>JAHTLZ010000204.1:35085957-35099629 GCA_023846285.1 Phrynocephalus versicolor
GTCGCCTCGTCGCCATGCCATGCGGTGCGGGCGGGGGATCGAAAATGGGGCGGCGAATGCAATATTGTTTTTGAAATCGTGGTCCAAAAACACACAAGCACAACAGAAACACGCGGAAATGTATGAACTGCCAGATTTTTCACAGTAGCAGTGGGTTTTTTCTTGCAACAAAATGTCTCTCCTCTCCTCCTGTGTCCTCCATTGATTTTATTTTATTTTATTTTATTTACACCTGCGCAGTGTGCAATGATGGGCTGGCCCAGTGGCCTGGCCAGCCATGTGGGAGGGGACGACCATGCAAATTTTTGGAGCCATCTCACCAATCGCATGGCCACTTGGCCACTGAGACTTCTGGGATGTGCCAAAAAGCCCCCTAAAACCTGCCCTAGCCCCCTAACCCCCTAACCCTAATCCTTGACTCCTTACCCATACGTCACAGACTGTCTTCTTAGTGGGTCAGAGAGGCACCCAGAGGTGCAACCCAATAGCCCACCGTAACCTTACCCGTCATTAGCCTAACCCTAGCCCTAACCCTAATCCACCTTAGCCCATAGCCAGATCTACTTGCATTGCACTACACACGCAAGTACGATTCCCTTCTTTGTGGGACATGGCAGGTGCGAGAGCCTTGTGCAGGGAAGGCATGACGCTATCACTCTCACTGGTCTCATAGCCTGCAACTGGTATGCATATCCATATGGTTATGCATGCCATTTTGCAGCAGCAGCAGGTGAGGAGGGGAGACCCCCATGTTGAGGGGTCTCTTGGAGCCTGCTGCTGCTGTCCCTTCCTTTATAGCGGGCCGGCGGAGGCACCCACCCCACAGAGGTGCCTCCAGGAGCCCGCTACCCCCCCCCCAAAAAAAACCAGTATAACAATAACGAAAAAAACGAAAAACGAAACGACTAATTTTTTCCGATTTCCCGCGAAAACGGAAACGAAACGACTCAGACCCTAGCCGAAAAAGAAAACGAAAACGAAGTTTTTTTCCTGAGTCGTGCCCATCTCTAGTGATCAGACGATAGGTGGCTAAATCGTCCGAAGCCAAGCCGGGCTTCTTCAATGTGGGCTTCACCACCATCTCCTTTAAACGAGAGGGGGAAATCCCCTCCTGAAAGGAGGCAGTGGCGATAGAAAAGGCCCACTCCGGCATGTTCCCTCCAGCGGATTTAATAAGCCAAGATGGGCAAGGGTCGAAAGGGGACGCCGCCTGCCCACAGTAAGCCAAAGCCCTGGAGGCCTCCGCCAATGAAACAGGCCCAAATTCGACCAAGGAAGAGGACCGAGGGGGTAAGGCCCCTGGGATATACGGGGAGGGACCACTGCAGCTGGAGTCCAGATCGGAGCGGATGGCCTCAATCTTAGATCTAAAATAGGCTGCGAATTGCTCACTAGTGAAATCACTAGGAGGAGGCCCCGGCTGACCAGGATTGGAAAGGTATCGAATAGAGATGGGTACGAAACGATCAATTTTTCATTTCCGTTTTCGTTTTTTGTTTCATTACGTAACGAAATGACAAACGAATTTTGTCTCTAAAATGAAATGAAATGAACAGAAACACCGGAAATTTTGTCGTGCGTTTCGTTTCCGTTACTGCAATATGAGTGAATTGCTTAAAATCCTTTAAAAAATCACAAAAATTGAAATAAATGGTAACGAAATGGTAACAAATGAACGAAAATGAAAATGATTTTTTTGCAAAAATTCACGAAAAACGACAAACGAAATGCCATTTTTTTATTCGTGCCCATCTCTAGTCTCGAACCACCCAGAACTCTGCCTGGCGGTTCAAGGCCTCACCAATTCTCAGGGAGGAAAATGATTCCAGAGAAGCAGCAATTCTCCTTTTTTGCCACACACAAAATTTAGTGGGGGTTCTTTAGAGGGTGGCAGCTGAGAATTGCACTGGGAAGTCTGATAGCCACAAAACTCCACAACCTGGTGTGTGTGATATCTCAATATAATGGATTTACTTACTTCTTAAGTCCAATTGTATCAGAGCAGGACATACTGTTTTTTCCCCAAATCCACTGATTTCTGTACTCCAAAGAGTTTATTATTAAAGAGTTTCCTGGGAGACACAAGAGGCCATTTTACAGCTACCATGCTGGTTAAGGCTTCTTTCCCAGTAATCCTTGGATATACTAAGACTGCAGTAAAAAAAGAGGTTTGGAGCCGTACCGCCATTAAAACCCTTAGTCTAGTTTTACTATCTAAGACTGTGAGACTTGCTTCTGAGCAGACCTGTACTGTCCTGATTGCTATATTTCCCCCCACACACACACACACACAGAGGCAGGCAGACCACAGCATCACATGCTGATAAGAAAACTGGACAACAGCAGCACATGGCCATTTATTCCATTCATGTGTGGCAATACTCAGATCAGATCTGTTGCACCCAGCTGTTCATTTCACACAACATTCAGAAGGACAACATCACTCTCCTGAAAGAAAAAAATTGCATCAAAGCATGTACAGAACCTTGCAGGCTCTGGACTGTTGCTTCACAAATACCTGTAGGAGCCTACCATTTTTCACAACAAACCATGTGGAAAATGAGGGGAGAGTCAAAGGCACTAGGATGTGATACAGCAGCAACTCTGAATATGAGGCAACTCTGCAGGTGATAGTAGAAAGAAAGAGGCTAGATGATATAATGTGAGGCCTAGCAATTACTGTACACTTAGCTTAACCAGGTTATAAGTGTATATTTAACTGTCTGCTGCACCAACTCTCCCCCTTATCTGGCCAAGCAGGGGGCATTAGCCTCAGAGTGCCACATGGAGAGAGGGGGTATGAATGTGTGTATGTGATCCATGCTACATTGTTTGAAGGACTGGGACAATAAAAACACACCACCTGTTACTTTAAATGCAGCCTCAGAACACCAAAGGTCCAGGCCTCAACTAAGAAACTACTTGGCATTTATTTTCATCTTGCCAAGAACTTTACGTCTAAGAACTAACTCCTGGCAATTCCATCTTTTGCCATGCTTGAACTTTTGGTACATCTCTCAGGAAGAAGATAATGTCCTCGAAATATTAGCAACTCTTTTGTTATTTGTAGCCTAAAAGGTATCACCTATTCTAGTTTTGTATTTGATTTTTGTGAGGGCTACACAACTCTCCAACATTTTGCTTATATTTAAGTATATAAAGTGTACACTGTTTAAAGCTATTTTAAACAGTTTAAAATGGCCACAACCTTCTAAATTGTCATTTTATATTGCTTTAAACAGTTTACAAGAATCTAGTGCCTTTCTACTTCATATACCCTGATGGTATATGTAATACACTAGTACCAGCAAATTGTTCCTCATGGTTGCCCGCGTCTGGGAGCTCAAGGGATGTGGGGTGCTGGCAGCCAGGCCCTTAGGCTAGGGAGTGGAGCCTCATTTGCATACAGAGTTCCCAGAATCCCTTGCAGTGGTTTCAAAATGCTCACTGTGACCTAGGTATCTTGACTTTCTAGAGGATAGATATATATATATATACCCGTATACCAATCCAGACAGCTTGTAGCATGGGAGTTAGGGGTTGCACAGGGAGAAGTGTTCTCTGGCAGGCCACATGGCGGCTGGCCGCATCACTGCCCAGCAGCATCCTGCCGGAAATGCAGGACATTTCAGGGAAAAATAATTTTTCGAGAAGACAGCGGGAAAGAGTGATTGATCTGTGAATGTCCCATCAAAAACATGACAGGTCTGAACAAACATGCATAGTTATGTATGTTACAGGAAATCATATCCTATGCATGGCAACCCTAACAAGGATCTCAAGACATTTAAGGAGTGGTTTTACAGTTGTCGCTACACACATACACCCATGAGTTTCCTATTACAGAGTTTGAATATTTTGTTTGACTCATTAGCTGCCCAGCAGAAGAGCATGAATTCACAGAGATTCAAGTTTCCAAGAGAAGACCATGAATTTAATTTAATTTATTTAAATACACACATTTGTCTTCAAAATGACAAGTGACCATCAAGTACAGTGGACCTTTGTATAACAAACAGTTTGTATAACATAAAATTTGTACAACATAAAAAATTCTGGAGATAGGGGAAGTTTGCTTAACATAATCGCCTATGGGGCAAATCTGTACAACATAAAAATGGTATCACTCCGTTTTCAATGCATTCCTATGGGAAATTTGTATAAAGGAAAATTTTCTTAACATAATTTCATTTGGAACGAATTAATTCCTTTATACAAGGTACCACTGTAATACATTGACTAGTATCATTAGTTCCTTCATGGTTTCAAGCATTGGTCACTCTGTCTATCCATTCTGGTATGTGAATGTGACTTTCAAGTGCCTTCCTTGTCCAGCCTCCCCTCACCCACTCTGTCTTCCTTCATTTGGGGCCAGTAAGCCAATCTTAACCATTTTGTTCTCTCTCTCCCTCTCCCCCCTCTCGTTTTTTAATTTTAACATATTTTCAGTGATGTAAGCTTCCTTGGGTCCCTTTTAAGGAGCAATGCAGGGTAAAATATTTTAAATAAACAAACACATCAAATAAGTTCCAAATGCTTAACAATAATGGCAACTAATAACATTGCAAAATAATCAATGCATTTCTTCAGTTGATTTTCTATTCTATTTCTACCAACCAGTCCCTAATTTTTGTAGGTAGGAATTCTCAGGATAATCTCTTTCTCTCTGCATTCACCATTATAGTTGCCACTGTAGCAGCAGCTGCCCTGCTGGAGAAATCATGGATTCAGTTAAATTCTCTCCAGGCATCTAGAGGCCTTTAAGCATGTGCTGTAAATTTAAACTTCTAATTATAGCCATGAGCAGCAGGAATTACAGTCATGAAAAGCAGGAACAAATGGGAGAACAGTTCACCAACTGAAAGAGATCAGTTTTGCCCTCCTCCCCTCCCCTCAGGCATATCCTTTCTCGAGGGTCTTGTGATGGTACATCTGCCACCCCCTAACAATGTGAACCCTCCTGCCGTCAACCAGCAGCGTAACTTGTAACCTTTCCTAACCTGAGAAGGGACAGGCCTTTGATACATAGCGTCTGCTTGCCACCGTTATCTGTCTTGTGAAAAAGTAAATATAAAAATGACATCAAGAAGCCCTAGCCTTTTCTGGTTAGAATTATTCACAGTAGATATTAGTTTTCTGTCCTGGCACCGAAAGAAAATAAAACAAAACATTTTGAGAATGCTAGATGAACGTAGTCTAAATGGCAGTTTCTTTTATTATTATTTTCAAACATTCAGTTGAATATTAAGTTTGTTAGACAAATTTAATGGTCACCCGGGTTAAACTTTTATGATCCAATATGGTTATAGTCTGAATAGGCCATGATGAGTGGAGGGGGGGGGCAATGTGGTTTCCAGGGACCATAAAGGTTAATCTAAATTATCCCGGAGATTAACTCTGAGACAGTGCACGGTTCCACAAACATGACTGCTGGTGTCCTGACTAGTGATCTGATACGCTTTGCTTTTGTTAGCATTTGCAGGGAGACTAATCCCAGAAAACTTGGGTGAGGTGAAGACATAATTTTATAGGTGACGTTGTCAGTCTCCGTCGGTGAGTTATGGGACTTGGATAACAGTGGAACAGTAGCATGTAAGTTGCAGGTCAAACTGTTGAGCACAGCATCTCTGTGTGTGTGTGTCTCTCTCTCTCACTACACTAACCTATCTGAAAAACGGAATTCTGAAACTGCAGCCTCGAAAAGATAAGGCAACAGGAATTTGCTTTCCAAACTTTACTGGTCCCCCCCCCTTATGGGGGTGATTATCTGAACAACATTCCACGAGCCCGAAATAAGTTGGCAGGCAGACGACATTCACCGAGCAGCAACAAAACATGCGGTATAGCAAGAATTTTGAGACTATTGGGTGGTGGTGTTGTGTTTCTTTAGTCCAGCCAGCCGCAAACCTCAGCACCATTTTAAAGCACAGGTACCTACTACATTTTTACTATTTATTTATTTATTTATTTATATTCCACCAGGTTTTCCCAAAAGAAACTCAAGGCGGTTAACAGATTTTTTAAAAATTCCATAATACAGAGCACGAAGAAATGATAATTGGTTCCAGATATGAACATAAAAGTAATAAGCAAACCAACAACAGAACCCAAAATTAAAAAAAGAAAGCTAGCAAACAATCAAAATAATGATACAGTGGTACCTTGTATAAAGGAATTAATTCGTTCCAAATGAAATTCTGTTAAGCAAATTTTCCTTTATACAAATTTCCCATAGGATGCATTGAAAACAAGAATAATCTCTAATCGCAACCATTTTTATGTTGTATGGATTCGCCCCATAGGTGATTCTGTTAAGCAAATTCCCCTATCTCCGGAATTTTTTATGTTGTACAGATTTTATGTTATACAAACCCTTCGTTATGCAAGAGTCCGCTGTACTAATAATGATACTAAAGTAAGATGGCAAAGAAAAGCGGGCGGACATTTACACACAGCGATGTGTCAGTCTTAAAGCTGCTAAACAAACAAGTAAGATTCTTTTTTAGAACCTGCTTTACATTCTAAAAGGGAAGTATAAATCCATGAATAAAGGTGGGGCCTGATTAAAAGAATGATCTACATTTGCTGTGTAGGCATTCCTAGGGAAGTTTGTTGCGAATGGGTTGGATCACTCCATTATAGTTCAGTTTTTCAGCTTACATGCTCTCAGGTATTATGGAGCCAAAGTGGATTCCCCCAACAATGGCCTTTATCTGTTAAAACAAAACACACCCACTTTTTCTGTGCTCCCAAGCAGAGGGGGAGATAGGAGAGGGTGCAGGAGCATGGAAGCTGGGGGGTGGGGCAGGGTGAGGAGGCTAAATAAGGTTGCTTCAAATAGCTGTGCTTTATCCTGCCCTGAAACCACACATTCTCTACGTGTAGTTGCCAGGATCACTCTAAACCTTGGATTGCACTTTTCATGCAACCTTGTTCAGCCCTATCCTGCCTGAGAGAACGTCACTAGTTGCACCCTAATAGACAGCATGTGGCGTTGAAAGGGGTTTTTTTTCCTGTGCACCAAGAAATGTTGGCCTCTGGATGGGGATAGGCCCCTTGACGTGTGTGGAATGGACGACGCCTGCACACCTAATGTAACTGAGTGGGCCAACACAGTGGCAGATCGTTTTCACCACAATGCCCAAGGCAGTGAGTTACTGCAGCAGAAACAAGAAAGGAAATGGTGATTGGCATCGCACCCTCTAATCCAGGATGTGGCAATCAGGATTCCTGAATTAAATAGTAGGGAATGGATATTAAGCAGTAGCAGCAGCAGGGCTGGGGAGGCTGGGGGGGAGGCGAGGCAACTTTTCCTCACGTGCAGCAGCAGCTAGTGGGAAAGTTCTAGCTCGTACTGAAGTGGGTTGGTCACAGAAACCAGAAAGAAACTAGCACCATTTACAGCATTTTGAGCAGCAGCGCAAGCAGTTGTGTTCTCAAACCCAAGTCCCTCTAAGCAGCAACAGCAGGGCATGCTTTCTGGGACGCTGTCTTGACAAGCAAAGCAGGGACACCACTGTAGAGGCACCACTGTAGAAACACCACTGTAGAGCAAAGACAAGGGAGAGGCAGAGGTACAAGCATACACGCAGGAGCCTCACAAGCCGAAACAGACAAATCCCATGTCTTACTGGGAAGAGGAGGAGAAGTCTATTCTACTGGGGGATGCCTGTCTTGTCCACCAACTCTTGTGCCCAGTGAGAGAGTGTTCTCCCAAGCAGTTGTAAGTCCATGCCACTCATACTTGGAACTTGAATCTGTAGAAAAACCTATTTTATGTCAACCTACTGTTACTGGGCTTCCCTGAAGTTCCCTTTAAACAAGAGAGAATGTCACTCTTGACCCAGTGTCGTATCCCATGGTTTTTAATCTTCTGCCCCCACCTTCTGTCTTTTTCATTCTTCCAAGTCAGTGCTCACTCACTCAGCTCAAAATAGCAATACAATAGTTCTGCATGATTAGTTTATTTCTGTGAGTGATAAAGTGATGATGAAGTGGATGAAAGAAGAATATGTTTTGTTCCCCTGGCCTGTGGCTCCTAGCATTCTGGTTTTTTATAAAACAACCAATTATTACTATCTTAGTTCATTGTTAATGTCTAGGAGAGTAAAGATTTGCTTTTAATCGGAACTATGAAGCTGTTTGGATGACCAACAAAGTGTTTCAATCTCTCAAGAAAAAGAAGTCCAGTTGCCATGACTCCACTTCCAGATAAACTCACCTGGATCACTGAGAATCTTCACAGACGTTATAGGTAATAGTTTGATGGTATTAATAGGAAGTATAACTAGTTATTTAATCTCAGAATGGTAATTATTATCCATTATTATTACTTATTTTTTTCCATTTGTTCTTATTTTGAATTGTCAACCCATTTTGATTTATTGCAGGGCTGTTCAACTTTGAACAGGCCAAGGTCTACTTTTTCTGGCCCAAAGTGCCTGACGGCTACTACACTAAAGCCTCTATTTACGAATTTTATCCGTTCCGAGCACAGGCTCATAAGTAAAAAAAAGATTGTAAGTAGAGCAGCGGTTTCCCATAGGAATGCATTGAAAACCAATTAATCCATTCTGGAGGGAAACAGATTTCAATGTGCCATCGCCCTCAAACTGCCCTGCTCAGCTGAGACAGTGGGCTGGCAGTCCCAGAACTTTGCTGGGGCAGTGGTGGTCCTTGGGAAGGGAGAGGTAGGGGTGGAGAACTTATTCCCTCACTTTTTTTATTGATGGCCGGTGGGCTACTTTTGAACTCTTCATGGGCTACCGGTAGCCCGCGGTCTACCTGTTGTGCAGGCCTGATTTATTGTATTTGTGCTTATTTGTTTTTTTGTTCCTTTTATTGTTATGATTTGATTATTTGGTTTGATTGATTAGTTTGATTAAGTTGTTTAATCTGTTTTTATATTTTGTATATATTTGTAAACCGCCCAGAGTAGCTTTTTGCTAGATGGTTGCAGTATATAAATCAAATAAATAAATAAATAAATAAATAAATAAAACAACTTTCCCTGCTTTACTATGAAGATACTGTACATAAAACAAAGTAAGAAACTATTCAATTTTCTTATTAAGACATATATTGTGGTGGCCTGTTTTATGGATCTTTTACCTTGTACTGTGGTTTTATTTTATTTTTATTAATTTTCTAAATATTTTGAAACACCAATTTTTACATTTTTGTTCATCTGCTTTGATGAAGAAAAGAACTTCTATAAATATTATAAAAGAACTTTGAAACATTGTAGAATTTCTGGACACCACACTTGTAGAATGATGCTGAGAAACTGAATCAAATTCAGAGGAGGGCAACAAGGATGATTAATGGGAAGGAAACCAAGCCCTATGAGGAACTACTGAAAGAACTGGGGATGTTTAGCCTGGAAAAAAAGCAGATTAAGAGGCAGTGTGATAGTACTTTTCAAATATTTTGTCCTACAAAGGAGGGGTAGGATCATTTCTTGATCATCCCAGAGTGCAGGATGTTCAACAATAGTCTCAAGTTAAGAGAACCAAGCTTTTGACTGAATATCAGGAAAAACTTCCTAACTGTTAGAGCAGTACAGCAATGACCTCAAGAGGTGGTGAATGTTCAGTGGAGGCATTCAAGAGATTTGCACAACCACTTTGTAGATACCCTATATTTGACGTATTCTTGCCTTGAGCCACGGGTTGGATTCAGTGGCCTTGTAGGCCCCTTCCAACTTCATGATTTTAATAACTGCATACTTGTGAAAGAGAAAAATCAGTGGTCTGAATTAAGGTGGTTACCTGGGGCTGTCTGGAAGTTGAGTTATGGCAACTGGACTTCTTTTCTTTTCCCACCATCTATTACAACACAAGTTAGGAGTCCTCAGGACCATAAAGCACAGAGCAGAGAGCATCCTCGCATCCACAGAAGCCAAGAAGAAGGAAGACAGGCATCTGAAGACAGCACTTAAGGCCTGTGGATATGCAAAGTGGGCCTTCAACAAAGCAGTGGGCCATCCCAGAAGAACAAGGGATCAGTCTGAGACCCAGACCCAACAGAAGAACCTGGTCATTCCTTACATGGCTGAAGTATCTGAAAAGCAGAAACAAAAAAAAAAAAACAAACAACCCCTCAAATTTAAAATTTGTGGTATGTGTTTGTGCATATGCCTACAGGAAGGGTGAATGTGTGTTCCTGGATCTGGATCTGCCTATACAGACAGATTCAGATAACAGGATGTTTAATTTCACAGAGGGGTGTATTGACTTCCTCATGGGGGGAGGGTGGGGTGGGGTGGAGCAACAACAAAGTGGGGCCCCTGAGCTTCATGAATGCTGCCATCCTTCTTCAGTAGCCCCTTTTCTAGGACAAAAAAAAAATGAATTGCAGCTGCTAGAAGCTTCAAAAAGCAGAATGGCCCCTCCCCTTCCAAGCAGGTTGCAGTTTAAACACACACACACACACACACACACACACACACACACACACACACATTTACACCCTCATTTTTCAAAATCGGTAAGAGACTTGTGTTTTCTTTCAGTTTCATTTTTCCATTCTTGCCAGTATATGTAAACCCCACTCCCGAGGGTACCAGGGTAAAAAAAAATGGTCCCTAGAGGTAGCAAAGTGGGCCAGCCCTATTTCACACTGTGGATTTTGGATTTGCACTTTTTTACAGTGAGGAGAAAGTGTGGCATGTAAGCATACAGTTCAGCTCCCTCTGATGTGGTAGCCTGTAACAGTTCCAGCTGTGGTGCATCAGTCAGGAGATGTCCTGACTGTAGAGGTTCCAAATGTGGTGAACATAAAAATGATTCCTCTCTGGAATGTGTCGTGTGGCTTGTGTTTTCCCATTTCAACCTTCACATCAACACTATCTGTATTGGGTTAAGTTCACACCCTCACCCCCACCCCCACCATCTTCACTGCCAGCCTGTCGCAACGTTGATGACCCTCCTTTGAAGCAGTTGTTATTTACAGCCAACGAGGTAACACACTGCTCTGATCCAGTCTATTAATTTTCTTATGTTTGTTAACTGTTCCCTAAGTGCTGGAAAACCAGCATTATGGTCTGTAGCATGGTTCATTTGGTATGGTGTGTGTTCATTCATTTGTTTTATTTAGACACTTAGAAGATCAAAAGGGATCTTGCTCCATCCATCTGGAATTGGAGCGGGGGATTCTCTCTGGAGTTTTTTTTTCCCTAAGCAAAATGAATACTTTGTTGAAAGGAAAAAACAATGCTTGGTGTCTGAATTTTCAAATTTAAATGAACTGAATGTAAGTGCAGCCTAATATGAGCAACAAAACTATTATTTCCCTTGAAAAAGAAGCAGAGAAATGCAACCTGTCTTGTCAAGGTCATTGTACAAAGCACCAAAGTAAACAATATAACCCATTGCTAAAAGCTGACGTGGTTTGTTCATCTTGGTATATTATAAAGAAAGCAAGGAATGTTCATAGCGATGTTTGACCTTTTAGATGGCATTGTGCATGGACATAAAATGCTGAGTTAGAAAACTGTCAGATAAAATATAGAGATGAGATAATAGTCCAAGAGATAATGTTAAATGGGTTCCCAGTATGCTAAAACGATCAAGTTTCTTTGAAATGGCATGTGACCTCACTGGGGTATCGCTTTCTTTTGTGTGCTCTGTGTTTGTTTTGATCTACAAGTAATGCATGCAGATGTAGTGCCATCTGCTGGCACTCCCCTGAAAAACAAGCGCACTACCTGCTGACTGCCCAGCGTATTTTCACCAAGTATGATTTTGTGTCACGTGTGCTTGTCCAGCTTTCTTCTTGTTTTCTTGCAGTCTTTCTTAACACATCCTTGTTGCTGTTTAGATGAAACCTGAAGCACTGTGCTCCATATTTTGAGGAGCAGAATGCTTACAAGTTGCATGTGGAAACAGACAAGTTGCGTGTGGATACAGAATGAAATTAAATATCGGTTTTGCAAATAGAAGATTCCAAATTTTCATTGGATCTAGGTGTCTTGGATATGTGGTGCATCTCACATGCAGTACTTTATTGCTTTTGGTTCTGTGTAAATGTGCCTTAATGAATAGTTAAGATGTCATTTAGCGCTGGATCCAGATACATGAATACAGACAGTGGCAAATGGAAATTTAGTTTCCCATCCAATGTTTAGTGCATTCCAGATCTCCAAATAACCTCAAAATGTTTCCCCAAACATTTGGGAGTTTGTGCTGATTGAGTTGGGCTGCTGCGAAGTGGAGGGGCAAAGGTGCTTTCCATCTCACCCATGTAGAGCAGTAGTTCCCAAATTGGACTAGCCAGGTGCTCTTGGGCTGCAATTCCCAGAAGCCTTCAGCACCAACATTTCTGGCTGGGTTTTCTGGGAGATTCAGTCCAAGAACACTGGGACTACCCAACAGAGGCCTAGCTAGGGTTTGGAGCACCCAGAGACAAAGTCAATTTTGCACCCCCTCCTGCCCCACTGAGCAATGGGTACCTGATCCTGGGGGAACAGCTGGGAAGGGGGAGAAGGGTCCCTCTTTCTCATGCCCTTTTTGGGGGTCTCCCAGACAAGGTTCTACTATGCAAACTGCACAGCGCATGGATAGTGCTAGGCAGATGATTCCCCCCCCCCCCGAGTGTCACCTCTGTAGCACGCTTTCCCCCTCATCCTTTCTCCCGGATAAGGCTCGGCGGTTGTTAGCCAGGGAAAGGAGGAGAGGGAAGCAGACAATGGGATTTTTTTTCCAAGCAGCACCTCCGTTGCATGCTTCCCTCTCCTTCTTTCCTTGGGCTAATGATTGCCAAGCCTTAGTGGGGGTGGGGGAAGGATGAGGGGGAGCAATTGATGGAGGTGCTGATTGGGGAGGAAAATTGCCTGCTTCCCTCTCATCCTTTCTCCTGACTAAGGATCATCAAGCCTTAGCAAGGTGAAAGGAGGACTGCTAGCAGGATGGCACATGGCTTCTGCCTCCTGCTCCCCCTCCAGGCGCCCCCAGATTGCTACGCACCCCAGGACAAATGCACTCTTCTGCCCCTCCCTAGTTACGCCAGTGCTACCCAAGGTCAAAAACTCTGACCTAGAGCATCACTACCTGAGATGGAACATTCCAGACAATCACCCACGATCCAGCAGGGTGATAGAGTGAGAGAGCCATCATTTGTGATCAAGTGGTCTGCTCTGGTGCTCATATTGCAAGACATTGCTTGTTGATCAAGGTAAAATTGATCAGAAATGTTTGCTCATCTTGCAAAACACTCCAACACCAAGATACTCATAAACCCAAGTAATACTGTAATTTCTTCCATTTTTGTACTACCAGCTAGGAATTTTTTCCTGATATTCAGCTGAAAGCTGTGTTCTCTTCACCATTTTAAGCAAAAAGAAAAGCATTTGTACAGAAGTTACATGTCAGAAAAATAAAGGATGAACCCTGCTGATTTTGCTAAGAAGGAATCAACTGGCAAAGGATGGGGCAGGGGAGTGACTGGAAGTGAGTTTAGGCATGAAAGTATCCATTCATTGCTCAGGGGGCAAAAACAAGACAAATAGAATACTTGGTATTTATAGTGCCCAAGCACACTGGCTGAGCACTGATTTTGTAAGTTTAACAGGGCTAACTACTCTGCAAACTAGCAACTGAGCAAAGAGACTGAAAACACCAAACAACGATAGATAGATAGATAGATAGATAGATAGATAGATAGATAGATAGAT
>JAHTLZ010000204.1:35107830-35134191 GCA_023846285.1 Phrynocephalus versicolor
TCTATCTATCTATCTATCTATCTATCTATCTATCTATCTATCTATCTGGTGGTCACGGTTCATATACTGCGGTCTCACCATATTGTGGGACCACGGTACCCCAAAGGGGCTTGAGGGAGAGGGGGGAGGTTTTAAAAGCCATTGCTGAAAGCATTTTTAAACATCACAGGCCACTTCCAAGCACCCCCAGCACGAGAGGTTTAAAATGTTTTCAGCAACAGAGCCAAGTGCTTGGCTCTGTTGCTGAAAGTCATTTTAAACCTCGCACACCGCTCCCCCACACCGCTGGGGTGACGGGAAATGGCGCATGAGGTTTAAAATGCTTTCAGCAACGGAGCCAAATGTTGCTGAAAGTCATATTAAACATTGTGTGCTGCTTCTCCCCACCCCGGGGCATGGGAGAATGGCGAGCAATGTTTAAAATGTCTTTAAGCAATGGCGCCAAGCTGGCTCCATTGCTTAAAGACATTTTAAACATTGTGCGTGCCCCCCAGGCCCAACCCAACCTACAGCTGCATATTGTGAATTTTCAATGATCACAGGTCGGGTCAGTCCCTAACCCCCCATCTATCACGCACACACATACAGCCTTGTTTCAATTTCTGTTGACATTTCTTCATATCATCCTTTTAAACTGTGTTGACAGGTCCGATGAGTTTGATGAGCTTGATTACTGTGATAGTTTTAATGGTTCTATTATTTATTTGTTTTGTTTCTCATTTGTACTCTGTAACATTTGGTAGCGGCCTTGAACACTATTTTTACACAAAAATGGTGGAATTGAAATCTAAAGTAAAAGATTATTGAATGAAAACAGCAGAACAAACTAACATTAACCATCTTCTGGTACTGATATTGAATACAGTGGAGTTGTTACGGAAATAGTAATAACTTTGTTCTATTCATTATTAATTCAGAGTCCTACATCCTTCACTGCGCATCCAAAGCTCTGCTGTGAGTGAAGTTGATCTTTCATTCCAATGGCCGCTTGTCAAAATACATCTGAAACTGACAAGTTTTCTAATGTATGCCACATTCATCATTCAATTTCTGATCAGCGTTCTTAAGATAGGTATGCATGTCCAAGCAAGTGATTTCCAGTAAGTGTTTGGTTAGAGCTAAATTTTGAGTCATCTTTTTGGCAAAGAGCGATAATTTACAATATTACTTCTTTGATGTTGTGGTAATTGCAAACCACTCAATAAATAAATAAATCATTGTGTCTATGTGCAAGAAGCCTTTTCAAGGGGCACTTGTCATATAAGAAATCAGATTTATCATTATATGTGGGGCAAAAGAGAAAGCTCAGTAATGGATAATATCAAGTATTACGTTTCAAGCCAATTACAATGATTTTTTCTTATTAATTAATATTTCATTGTAATATTAATAGTATTTTCAGACCTACGCTTGCAGTTTCATCTTTGGTGTTATCTCTGTTGATGATATCCTTATGATCACACCTTGGTGACTACACCAAGACTGACCAGCAAATGTTAAGACCTCAGGAAGACTGTAAATACACAGTCTCCCAGTGATCCCAACGCCCAAAACCTTCCATGGGGCAAAGCAGTGCTTGTGTGATTTCAGGCCCTGCTAGAGAATTACTGGTATATCGGACACATGGACCTTGTTTACACCTACAAAGATTGATAGAAGGGCAGCTGCTTAAGCAGCAGCACACAAACCAACAATGGATGGACAGCACCCTTGCCCAGTTTGCTGCCCTCCAAATCTGCTCCTGGCTGTGCTAGTGGTGATGATGGAAGCTGAAGTCAATCTGGAATATATAAGGTGGGAAGAGGCTGATATAAAGGGTGTCTCTGACATACTGGCTATTATGCTTTTTTTTTTTTTTAGCAAGGAAGAGAATTAGCAAGACTTGATCTGGGGATTCTATAGGGGTGTCTCTACAGCTTCTTCTGCTGCATGGTTTCCTTTCAATTTCCCTTTACAGCAGCCTGGAGAGGAAAAGACTTTGCAGCTGTAACTGTAAGTGATCAGAAATGACTTTTGTTTGCTATATGTCACCAAGACAACTACACCTTACAAAGCACTATGGGCCCCTTTCCATTAAGTGCTGACAAGTGGGCTGTCTCCATAGGCAGTAAGCTAAGTCGACATAAGAGGGCCTTTCAAATATGTATTACAGGCAAATATGTATTATATCGGCTTAAGCGTACAACAGCACTTCACAATGTGCTTCACAATGGAGAAAATTATTTCTGTATTTTACATCTCAGAGATAATTGTAATGGTTTAGGTAATAGCTACAGTGCATACCCTCACACAAAGAGAGGTGATATGAGCAATCTACAGCTTAATTTTGCTTTGCTTTGTTTAAAATTTAATGCTACTAGGTAGTGGCAGGATTCCAGTTTGGACTGGAGCAGCAGACCAGATCAATTTCAACCTGTAACATCAGATGATATGGTTAGGATGCTGGCACACGGCAGACCTGCCACCTCAGTGCTCAGTTCTTGCCCATCATGGCTATTAAAAGCTGTCAATGGGGCCACAGTGGATTGAGAATATAAACGCATCACCAAAGGAAGGCTGTATGTCTACCTCCCCACGTGAAGGACACTACTATGCAGGCCATCTTAAAATGCTTGAACTTAGCAACAGATAACTGAAGAAACTTTAGGCCAGTCGCATATGTCCCCTTTATGAGCACGTTGATCAAGAGGGTGGTGGCAGAGCATCTCCACAAATTCTTAGTGGAGGAGCATTGCATAGATCCATTTAGGTCTGGCTTCAGATTGTGCCATGGTATCGAGACAGCATTGGTCACATTGCACAATGGCCTGCTAAGGGAGGCTGATAGGGGAAGAATGACCTTGTTGGTACTCTTTGGTCTCTTGGCGGCTTTTGATGCCATCAACCATGGTAGCTTCCTGGACTGGATAAGAGGTGTTGGGATCAGAGGGCTGACTCTTAGATTTTCTGATCCTTTCTTGATGGATGGATCCAGGGAGTCTAGAGTAGGGAAGAAGAGTCAGCCTCATAGCTAACACATCTGGAGACATGCAACTCTATCCTGTACATCAGTGATGGCAAACCTTTTAGAGATCGAGTGCCCAATGCGATTCAAAACCCACTAATTTGTCACAAAGTGCCAATATAGCAATTGAACCTGAATACAGGTGGCTGTGAAGGGGCAATGCTGGGTGCCCACAGAAAGGTCTCTGAGTGCCACCTTTGGCACCCGTGCCATAGGTTTGCCAACACTGCTGTACATCCTCTGCAGTAGATAGCCTGAAACTGAACCCAGGCAAGATGGAGTTCTTTTACCTGCAGGGCCCTTCAAACAAGTTAGAGGGTTGTCACCCTAGGTTGGATGATGCCTGCCATCCCTGAGAGGCATTGGGGCAACAATCTCATGATGAAGCATGGAAGGAAACGACAAGAGGCTTTTGCAGGCAGGGAAAGCAGAGGCTTGAAATCCACTTTGTATCCATCCAAAGGGCTGCCTAATTAGCCAGGTGATCCTGCATTAAACTTGCCCAGAGACTAAAGAAATATGTGAACAGAAGAAAAGTTGTTGTGCTAAAGCAGGCCAAAGACTGATCTCCTCCAAGATTGTGTTCCCACTGGGGCCAGAAGTTCCCCCCGCATGGTGGTTGCAAAGAAAAGCACATGAGGACAACAGCACCCTCCAACACATGTTCTCCAGACATTTATCTTCAGACATGTCCCACCTCAGATCTTGAAGATAGTACACAGCCCTCATGAATAGTAGCTGTCGACACCCAGAGTTGCCTTATCCCAATTCTCCAAATAAGGAATTGTTACATTATACAGTGGTACCTTGTATAAAGGAATTAATTCGTTCCAAATGAAATTCTGTTAAGCACATTTTCCTTTATACAAATTCCCCATAAGAAAGCATTGAAAACAGAGTAATCCCTAATTTCGACCATTTTATGTTGTACAGATTCACCCATAGGCGATTCTGTTAATTCAAATTCAAATTTCCCCTGTCTCTGGAATTGTTTTATGTTGTACAGATTTTATGTTATACAAACTGTTTGTTATACAAGGCCCCACTGTATATTGAATCAAGTACATTTTTGTTGTTCTACCAAGATGCTTTGGCCTTGGCATCATTTATACAGTAACCACTAGCCCAGTGATGGCGAACCTTTTAGAGACTGAGTGCCCAAACTGCAATTCAAAACCCACTAATTTTTATTTTATTTTATTGCAAAGTGCCAGTACAGTAATTTAACCTGTATACAGGTGGCTATGAAGGGGCAATGTCGGGTGCCCACAGAAAGGGCTCCGAGTGCCATAGGTTTGCCATCACTGCACTAACCTGAGACAGCCAGAATAGTATGGAGGTTAGAATCTTGGATTTGAAACTCAAATTCAAATTTCTGCTGAGTCACAATGTTTATTCAGTATCCTTGGGGAAATCACTGCCTCTCAGCCAATATACCTTACAGGCTTAGTTTGGGAGGGGACAGGAGTAGGAATAATGAGAAGTAATTTAGCTTTTAAAAAAAAAAACAAAGCTGAAACTATTGTACTTTGGATCTTCCATGAGATGACAAGACCTACAGGGAAAGACAATAAAGCAGAGGAAAACTTAAACACAGCAGTAAGAAAGGAAGGCCAGATATGAGACCATTTATCTCAATAAAGGAAACCACAACAGCTGAGCTGTTAAATGACATTTGATGGTCACTCTTGCACAGGACTGGCATAAGTCAGAGACAACTTGATGGGATATAACACAAGAACTCCCTGCCACAGGATGTGGTGATGGCATCTTGCCTGCATGCCTTCAAAAGGGGATTGGACAGATTCCTGGAGGAATGGTCCACCACAGGTTACAAACCATGATGGAGATGTGTAGTCTCCAGGCTTTAAACCAGGGTACTTCAAGGGCCAGATGCAGGGGAGTGGTATCAGGAGACAGATATGTAGTCTCATGCGCTCCCAAACGCATCTGGTGGGGCCACTGTGAGATACAGGAAGCTGGACTAGATGGGCCTTTGGCCTGATCCAGCAGGGCTCTTCTTATGTTCTTATGTTCTTATGAATGCTGTTCGTGGCAAAATATACAGTATAGGCAATGCCACAGTTTTCTCACACATAAATCAGAATATGTATTGTTCTGACAAGAACAATCACCTGTGGTCCTTAGCGGACCTTTTCAAAATAGGTTTCTAGTGACTCCCATGAGAATTACTTCCACAGAAATACACTTAGGAGTGGCCCGAAAAACCCACAGAGCATTGAGCAGCATGTATACCCAGCACTGATTCCACATCCTCCACTTGTTGATTCTTGTTTAAAACAGTTTTGAAAGGGTAAATAATGAACCTGAGTTTGTAAAGTGCTCAGTCATGAATGCCAAATGGCTGTCCTTGCTTAAATACTTCTGTGTGCTTTACTAAAATGCCCTCTTGGCTAAAGTAAGCAACTTAGATTTTAAAAAGAGATTTGATGGAAAACAACATTTCTGTGGCCTATGTTCAGATCGTCTCCACCTACGGTGAGCACAGGTTTGGAAAGGCCGACTCAAGTGCGTTCTAAAGATCATTCAGGGAATTGTTTTTCACATGCTCTGTCCTACCTGACTGTTGTGCCCAGTGTTATATAACTGTACAAACAAGCAGGAAATCAAGGTCAGTTCTAGTGCCAATTCAGGTAAACATTCATCTTCTAGTACAGAACAGGGAAGATTAACTTTACAGGACCTTCCTCTCCATGAGTGGCAACAGGATGAAATAATTGGATTTTCTTCATGATTAATAATCTTCTAGTGGCCGGGATTAACACTGTTCCAGGATAGTTTAAACAACAACAACAATGTGCACCCCCACACACACCAACTCCACACCAAAACCTCAAATGCCTTCCTGGTTGTATCTATGTGTCAGTGCTAACAGGTGAAGACAAGCCTGACCTAAGCCTCAGCTCCCTTCTGTTCTCTTCTTTTTTGCCTGCTGATCCAAATTTTAGGAATATTGTAGGAGCAGACATACAGAAAATGCAGTCAATTACCAGCATAATCAGGAGCTCAATTTAAGAATTAGAAGGAGAGCCTCCCTGAAAACAACAATGTTAAGAAAAATAGAAAGCAGAAGAAAAGAGTAAGACATCACATGAAATGGGTTGACTCAGGAAAGGAAGCCACAGTCTAAACTAGAAGACCTGAGCAGTGCTGTTGAAACTACCTATTTGCATATAGGACAAAATGCAATAGGATCTAAATCAAGGGTAGGCAACATATACCCCATGGCCACATGCAGAGCCTCAAGATACTAAATGTGGCTCTACAGCACTCCTATGCCCCAAAGAACATCAAGAGTCCATTGAGCTTAATAGTCTTTATGGAGAAAAATTTGCCATGTTTTAAGAGACTACCCCCCCCACACACACACAAATATTTTATGGCCTTCTCCAGGGCATAAGGGCTAATCTGGCACTTCAAATATGAACTAGAATTCTCAGAGACCCTCATCACTGGACAGATAGAAAAAAAGGCAGAGACATTTGAATTGAAGTGCTGGAAACGACTATTATGCCTCCTATGGACAGTGACAATGATCAACAAGGAAGTCCTTGAGAAAGTCAAGGAAGCCAAGCTCACCAAACAGAAACTGTCATACATGGATCATCTTATGCAAGTTGACTCATAGAAAAGACAATAATGCTCGGGTTGGTCCGTGGCAAAAGAAGAAGGGGCCACCCAAGGATTTGCTGCCTTGAGACCATCAGAAGGGACACTGGAATGACCTTGATGGAGCTAAACCAGCTATAAGAGATAGAAAGGTATGGACAGCATCAATCCAGAAAGTGACCAAGAGTCAGAATGGATAGATGGGACAAGACTGGCCACTGGCTGTTCTGGCTAGAGAGTTATAACAAGCCAAAAACAATAACCCCATCTAGAGTATCACCATTATTTATACCAAACTCAACTATGGAAGAATAAGTGGTGGCAGAGCCACTCTTACAAAATGAATGATGTTGCCACCTCAAGCATCAAACACTGGGTGGCCAGAAGAGTGACTAGCTATTCTTCCTGAGCCCACTGGCTGTTCCCTTCAGTTGGAATGCAGAACAGTATGTGCTTCTTGGCTTCCTCTGGGTTCACTAAAAAGCCTGCAGCCTTCCAAAGTGATGAAGGATATAACCAGTTGAAGGACAGCCAGTTAACTGTCCAGTTATTCGTCTCTGTATTCTGTCTCTATATGAGAAGGGCAGATGATATAACCCATGAAGTTGTTCTCTTTCCACTATTCCCACTAGTAGAGATGGGCACAAATAAAAAAAAATGGTGTTTCGTTTGTCATTTGTCGTTTAGAGGGTCCGTTTCGGTTCGTTTCCGTTTTTTGTGAATTTTTTCAAAAAATTCATTTTTGTTTTCGTTCATTTCATTACCATTTCATTACCATTTCATTCAATTTTTGTTTTAGCATTTAAAGCAGTTCACTGCATTGCCGTAACGAAAACGAAACGCACGACAAAATTTCCAGTGTTTCTGTTCGTTTCGTTTTATTTTAGAGACAAAATTTGTCGTTTTGTTACGTAACAAAATGAAAAAATGAAAATGAAAATGAAAAATTGTTCGTTTCGTGCCCATCTCTACCTACTAGTATTGAATCAGAAAAAGGCATTTAATCCCAAAACAAATTTATTAGAAACTGCATTGGAAACGGGATGTATTTTTATTTAGATGAGCTCATTAATTAAGGTCAAGTTCTCTTTGCAGTTAATCACCCTTGCTCGTTTTTACATCCAGTCCTCACTTTCTGTGTCACGTCTGCCTTATGCCCTAAAATAAATTACCAACACATTGCACAGTAAAACTATTTCGATTTTGGAAAGTAAATTTCCCTTTTCACACCAAAGCTTCAAAGGGTAAACAACACCTGGGTTCAGAGTACAGGTTTTAGGAGGAGGAAGCATCAGCATCAGTAACAAGCATGTAGCAGAAGTCCACACTCCCAAGTTTCAAAGTGAACATTAGTCCTCAAGTGACCACCATTCAGTACTTAGTCTACATAAATTTTACCCCCTTTATAGGGTGTGTTTGATGGCAGACAATTCTTTGCTGAAAGTTAAGTGCTCTTTTATATGAAAGTATAAAGCAGGCTTTGGTTTGAATGAGTACATTATTTTGACAAATGTTTATTGGAAAGCCAATTACAACTCCATAAATCAGATCTCTCTGTGCCACCCCAGGTAAGCTCACCAGTGCCACCAGATGTCACAGCTGAGACTAATGGGGGTAATTAAAGTAATTTGATGGAATCCTGTCCCTCATCCACAGCTCTGACAGTAGTCAAAACAGGAAGAAATTGTTTATTATATTTCATTTAACTTATTAAAATACTTGTTGCAAGATGTCATGGCTATCCTGGAGTGGAGTTTAAAAAAATAACATTTGCTTTCAATTTGCAGTTAGATTAAAATGACAAGGTCAAGCACAACCCACAGGCTGACTGGCAGCTGAACGTTTAAGGAAGAAGGTGGAACTGTTGTACATAGGGAATAAACTCATATCCTAATATAATTTCCTGCTCTTAGTAGAAGAAATCCTAATACATTAGGCTGTATATGAAACGGATTGATATTTTATTGTTTTTTTTTTTTTAGGTAGCCAGTTGTTGCTGGAAATAAATAACAATAATCACATGTGAATATTATGTGATGCATATTTGTACACATATGAAGAAGTTGACAAAGTTCCTTTTTTTATCTCCATCTCCAAGAATCCTCCAACCAGCATGGCATGGCATGCTGCAGGAGGATTCTGGGTGCTGTAATCCAAATAAATGATAACTTTTCCAGTCTGGTAATATAGTTGATTCAATTGACATTTTGAAGGGCCTAAACAAAATGTGCTGCTACAGGATTATAGCTTAAGGATTTGTTCTTCTACTTGATGTTTATAGAAAATATTGTACAGTACCATCATTGCATTTCTCACTGACTTTGTAGTTACTAATTTATGTTACTTACAAAAGAGCCCTCATGTGGTGAAACTGAGAAACAACAAATGGATGGATGAACTAGAGAAAAGGAAATTGCACAGACTCTTCAAGTAACTTTAATAATCATCCATGAACTTTTTATTACACCTGTTCTTCAACAGTATCCCTGTTCACAAGCTACAGACCTCCCATAAGGGAGGGAAGATTTACCATATTCTTCTTTCTTACTGATCCCCAGGAATCGGGTAAACTTGGGAGGGGTGGGCGGTTTTGCACATTCTGATGGTACCTGGTTCCTTACTGTGGAGATTTGGGGGCACAACCTGTTTGCCTTTCACTGCAGTCCTGATCCAGATAAAGTGTCTGATTTCTATTGTAAAATAATGAGCCCATTAAAGCAAGCGGAACTAGGAAATGGGAATGGAGGGAAGACACAGCTTGAAAGAAATATCTGGCTTAGTGCTACACTTTTAGAAGTACATATGTCTTTATAAAACTAATGTTATGAATAGGGCATGTTTTGCTTTGTTGTTCTGTTTAAAAACAGAATGAAAATTGTCATTTCTTATAGTTTATTGTAGCAAGAATCTCTTAATTCGGCAGGTTTCATTTCTTTCCCCTCCTTGGCCATCAACGACATCTTTTGCATAATAATTACTAGGATGAAAAAAATTATAATAAACAGAAACAGAAACAAGGCCTAATACTAAGGAAGCAACAACTGCAGCAATTACAAATGACAGATAGATTTTTCCATTGAACAGTGATTTCCAGAACATACATGCAGCCACTATAGCTATGGTCATAAGCACGCGAGTGGCATAATAAAGAAACTGAGCCATTTTTGTGTTTTCTCCTTTGACATTAAAAAAGGTAAACATAAGAATGATTCCCACCATGATCCTATAGGCAACTTCTGCTGCCTTAGATTTACAAAACGAGGTGTGATGTTTGAGCACCCAGCTTATACCTCCAAGCCAAAGAACCCCAAGAAGAATGAGGGATGCTTTGACGTTCAGCACTGTGACCAACGCAATACTAAGTATCCAAGATGTTAAAGTCAGTAGTTCATAGGAAAAGTACATCAATTTGGAAGACATCGTACTAAATATATTCTTATCAGGAAGGGATTTCCGTAAAGAAATCTGATAGTCAGCTGTTGCACAGGAGATGCTGCTGAAAGAGACCGTGATGGAGACATCTAAAGAAAAGCACAGGGAAAAACATGTTAATTATATGAGGAGTAAAATAAGTTTCAGGTTTTAAAATTAAATATCCTACACACAGAGAAAGTGTGACAGAGAGTTTTCAAATTAAAATGGCACCATGACCAGCCCCAAGGCCATCCGCTGCACTGCTGTTATAGACTGTTCTTAGCAACAGTCTGTTGTGTTAGGCACCCATTTTGGCTTGGGTTCTGTGAATCAAAATTGAGACAGACAAACTACATACACATGATTTTGGTCATTATATAAATAATATTGACTGATATTAGAAGCTTCCAGTAGCCCAAACATAATGTAAGCAGCTCACACCTTCTGGGATCTCAGAGAGCCACACCTACCACTGGCTAGTAGTGACCCTTCTGGTTTGTAGGCCTGAGGGAAGACTCTTTGAGGCCTGGGGTGCCCAAAATAGTGGGAAATGGTCCACTGCAGACACAGAGAGTACAACTAGCTATATGAAGGAGAAATAAATGCAGGTTGTGAGGGCAGTGGACCCTGGGAAGCTACATGGGAGGTCCCACAGAAGTCGTATAGGCTGCCTGAGCCATACTTTGCACCCATACTATACACCAAATTGAAGAATTACAATGGGCAGATGATCTGACATGGGTGCCTGTATTTAAGAGGCCATTGCCATGTGCTCATTTGCTAAAGAATTTGTCTAGTTCTTAGTTGGTTCTTTCATACCCGCATGTCAAATTAAACCTTTACGTCTCCCCAATTTGTTTTCCTCATTATTGCTTTATAAGTTCCCAGATGCCCTGTTTTGTTTTGTTGTCAAACCCTTCTCTGCCCTAGTACTAACTCTTCTCTCCATGACTGCCCATTGCCAGCAACTGTCTCCGACCATGTCCTTTGTCTCAGAGAATTTGGGGGCAAGGCTTTGGCTGGTGTGACACCATCAAAGAGCAAGGTTAGGAGCAGCAAATACTGGCTGAATAATCCTTGTTTCATATGGACTATGTGCAATTTCTGATCTTATCCTAGACTTGAGTGTGATTGCTGTCATCTCCTTCTGCCACCCCCGTCCTCCAGTCTCATAAGACAATTGAGGAATCTCTGGAGGCATCATAGGCGGTTATTTCATGTCCTTCTTTGTTCTATGACTAGTTTTGTGCCGTGACAGCGATGGTCCCTGTTTCAGTGTTCCCATGGTCATGATAACTTGTCCCATGACAAGTGTTACCTCATGGTCTTGTACCATGACAAACACTGAATTTGTCTAGCTTCCTTTTTCCTTTGGGCAGGGGGTTAAAATTATTATTTGATATTTCACTTCTGAAAATTCATTGGAATGCTCCGGGTAATAGCCTTCGGGCTTTCTTTGTTCTTTATTCCTTTTGCTTGCTAATTAATTGTCTGTCTGGTGTCCCTCTAGCCTGGCTTTGAAGTTTGGTTTGTTTTATTAGTATTTAATGGAGGAGGGCAAGGGGGGGTGATCATCTGGGGTGGGTGGGCACTTTGAACGTAACACCCAACCCAGTACCTGGGACACAGTTTTCTGAGACAAAAGAATGTTTTGTTGTGTGACAGTTGTTACCTCACGGTGTCTTGTCTCAGAACAGAAACCGGGAACCAACCAGGACAAGGAAATACCCTGTCCCAGTGCCAGGTACAGATTTGCCTCACTTAGCACCCGTTCCGGGGGTGTGGTCAAGACAAATTTCAGCTGTTGTACGATGGATGTGAAATAAGATTTTTTTTGTACCGCTCCGAAGTGCAGCACTTAGAGAGACAAAACAGACGTGAAGCAACCACCATAGTGGAATACAAGTACTGTATATACTCGACTGTAAGTCTAGTTTTTCAGCCCTAATTTTTGGCTGAAAAAAAGGGGTCCTCGACTTATATTTGGGTCAATACTTTTAGCCACTGAAGCAAGTGCTTGGGTCAGTGGATAAAAGTCATTTTAAACAAAGTGTGCTGCTTCTCCTGACCCACCTCTGCATTAGGGGGAGCAGTGGGCGATGTTTAAAATGACTTTTAGCCACCGAGGCAAGTGTTTGCCTTGGTGGCTAAAAGCCATTTTAAACATCACACACCACTGCCCCAGCTCAAAAAGAGGAGCTGTCAGGCCCTGCTGCATTTCCCACCCTAGATTTATACTCGAGTCAATAAGTTTCCCTAGTTTTGTGGGGTTAAACTGGGGGTCTCGGCTTATACTCGGGTCGACTTATACTCACGTATACACGGTATTTTAAGTAAATAAATTATGTCTGAACACTAAGTTGCAAGTAGAATGTGCCTGTTTTGAACACAACATTGCTGGCTGGCTTGTTCGGCTGATGACTCAGTGAGATGGCGCAGGGAGTTTTCATTTCCCCCATGAATGGGGAAATAGGTCTGTAAATATTTTGTGACTCAGAAATCTGAAGGAAGGCAGGTTTACTTGGAAGTTTCAGTCTTCCTGAAGGATTTATTTTTTCTCCTGCACCAGACTGCACCATAGTGGGCCATATTTGGAGATTCTCCATGTCTTCTTGCTATCAGAAGGTGGCCTAAGAGCAATCCCTTCTTTCACTTGATTGTGACAAGTTATTTATGGAATGTCTTGCACTTCAAACCAGCATTCTTTATCATTTTGATTCCAGGCAAATAATTCCTAAGATGGTTTTTTTCCAGGTTTTATAGATCAGTGGGTGTTTTGACCTTTTAAGATTGGGTTTCTCTTCTAATGATGTAAGCAGTCTTGGGTCCTTTTTGTTTTTGGAGATGGCAGCGTAGATATTTTCAAATAAATAAGCATGATGACAAATTATACATTAATGGCCCAAATCATACTGTATTTTTATAACCATGTAGCATAGCCAGCATAAATCTGCCCCATGAATTGCCACAAGTCAATAAATTAACACATGCGTTTGGTGTTGTGTGCTGAGCCACACAACTGAGTGCACAACAGGAATTGCCTGTGCTAATTTCTCAGCTTGCTGTAAGCAACATTTATGCCAATTGCTTTATGTCAGCAGATGTAGCTAATAAGATTTTTGCCATGGTACTGTATTTTAGTTTGGTACTTATCTATTTTTACACTTCATCATGCTTTTGCAACCCTTTCTGAAAACACATAGAACTAGTTCTCCTTTTACATATACTATCAGCAAATAAACATCTTCATTTTTTTTTACTGTTAAGCAGACTTACATTGACCGAAGGTGCAATTGTCTGAGGTCATGATGATGTAGATTTGAAGAATAAGCTGGGGTGTGCTTTCCAGGTATGTTTTAAATAGACGGAGCATACTGATATCAGCCATTGCATCAATGGCTCTTTTATGAATCAGGCTAGTGGGACCTGAGATGTTCGATTTATATGCAGCGTGATAGCCATATTTCAGTGCAAACCAATACCTACAGTGAAAAACAAACAGTCGCACACTTGGTTTCGATTTAGGAGTTGCTTAAGCATTGCACAATAGATCTTGAATATTTTTTAACCATGAACAAAAGCATCCCTTGCAGTCTTTGAATTTAGGAGAAAGATTAGCTGGAGAATGAGCTGCTGCTTCACATTATTCTTATTATATTGCATTTCTCCACTCATCAAGATAATTTTTTTTCCTGCCTGGAAAAATAGACAGAAAAGACATTATTTGACTGCTGCTTTGTCAATACACAAACCAACCTTTCTCTCAAGTATATGGTGGTGGCCTTAAAATGCTGCTTTACAGAACTTGAGGAAGTCATTTATTTGAACTACAACATCCAGAAAATAGACAACATGGCAGCTTCCAGATTGGCTCTAGAAAAATGGGGGTCCATCTAGAAAATATGGGGGGAATGGACAGAAAAAAGCAAAGCAAAATGTGGAGCTTATATACAGCCCCATAGTGTTTAAAGCTCCTCCTGTGCAATGAATAACATAATTATGCAGGCTACACATTGCTTCCGCTCCCCCATTGAGCTGGGTACAACTCAGAAGGATGGATGGCTGAGTCATTCTTGAGCCTGCTACCTGAGCTTGGGCTCCAATTCAGGTCATGTGTAGAGTCTTCACTCCAGTACTGCAGTTTAATTACTGTGCCACAAGGAAAGAACCATGGCCCAGGTTTAAGTCCATTTATGCAACTTCGCGTAGGATATTCCATTCAATAATGAATTTAAAATCCAAAGTAACTTACAGTTATTATTAAAATACCAAAACATAACAATCTTACTTCACCACCTGTCCCTAAACCTGGGTATTTTCACTTAATGGAAACTTAAAATATGAATTTCACACCTCTCCAATGCTGCTACCTTTCTGAATTCCAAATCCTACACAAAGTTTCAGCTGGGCATGATTTTAACTGTGGTAGCTCAGAGGGAAGATTGCTTTCCCCCAAGGAGCACCAGAAATACTCTCAATCAGCTTAAGGTTCTAATATTAAACCCTACTGCAATCCTCTCCCAGTTACTCTAGAGTTAAGTAGAATTTAGGCTGCAGCTACATGAGTATATAGTACAGGATTTGCTGTCAAAATAAAACGGATGCCTTGGAATGTTTTGTCACTGATTACATGACACAAAGGTCACTATGAATCAGCCTGGTCCTTTTTGCTTCTGAAACCGAGGTGGTTCTTTCCCTCCCCTGGCACTGGGGGTTGCTATTGCTTTTAAGCCAACGCAATTCAGATGGTGTTTTCCTTGTGTGAACACGAAAGGGGCCTGTGACACCAAGTGTTATTCTGGTGACATTCTTAGCTGAGCATGATGGTTTGGACAACTGGCACACCCACCCCCGTGATCATTCTCTCTAATCACCTCAAAGTATTTTTATTTTTTAAAAAAAAAAAACTACTGAGTAGTGATGGGCAGAAACTGCTGGTCTGAATGAGCATACACAAATATTAGTTTGTTCAGTATGCATGCATGAAAGGAGAAATTTCAAAAGGCACGCAGAAGGGGGGGACTGAATGTTCCTCTTAATCTATTCCTTATAAACCTTGATATTCTGCTATATATCAACATGACAGGGTGCTCTTTCATTTCTTCTCAATTTGTTGTTTATAAAAGCCCTGCTTACAAAAACACATCCCAAGAAAGAGATTCTTCCACCAGTCCACCCCTCCACAATCTCTGAATGACCTATTGATGTTCACTTGATGGCTGTTTTGTGGTGAACTCCAACACACCCTTACATATGCCTCCTGCCATTACTCTAGGGTAAATTTACACATAAATATCTTTCAGTGGAACAGTGGTGGTGGCCTCCACATCTCTGGCTCATCTCAAAATGTTTTGGTGGAACATTGACAGCGCAATCCTATCCACGTCTACGCAGAAGAAAGAGCCATTGAGTCTGAAAGGGCTTACAGCAAGCCAAGGTTCTACAAGGCTGAAGCCTGAAAAGCATATTGTTGTGCATAAAGTACTAGCCTCCCAAAGCTCAACAGCAGATTGGGGAGTAATTAGGATGCTCTTGTTTCTATACTAATGGTGAACCCAAAGGTAGTTACTGTCCACGCAAGGTGCCTGGTTGGTTCTGAATACTTGTGAACTGCATTGGTCATTTATAGAAGGTTAGTGATTACACTATGGGCCTTTAAAAAAAACTCTGGCAGCCAGTTGCAACAATGCTGGTTGTGCAACAACCTACTTGTTGTTCAAGTAAGAAGATAGGTTCCCACCCCACCCACCCACCGCCCTGGAAATAGCTGTTTCTGTGCAGCAAAACATGCACAAGCGATGCCAGGTTACTACACGTACGTGGAAGAACTTGCACCCAGTGGAAGCCCAACAGGAGACTGGCCTCGGAAAGTGCTAATTAAACAGGTTGCACCCCAGCTTGCTGTTCCCCGCTTAACCTATTCATCAAACAAGATGGGGGATAGAAATCCACCAGTTAACTATGCAGTCTCTCACCATGCCTGACATGTTGATGTGGAAAGCCCTCCAATTGACCAGGGCAGATTTTTAGAGGACCCAGGGGGCTGCAAAAGGAGTGGCTGATAAAAACCACATTCTCCCTTCCTCTATCGGGCATGTACAGGTTTTCACCAACTACTCATTAGATTCCAATTCTATAATTGAAAAGGGCTTGATCTCCATTGCAGCAATTCTTAACCCTTTGTGGTATCACATCCCTTTTTTCTTTCTTTCTGAGAAACCGCCACGCCTCCTCACCTTTCCTCTCATCCCTCAATCTCCTTTTGACAAGTTAATGAGGAAGCCAGTTGTGGTTGTTACCCTACTGAAACAATCTGAGACAATTAAACAAATTAATTATAATTGATCATTCAGCTGACTGAATATGCATAAATGCACACAGGACTAAAACAACACTTAGGTTGGCAAAGCTCACTTATCTCTGATTTTAAGATGATGCATGTGGATATCCACAGCACACCTTCATTTTAGAAGAATCTGTTAGCTGATCAATATAGCCTATAAGCAATAAGTCATAGCTTTTAATGCCAATATGTATTCAATATATGTATTCAATATATGCAGTAGTTAAGCTGTGATATTAAGGTGCACAGAGACTCAGCTGAAACCGCAGTGGCTTCCTGTCAGGCACCTGGCATAGCCTGACAACGCCCAGCTATGGAAGTCACCCCGGAAAGTGCATCTTGCAAAAGTGAGATAAGCCAACTAAACGAAAATGCGGAAGTAACAGACACTTTTATATCTTAATATGCTGGATTGGGGGAGGCGATTTTGGGCAGTGGCTATGGGTGGTCTGCAGGCGTGGTGGTCAAGATCTGGGTGTGAACTTGAAATTGGAATTGTATAAGAACCCTGGTTTTGCTACAATTAGGGTCTTTTCTCAGTGAAACGAGAAAGACCCTCTGTGCATAGAGATCTTTTCTTTTCCTTTTGTACTTTGCTTTTTGCTCGATAAACCAGCGCTGAGAACTCAGTTTTTGTCTTTGCCTCAATTTTGAGAACTTCTCTCTTTCTGACTTAGAATATTTTTGAGCTCACAGACTTAGTCTGTTTTTGACAGCACTGACTTAGAATATTTCTGAGACCACTGAACCACCATCTCACAAATCCTTCTCTCTCTCTCTCTCTCTTAAAGCAAAGAAATAATGCCTCCTCAAAGATGATGCTGTTGACTTCTTTCTTTCTTTCTTTCTTTCTTTCTTTCTTTCTTTCTTTCTTTCTTTCTTTCTTTCTTTCAGTTCTGCCTGCCTTTCTCCCTGTACAAAGACAACCTTTATGGTAAAAATTGCAAATATTGAAGCAATTACAAATATAAAAATCCTATTGTTTAAAAACAAATAAACATATTATATATATTTTTAAAGTCCTCCTGAAACCACTTATAAGCACACATCTAAACATGATAAAAGAGCTAGTATCTCTTTAAAATTGTTTTCTGAGCAGCAGTTTAAACATCTAGCTGAAAAAGGAAGATATTTTTCTGGCAGAAAGATAGCAGTGAGGAGGCCAGCCTGGAACTTCCATTGCCTGGGAGCAGCCATTGGAAAGGCCCTGTCTCGTGTCTTTATTGTGTGTCTGTGGAGATTGGGGGTGAGGGGAGTGAGAGAAAGTCTTCTCCTGAGGCTTAGGGAGGGCGGTAAAAAGAGATATGATCCCTCAAATAACCTCCATTAGATCTTTATAAGTTAACCCCAGCACTTTGAATTGTGCCTGAAATTGGACCTCTAGCCTGTGAAGCTGTTGGAACAAACATTTTCTGCTCTCCCTGTAGTAGTCAGGCTAGCTACAGCATTCTGGGCCTATTGAAGTTTCCCAATATTTTGCAAACACAGCTTCACAAATCCACATGTTACAGTAATCTAAACTGGATGTAACTGAAGCATGTGTCACCATGGATGGACCAGATGCCTCAAGGAATAAGCACAGCTGCCACACTAGTTTAAACAGTGCAAACACACTCCTGGCCCCTGCTGAGACCTCTGCATCCAGACTCATGGATGAATCCAGAAGAATACTCAAATTGCAAACCTGAGTTTTCAAGGCAGTAGAATTGCACCCAGCAGAGGCTGTATCTCTGTTCCCTGATCAGCCTTTTGACTGACCAGAAACATCTCTGTCTTGTCTGGATTAAGCTTCAGTTCCCCCTGCCAGCTCATCCAGTCCATTGCTGGCCACAGTCACTGCTTTAAGACTGAAATAGCTTCTCTGAAATTAGATGGAAAGGAGAAATATCACCACCATACTGGTGGCACCAAACCACAAACTCTGGACAGCCTCTCCCAGAAGTGCCCTGTATATGTTAAATAGTAAGTGGTGGAGAACTGAACCCTGAGGGATCCTATAGATAGGCCAGTGGTGATGAACCTTCAGCACTCCAGAGGTTTTGGACCACAACTCCCAACATTCCAAGCCTAGAGTTGCCAATGACAAAGGACTGTGAGAGTTGTGGTCCAAAACATCTAGAGTGCTGAAGGTTCGCCACCACTCCTATAGGCCAATGGCCAGGACATCAAACAGCACTACCCTCTAAGTTTGCCCCTGAAGGAGGGACAGGAGCCACTGTAAAACAGTACCTCCAGATCCCATTCCAAAAGAATAAATCAGAAGGATATCATTGTCAAAGATATTATAAGGTACTGAGAGGTCCTGCAGAACCAAAAGTGATCCACTCTTTTGTCTAACTTCCAACATCAACCTCACACCAAGTCATTATTTCAGTACATTTAGAAGACTAAGCAGCAATAAGCTATAGCAGGAGCCCTCAACTTATGGCCTAAGGGCCGTATCCATCTCCAATGGACCCTGAATCCAGCCCACATGGCCAATTGCAGACCTACCTGCACTGGAGCACCGTGCCACAGTGGCAGCAGCAGCCCAGGAGGAGTGATCTGTGGCCTCGGCCAGGCACCCCCACCACCCTCCATCCCCTCCACCTCCTCCTTGCTGCTTCTTCCCCACCCTGCTCATTCCCAATCCTACCACAGTACCTGCATGCACACTTGCCCAGCCTAGCAGCGAGCCCTTTTCCCAATGGAGTGGAAGCCCAGCAAAGCTTCCCCTCTTGCCTTGCGCCCTCTTTCTGCAACCTCGTCGGGCTGGCTTCGGAGAGATCACATGTGGCCTGGACCAGCCCGGCCTTCTCTCCTCTTTCCTTCCCTCCCTCCCTCCCTCTCAAACATCAGTGGCATGGAGGCGCTGGGCCACGTGCCGTGAGGAGGAGGAGGTGGCACCCACTGGGGCAGGAGGGAGCAGTGGCAGCTGGGGACCACGAGGTGGCATGCTCCTCTGCCTGCTGTCCATCCTCAATGCAGCTTGTGCAGGGGTTGATGGGGTGGCAGGGCTCTCAATGGCCTCGAGGCCAGCCAAGGAGTTGGCCTTCATGGAGGTGGTGCAGTCCAGCCCTGGCAGCATCTACACAACGGGGCTGCAGGGCCGCTTATCCCGAACCAGAGCACTCAGCAGCCACACTCAGCACCGAGGGTGAGATTGTCCAGGTGAGTCACACCATGTGCTAAGGGGAGCAGGGAGGGGGGGACAGGGCACCCCGGAGGAAAGGGCAGCAAGATGGCTCCAGGGCTGCAGCAGCACCACTGACACCACTGTTTGCCCCAACCCTCCCCCCTTGGTTTCCTCACCCCCACCGCAGCCACTGCCCAGACCCCAACAGCTCTGAGGGACAGTGAACCGACCCCCTCTTTAAAAAGTTTAAGGAACCCTGACCTAAAGCATCAAGAACTGATCCCTATCCCTGTGAGAATGCCTGCAGCACAGACAGAAACCATAGACACTGCATTAATGGCTTTGAATTGAATGTAAAAGCAAGAAGCAATTATAGAGTTGCTTTCTTACATTGTGCTGACACACATTTATTTTTCTGAATGACAATAGCCCATAAACATCCTCAGCTGAAAACACAAAACATCTGGTTCTTGCATCCCATATCTAGGCATCAGTATAGTCCTTGTGTTTTCCAGGAAACTGGTAGAGTGAATCAATCTGTTATTCACACACACACTCATCCATCTAATCCTTAGTGTATCAAAGCTGTGCATTGGGCCAAGCTGGCTGCATTACATAAATGCTCCCATGTTCACAGCTGAGAAGTCTGAAGTGTGAGATGACCTTTGGATTACTGGCAAGGATTCTTATGGAGTAAGGTTCTCCCTGTGATTCATTATTTACCAAAGGAGAAATTATTGGGCTGCATCAGATTACATATCTTTATAGCTGTAGTATAAATATAAACATTCTTCAACTTTGTATAAAGGCAAATTTCAAAGCATTAATATTTTTGTCTTTTTAAAAAGCCTGATTGATTTATGTTTGGAAAGGAAGAGGAGAATTGATAGAAATAAATATCAAAAGAGAAAAATCCTTCATGTCTCATATAGTGATCATATCATTAATGAAGAAATATTGCAAATACCATAATCAAAGCATCTATCACCAATGTGAACCAATGTCAGATGCAGTTTCTTGGCCATATCGTATGCATGGCCAAAGATCAGCATCTGAAAACTGCATACCCCCTGAAGAGGAAATGAAGCCAGCTTCAAAAAACTTGATGTCAAACATTCAAGGAAGATCTCAAAACCAAAAATGTTTTCTGGGATGATGCCAAAGATGTTGCAAATGATCAAGTTCATTGGAGAACAACTACTGCACAATGTGGTCAGACTAGGACATGATGATGATGATGATGATGATGATGATGATGATGATGATGATGATGATCATCATCAAGAAGAAGAAGAAGACTTTTAAATAATGAATGCATCATTTTCTGTCTTGTTTGTTTTGATTGTTGTTAAGTGCCTTCACTTAATCTGAAACTTGTGGTGACCCTATGAATGAGAGATATCCCAAATGTTCTGTCCTCAAAAACACTGTTCAGCTATTTTAAATTCAAGCCTTTATACAGTCAATCCATCTCATATTTTTCCTGCTGCCTTCAACCTTTCCTTTACTAATGACTTTATCAGGGAATCCTGCCTTCTCATCATTTTTCCCTCCAGAGAAAGTTCAACCTTGATTTGATCTAGAGCACACTTGTTTGTCTTTCTGGCAGTCCAGGGTATCTGCAAAGCTGTCCTTCAGCACCAGATTTCAAACAAATCAATTCTGAAGGTTGGCCACCCAGAGCACAGAGAGAACTCCTAGTTCCCTGAGCTCCTTGCCCTCTCAAGATGCTGGCCACAGAGTCTGGTGAAACATCAGGAAGAAAAACTTCCAAAACACGGCCAAACAGCCCAAAAAACTCACAACAGCTATCAAATCAATTCTTTCTTTTCAGTTTTCTTTATTCTCCATTTTTCATGCCCAGAAATGGTGACCAGGAATGCAAGAATGTGGATAATCGTAGTCTTGGTCTCCAGTGACACATCCTTACATCTTTCTTATTCCTTCATTGCTGCCCATCTGAGTCTCCATCTTCTGATTTCTTGGCTGCAGTCTCCCCTTTGGATTGATGATTGACCCAAAGTAAACAAAATCTTCCATTACTTCAATTTTTTCTTTGTCAATATTAAAGTTCTGTAGATTTTTCTGTAGTCATTTTGTCTTCTTAATTTTCAACTGCAGTCCTGATTTGGCATTTTCTTTCATTTTCACTAGAAGTCATTTCAAGTGATCTGTCATAGAAGCTGTCCCACAGATAGCATTACAAATTCATGAGCTACATCCATCCTCTCCAGTTTTTAAAGTGAAGTAGACATAATATGTGTATCTGTATAATACAGACTACTATACAGGTAATAAAACCTTTGACCCATGCTAGATTGCAACCTACATGTGCTATTGGAGCTGCTGTATAGAGTACACTATCATTTATTTGCAAAACTCCGTCACTGGAAGTATTTAAGATTTCCATTAAATTGACTTTGTGAAGAATTAATCTATAACTGGATTTATTCTACTTGCTACTTCACCAGATGACTGAATTGGAATGTGGTGTCCATGAGGTATCCATTACAACCCCCATGAGTGCTAAAAACCTATGTATAGCACACCCTATATATAGTATGAATTCCCAGGATGGTGTAGTGGATAGAGTAACAGACTAGAACTCTAGAGAACAGAGCTTGAATCCCCACTCAGCCATAGGACCTAACTGAGGGAGAAGAAATAGGAAAACCACTCCTTAAATATTTCACTTACCAAAAGCCCTATTGAAGTCACAGTAAGTTGCTTCTAACTTAACAAAACACACACATATACAGTATAACTTTTTGTTCCCTCTAGTGGCCAGTACTGTGGTAATGCAGCTTGGAAATGCAAATTTTTTTTGGGGGGGGGAGTGGGGATGTCTGTGGAACATCTCATTCATCCAGGTGAAGTTATCCAGAAGCTGATCACAACTTAAGAAGTCATCACCATCACCCTACTGCACGAAAAACCATTTTACTGTATCATTACATCATTTAATCTTCTTTTACTTACCTTGCAAATATTCCACCATGCAAAAAATGTAATAAGAGAAAACTCCACTTCAGTTTTTCAGTATTATCTTCTTTAAACCAAGTGTAACTGAAAAACTGGACAACTGCTGATGAAATAAATCCTGAGACCAATATCAAGGCACACCATAAATACTGGTCTCCACAGAAATATGTTTTTGCTATCCAAAGATCTGCTCCTACATCAGCTACATAAACCACAATCCCCAAAACCATCATGAAAAAATCTTGCTTCTTAAATCTCATTGTCTTGGTTTCATCACTGACCATTTCATCTCAGGGTTTTAAATGTTAGCTCCTTAGTAAAGTTGTCTCCATAAAAAGAAGAGTGTTGTATATTTGTTGGAATGGTGAGTCAGAATCACAGGTCTTCATGAAGATTGTGATCACTTTTTCACTACTAACAGTTCATTTGGGAAGGTGTCCATGTGCATTTTAAAAGGCCTTGGTAAGATTAATTCCAGGTAAGCCCTAAAAGGAATTAATAATTATTTTAAAAAATCTAATTCAAAAGATCATAAAAACATCTTATCAGTAATATATGTTGGCTGAAATCCTGCTCAGTAACTTATTGCAGAAGGATCATGATGTCACAAATAGAGTAAATAGATATCAGTAATAAAGAACTTCTTACTTTGATCCTATAGATTGCTGACTCTGATGTAATCCCTTTCCTTGTCAAGAAGGTATAGGAGTTCTGGGCTGGAGGGAAACAGTCTTTACAGAAAAGCACCACAGCCAGATGATATCACTGCCACTTTGGTAATCAAAGATATCTTCATGCTGTCCAGTGGCTCCTATAACTTCTAGACAATGAAAGGGATTACATGGAAGTCAAAACAGCTGTGGGACAGAAAGAGATATGTACAACCTGAGAAGCCACAAAACAGAAATAATTAAATTTAGGTTTGGTTTTTTTTTTAAAAAATCCCCTCTTACTGATGTCATCATCCTTCCAGAGAGGGCAGAAACATATTAGAACTTCAGCCATTAGGTTGGCAAACTTAGCAATTGCAAGTTTAGCTATTCAGTTAGATTTGTTCTCTATTATGACATATTGACTGAAATCTTGTTCTGTAAATTATGATAAGTCTGATGATATTATCACTCCAGCCCAGCCCCCCCCCCAATGGAAGCCCTTTCATCGAAGACACTGGGGGCTTTTGAGGAATTTCTGATTATTGGAATTTCCCATCACAGGGTTGGTTGTGCCAGTAATATCAATTTCATATAAGACTTTCCCTCCATCCTTGAGCCCAGGGGTCCACAAATTAAGGGCCATGGGCCATATCCGGCACCCCAGGGTCCTAAATACAGCCCACAGGAACAATTGCAGACCCTACCCCCCCCCCACTCCCCCACCCCCGCTTTGAGAGTGAGTGAGCCGGCATCCATGGCTGCTTCTATTGGTGCGGCTGTGGTGCTTCCCCTGCTTCCCAGATAATTGGTGCACCAGCTGCATGCTGCTTCCCCTTCAGTCGATCAGGGCAGTTCAAAGCGGGAGGGCCGTGGCACGGTCCCCACTCCCACCACCATCGCCCAGATGATCAGTGTGCTGGCTGTGCACCTTCCCCGTCTACAGGCCAGAGGCCACAGCAAGTTGAAGGGGGGGGGGGACCAAGGCTGGGAAAGAAGGGAAGTGCTTGCAGAGGCACAGTGGGGGTGGGAATCAAACCCACAACCTCTGTCACTCCAGCCTGATCCCTTAACTCAGTGAGCTCTCCAGCCAGATAATCTCTCTCTCTTTTCAAGTTATATTTCTGCTGCCAGAAGTAAGTTAGGATAGTGGGGGAGAGGGGGAACCGAAAGCATATCCACGGTGCTTGGTTCGGGTTCAACCTGCCATGTTTTCCAAATCTTCCAAACGCAGAAGTGCAGCTGTGTTTCCAGGAGAGAGGCAAAAAGCAGGTTGGAAACCTTTGGGACGCTTCTTTCAGGAACAGAGTGGCACCGATGTTTCCCTTTCAGGGATTTGTCTCCACCCCATGTCCTAGCCAATGGGTCTCGTTCTGCACCTACCTCTCCTAGTCAAGAATGATGGGAGCAGCAGGTGGAGTGTGGGCCATTTTCTCTCTCCCCCACCCCGGCCCACCGCGGAGCACAGTAGCTTTCGATGTCTTCCATCTGATATCGACCCGAGCCCAGGCAAAGACTGTCTGTGCCACACAGGAGCCAGGGGCGCATCCTGAGTGCAGCACACTCACTCTTGTTGGTGCTCGGATGCATCCCTCTCTCCCCCCATCTGTGTTGTTGCTTTTAAAACAAATAGTCTATAATACACTGTATCCCCCAGTGTGGTGTGTCAGAGGGGACTAGAATTCTGGAGATCAGCCACTGAGACTCATGGGGAAAGGGGGAATGAAACGGGCAAACCCACTCCTTAATTATCTCACTTTGAAAATCCGATTTAGGGTCCCTATACATCAGTTCCGATTTGACGGCACAGAACACACAGTAACTCCCATCTAGATTTGCTTAACGATTAGTCCTGGATTCGGTGAATTAGGTAAGACTGGATGGATGCCGCCTCTCCTCCTCCTCCTCCTCAATGTCCAGCATGCATCAGGGGAAAAGAGTTATCCCCTGCTGTTTGTTTTATTGTTCATGTCCAACAAGTAAACTACACCTTGAAGATATGCCTTCCTTGCTGAAATACTCCATCATTTATGTATGTTTGCTACTAATATTATCATTGTCTGCTCCAGACCCTGCTTAGAAGTCTAGGCTGCTACAATGTCCCAACAGTTGCACAGTCCCAACAATTGCACAGTGATTAAACACTGTTTGGCAGAGTGAGGTGACAATCCTCAGGCGGCAGCAGCTGGGGGACAGTCTCCTGACTGCCACTTCTGAGCTCCCTAACTTCTCCATGCCATTGGAAGACAGAACAGTAGATGCCACACCACATGTACAGGAACTTCAAAACTTACCTGCTATACTGGAATGTGGCAGATAACATTGTTGATGGAAGAGGCAGTGTTCATGTCCAGCAGCAAAATGTCTAGCTTTCTAACAAATATGCTCATTTTTGTTCAAACATCCACTTGCCTGAATTTGTATGGATGAAAGAATTTTCAAAGAGACATTCCCATGTGCATCAGCACCTTTTTCTGGCACCTTTAACTCCAGGGTAATGTAACTCCAGGGCACTCTAAAGCACTGGATAAAAGCACCTTGCCACAGCCATGGTTATATGCTGTTGGCTTGTGTGGTCTGTATGGAATAGAAAGTGGGAAACAGTTATTTTGAAGAACTGTTTTTACCCAAATTCTATATAAATGCACTGCAAAAATTTAGAGCACAAACCACCTGTCTGGAAAAGCCTTTAGTGTGGATGTTTAACCTGATACAAGATCACTTTCAGTAGTGTGATGAATATTTACTAAAGGATTTATAGGAAGAAAATTTTGACGCTTTTCCACACAGAAGACTTAACTTCTGACATTTTGGTAAAACTGCTTAAGAAGATGGCAAAGCATCACAGTTCTGATAGCTGTTGTGAGTTTTTCAGGCTGTTTGGCGGTGTTCTGGAATATGCTGCCACAGAGGGTGGTGGTGGAGTCTTCTTTGGAGGTTTTGAAGTATAGGCTGGATGGCCATATGTCAGGAGTACTGTGTTGGGGGTTCCTGCATGGCAGGAGGTTGGACTGGATGGCCCTTGAGGTCTCTTCCAACTCTATGATTCTATGATTTTTAATGTTGCCAGACTCTCTGGCCGGCATCTTCAGAGGGCAAGGAGCTCAGGAAACTAGGAGTTCTTTCTGTGCTCTGGGGCACAGAGCACAGAGAGAACTCCTAGTTCAATGATCTCCTGCCCTCTGAAGATGCCGGCCACAGAGTCTGGGGAAATGTCAGGAAG
>JAHTLZ010000204.1:35134201-35167252 GCA_023846285.1 Phrynocephalus versicolor
GATGCCGGCCACAGAGTCTGGGGAAATGTCAGGAAGAAAAACTTCCACAACACGGCCAAACAGCCTGAAAAACTCACAAGAGCTATCAGATCCTAGCCATGAAAGCTTTTGGGAATACACATCACAGTTCTATCATGTACAGGAAGAACAGAAATTTTAATCAATATATAGCATTTTTGAAATTCATAGCAATCATTTCCTTTCCTTGTGTTAAACCAATTGAAGCCATGAGACAAATCCACTTTTGACGTAAACTGGCTGGTTTCAACATTGTCACTTTAAATGCTCGGAGTCTGTATGGTAAAGTATACCTGGGTTTTTTTACTGCTGGCAGAAACGTTGACAAAAAGAGAGAGACTTACCTACAATTTGACAGTTCCGTAAACATTTAAACTGAAAATCCATGGAAGGAGCTTTAAAGTCATAGCTTTGACAAGTTGTACTGTGACCCTCTACAGTCTACTACTGGGAAAAGCAGGAGGGCGTGGAGTGCAAAGTAAACCGAAACTCCTGTCTCCTGTTAAGCCTATGGACTGATTAAAACTCTACCAGCTACAGCCTTGCTTTGGCTGAGTCATTTGTTTACTTTATTTGATGATTCAATATGTAAGCTAAATAATATGCACCAGTACAGTTCAAAAATGATTGCAAGAACAACACAAGAGGATATCCTGCAGACCATCTTGACTGCTGCCATTGGTGTTGTCGACATTCAAGCTTCTCTTTACTATGTAAAGCTTGGCATCCTTTTTCCTGCTGGCAACACAGGCACAATATTTTGCAGCCAAATTCAACCATTTCCTGGTGTTCTGAATTGTGGATACAGAAGCAAAATATCCCACATTCATAAACGAGAGATGTTCTGCAGAAATGATAACTGGATTGCTAGATCTGAGGATGCCAAAGATGATCATTTGCTGTGGGTGGCAGGAGGAGGTTAGAAGAAATGGCTATAATTCACTATAGAGTTGAGGAGGTTTTAATTCTCTTCATCTTAATGGGAGTCAAGTAAATATGGCTATGTCCCCTATCTGTAAATATACTGTACTCATCTTATTTTGTGAAGAATTATGCACCACTTTGGTTATACAGTAACCAAATTTCTCCAGGTGTTGTTACTGCCACCTGCAGACCAAATTGATCTTAACACCGTTTATCCACACTTGCCCAGAGAAGTACACTCATGTGCGCGCGAGAGAAAGCGCGCGCACACGCACGCACACACACACACACAAACCCTACATAATTTATCACAATCCTCCTAACTATGTAAAAGCACGTTTACATGGAGGCATCCCTATTTCCAAGCATTGAGGTGTTGATGGTGTTCCAATGCTTTCCTAGGTTCATTTTGCAAGGAAAGAAAACCCACGTGGCTTGTAGTGCTTTTGTGATAAAAACTTTATGCATATATTCAAGTTATGCATCAAATGAGGGGTGGCAACATTAGCACTCCAAAGGACTTCTATTTCTTACCAGATTTTTTAAATGATTCATACTGGTACTGAGGGAAAGAAAATCAGTTTTCTGCCTCTATAGACTGCTCTGTTTGTTGCAGTCACAGTTTTTCTTACATTAAAAATAAAATTCTGCTGTCTTAAAGACTAAAAGGGTTTTTTTTTCCAGTGTGAACTTTTCATGGCTTACAGTTCACTTGGACACATGAAAAAGTCTGAGGAAGTAAGAACGCGATCTACAAAATCTCTGACTGAAAAAAAATCTGTTATTCTTTAGAGTGCCATGATTCTTTTATTTTTATTTGTTTAAATATGTTGTTCTTCTGTTACAATGCAATTAGTATATCCCTCTCATTGTAAGTAAGGGACAGCTCCAATTCAAAGAAAGCAAAAGATCTGAAGGAGGACATCTGGTGTAGCCCTCTCCTTTGGTGGGCGAGACACGCTGCCTGATGTAACAGAGTGCCAAAGGCTACAAATGGTACCACTGTGCTCCCACAACTCTTTGGTGGACAATCTCCACAGCCAGTTGAACCTGAAATGCCTTGATCAGATGAGTCCTGAGAGCCAGACATTGTGGGTTGGATACCTTCTTGGAGATCATCACACCCGACATGCTAGCTGTAAAGAGACCCCCTCAGAGTCAGACTTAGCTTCCTGAATTATCCTGAGAAGAATAACACCAGTATAGCCAGCGGGGATTTCCAGAGAGGAAGGGCAGCAGCAGTGGTGAGGGAGGAAGGCAAGAGGAAGGTTAGAAATCAGTGAAGTTAATGTAAGGGGGCAAATGAAGCAAGATGAGGCAGAGGAGGGAAGTGGGAGAGTGAAGCAAGAGAAGGGAATGAACAGGGTAGACAGGCAAAGTGAAGTGGATGGCAGTCGTGATGTTGGGTGGAAGTAACATTTCTGATTCCACTTCAGTGGGCAGGGCAACTTAGGCTGGCACTGGTGACCAGGGTAAACTGCACCAACCAATTTGACTTATTCTAGTAGCCTTTTTTTAACTACCAAACACACAAAGTCCAAGGATCATTGCAACTTGTGATGGCATTTTCACATGCCCCATATACACGTTATATAAAGTCAAGCTTCTATTTAAGACTCTGTTGAATAATTATATATTCTCAGAAAATGGATGAGCAAATTATCTGAAAATTTGGCAATGTAAAAAAGTGCCACTTTTGTGGTTTAATGGGTGGTTACATTAAATAATCTGAAAATCTGATGATTGAACATCACTGGAAAAATTCACACTGTACATGTGAATTGGCTGAAACAATGTGGTTGGTTTGTTTTGTTTGTTTTTTTAAAAAACCTACAATAACTCACTTGAAAAGATTTTAAATGCTTCAGGACAATCCATAAACCTGTGGCAGAAGGTGATTCCCATTTTAGCAGTGCTGTGAATCCATTTGAGTAGACATGGGCACGACCAGAAAAAAATGACGTTTTGAGTTTTCGTTTGTCGGAACGGGTCCGTTTTGGGTTGTTTCCGTTTGTCATGAAATTTTTCAAAAATTTGTCGTTTCGTCGTTTCGTTTGTCGTTTGTCGTTTCCACTGCGATTTAGCGCGATTTGACGTCCCAGAGCATGGGGGCGTCCCGCAATGACCCAGAGCAGGCAGAAAACACTTTAAACTGGGTGATGAATAGATGTATTACTTACAATGAAGTAAGTAATAGTAAACTAAATAAATAATATTGTAAAATATTCTCCACTAGATAGAGGTTCTCTTGGCTTGCACCCCAAATGTGTGTGTGTGCAAGCAAATTGAAGTTGGGAAAATAAATGGTAGTAGTAAATGTAATATATTTTTAAAATAAATCCACACCTCCTCCCAGTCGAACCTCCCCCTTTACGCAATATCAGAAAAAAAATCCTCACAAACTGCCAGAGGAAAAAAAAAGAATAAACTGCTATTCCCTTCAGCAGACAAAGCTGCAGAGAATCAAAGAAATTATTTTCTAAATTAAATTCCCTCCCTGCCTGCCTAACTTAAATCTAAAGCCTCCAGCCTCCCTCCAATCAGCCAGCAGCAGCCAGCCACACAGCCCTCCACCCTCCACATCCAAGACCCGACTGCGACTTCTGGAAGGTGCCTCGGCTTTTTATGCCCTCTGGCACATCCAGAAGTGTCAGTCAAAACCTGGCCATGCCATTGGTGGAATGGTTCAAAAAATTGCATGGTCCCATCCCATGCCCAGCTCAAATGGGAGGGTCTAAATAAAATAAAATAAAATAAAATAAATAAAATAAAATAAAATAAAATAAAATCAATGTGATGTTTTATTGCTATAAAAAACCCACTGCTGCTACTATTAAAATCAGGCATTTAAAATAAATAAATTTCACATGTTTCTGTGGTGATTTGGTGTGTTTTTTGACCACGGTTTCTAAAGAAAAATTGCGGTCGCCATTTTGGATCCCCCCCACCGCATGGCATGCGAGACAGACGACGAGGATGACCCCCCCCCCCAGCCTGGTGCAAGCAGCCCAGGACAGGAGAGGGGGGGAAGGCCGGGGACCCCCCCCAGAAACCACCCCTCTGGTAGGTGTCCTCAGGCAGGCATATTTTCACCTGCTTTTTTGGCTGGGAGTCGGGGGGGTTACTTTTTAAAACTTTTTTCTGTGCTGCTTGGCAATGGCATCACGCGATCGCCGCAATGCCATTAACGACAACGAAAACCCGACCCAATTTTTCTTTTTTCGGGTCGGGGTCGAGCTGGAGCGGCGTAATTATCGTTACTGTTTCCGTTACGTAATGGAAACGATAACCAAAAACGGAAACGACAATTTCGCCGCTCCGTGCCCATGTCTACATTTGAGTATTAGTCTGCAATGTCCAAGAGTTATCTAAGTGTGAATAACTTGGGGTGGGTGGATTCCAGCTTTCAAAACAGCTAGATTTTGGGAGTTTTAGTATAAACAAAAGTTCCTAAAGCCAATGTTTCTTATTTCTAATTCATTTCACCCAAAGGAATCTACGCAGACCTGCTCTTTGTTCTGTCCACTCAATGAGTCACAAATAAGCTAAATTGGCATGGCTGTTCTGGTAGCAACACCAAGAAAATGGAATTTCCTGTGGAAAGATTTAATGGCAAGCATATGAAGTTGTCTGTCTGTGTTGCATATTGCAGAATGCAGATTATGACAATCAAGAGTCAAAGGAATGTACCTTCTTGTGCTTCTAAATCAGACAAATAGGTTTTCTCCAATATTCTCTAGTATTTGCCCTCTTGCAATGTTAACCATATTCAATTGTGTACAGATTATGGTCCACAAAACAAGACATGCATAATTGTCTCATTTACAAATACAATTGATATAATATCAATGTTTGCTATTCCCTGTTCTGAGTTTTTTTGTTGTTGGCCAAATGGGCTGACTATTAAATATTAAGACTTCACTAAGTTAAGCAATTGAGGAATGTGAAATACCATCTTATTTTGGAGCATAGTTCTGAGTTAGGCAATACTTTTATTGGACCACTAAAAAATTCGATTATTTATTTATTTATTTATTTATTTATTTATTTATTTATTTATTTACTTGTTTGTTTATTTACTTGTTTGTTTATTTACTTGTTTGTTTGTTTGTTTATTGCCGAATTATATTTTGGATTTTATTGCTCCTGTGTCTATCGTTCAGTGCCATGACTTTCGTTAGAATGAAATGAAGAATGATGGCACCATCACAAAACAATCTAATTAAACTTATTGTTTCCCTTATTACAGCAGGAGACTTAAATCCAGCGCCTGAACTGCAGCTCCTGCCTTTAGAAGGCAGTGAGCAGGAAGGCTCGCAAATGGCTTCTCATGCAACGGTCAGCTTCCGGGTTGAATTTGAGTGGGCGCCATCTTTTATCCTCCCCTTGTCTTTTGAAATGACAGATCTCTAGTGCAAAACGGGCAGCGTTTTTGTTTAGCTATACAGTAGTTGCATAGCTTTCTGGCCGTTTCCCTCCGAAAAGAAACAGGATCTCCATGTAGCGCCGCAACACAGTTCCCACTACCAAGACAAGCAAGATAACAATAAAGATATCCTCTGTTGCTCAAATCTAAAAAGTAACGAGTAGATCGTTCTTGGCTATTTCTTTTGACCCGTGTTTTGGACAGAATTCTTCGGATGGAGAGCCGGACCAGCGGCAACCGTTGTTTGGGAAACAAAAACGCAGCATGCACACAGTCTAGATCAATGCTTCTCAACCTGTGGGTCCCCAGATGTTCCTGGACTGCAACTCCCAGAAATCCCTTCAAGCACAGTGAGTGGTGGAGGATTCTGGGAGTTGCAGTCCAGGAACATCTTGGGACCCACAGGTTGAGGACCACTGCTCTAGACGGCAAGGCGCGCGGGGGGGAGCCACATCCCGCCCCCGCAAGCTTGCAGCTCGGCGATTATGGACTATACTGGGAATGACACTACAACGTGTCCTTTGTATAAATGTGCAAAAACAAACCCACCCCTTTGTAAAACAGCCCGGGAGTTCCAAGGGAAGCATGAACGGCATAAATAAACCCAGGCACCCTTAAATCCTGAGTTTTCCCCTCGGTTTTACTTATTTTGGAGGCGAACTAAGAAACTGTCGAAATACTCAAGGCATTCCTTTTGCCCCTCTACTTTCTTATCTCTATGGCACGAGCCACTCTCTCTCTCTCTCTCTCTTTCAATCTCTCCGCTCGCCCCCTCCGCCCCTTTCTTCTCCCTCCTCCTCCTCCTCCTCCTCCTCCTCCGTTCGCGGCCGCAGGAGGTCCTGTGTCCAGAGCGGCGGCGATGTTGTCCGTCCTGCCGCGGGTGGAGAAACTCTCGTCGAGGGTCGTTCGCGTCCTCGGCTGCAACCCGGGGCCAATGACCCTGCAGGGCACCAACACTTACTTAGTGGGGACCGGGCCCAGGTACGTGTCAGCGATCCGCTCTGGACCCCGAAAAGGACAACGGGTCTTTTTGCCCAGCCAGCCGCCCTCCCGTCCTCTTCCTTTCCTTTCCTTTCCTTTCCTTTCCTGGGCGGCGCTTCTCAGGCAGACGTTCGTCCGGTGTGGATTTTTCCCCATAGAGGGGTCGCGCAGGATTTGAACTCGCCATAAGAGACTTGATGGCTTAGGGGAGGAGGAGAGGCAGGCCACCGTCGAAGTCTGCAGGGGAAATACGGGGCCACTTCTCTCTCCCCACCCCCCAAATATATTTATTTATTTTAATGAACACAAATAGACTCTGTGTTTTCCTGGTGTGTTTGATGCCCGGGAACTTACGCTGATCCATCACTAGGCAACTTTGTTCACTTCCCCAAAGAATGCAAAAAAGGGCGACCAATAAAATAATCATACGATAAACAAGCTTTCGGGGGTTAAACACCATTTCATCAGGTCTGTGCCAGCGAGAAGAACTTAAAGAGTCCAAAACTTAAAGTCCAAGTGTAGGGGGCAAGATGAATGTTGTGAGGAAAGTTGCTCCTAGAAGTTAAATCCAGCAGTTCTTTTCATGATGACTTTTGACAGGCTTGTCTCAATGGAAGTCAGGAGTGTAGCTGTTTTTTTTATGGTTACAGGTGTGGAATGAAGAACAATTCCTGTGCACCCTTTTCAAGACCACCCCTTTTTATTGGTGGGGGGGGGGAGAAGAGGCAGATGTGTTTTTTTGGCAGTCAGTGTGGGATAATAAATTAAGAGGCGAAGCCAGCATATAATCAAGCATCTTTTCTTTTACTTCATTGTTGTTACTCAAATGGCACTGTGGAATATCCTTAACAGTGAGATCCTATATATAAATCCTAGTAAATCTAGATTGGTTGGGAAATTGTCTCTTCTACCCCAACTGAGTTGACACTGGAAAGTAGTGGAGAGAGAGTCAATTAGTTCTGCTGAGATCTGAGTTCAAATCCCCCCCCCCCATCTATTGATACTCAATCGGGAGTGGAAAGAATAGAGCACTTCCTGAGCCACTCGAAGCTAGACAAACCTGCTATGGTCACCATAATTTGTAAGTAACTTGATGACATGACACAGAAAATTTATTTCTGGAGGCAATCCAGCATTCTGCTTCTCTAGAACTTTTCCCCATACTGTATATCCTGACACTTATAACCTAGTTCCCTTTTCCCTACTGAAAGCCACGTTTACTTGGATCTTGCTTATTTTATTATTTTGCCTCTCCTGTGTCACCACCTATTAGGATCTACACTTTTCTCCATAGGTTCATGTGCTCCTTTAAAGTTGCATTTTTCCGTTCACTGCCTTATAGGTTCTTCAGGGTTCTGTTCTTTTCTCCTCTTCACACGACTATTTGTGTCTGGTCCTCAAAATGGTTTTCTCTGCCTTTCTCCTCACGAAATTAATTAATTAATTGCATTAATTGGTGAACTTTTCAACCGCCAAATGCATTGGGATGCAACTCCCACAGTCCTTTACCCCTGGCAATTCTGAATAATGCTGATAAGAGTTGCAGGCACACAATTGGAGGGCCTGCAACTCTTATTCTCCAATATATATTTGGTCTTGCGCTCTTGTCATGTGAGGACTGCCTGCCAAAATCCAAAGGTCATAGTTAGCTGTTTAAAATAAATTAACAAAGCTTCTGCATTTTGTATTTGTGTGTTTTGGTGGGATGGGCTTTCTTTAATACAGAAGGATCCTTGTAGACACTGGTGAACCGTCTGTCCCTGAATATATAACCTCTTTGAAACAAGCACTCAATGAATTCAGCATCTCAATTCAGGAAATTTTGGTAACACATTGGCATCACGATCACACTGGAGGCATATCAGATATCTGTAAAAACATTCCCTCTAGTAAGTACTCTTTTTAAAAATAATAACAATCACATATCTCTGTATTACTGTGCAGGTAACATACAGTGGTACCTTGTATAAAGGAATTAATTCATTCCAAATGAAATTCTGTTAAGCAAATTTTCCTTTGTACAAATTTCCCATAGGCAATTATGTTACGTGATTTCCCCCTATCTCCAGAAATTTTTCCTTTAAGCAGATTTTCTGTTAAACAAACTTCTTGTTATATGAGGGTCCACTGTATGTCCAAAGCAATTTGTTATTAATTTAGCCTAAGAATGCTGTGAGGGTCTGTTACATGCCAAAAAACTGTAGAAAGAACAATACTGGTGGAAATGTTGGCCATCACAGTGTCTGCTAAGATGTACAGTGGTACCTTGTATAATGGAATTAATTCGTTCCAAATGAAATTCTGTTAAGCAAATTTTCCTTTGTACACATTTCCCATAGGAATGCATTGAAAACAGTAATCCCTAATCGTGACCACTTTTATGTTGTAAGGATTTGCCCCATAGATGATTCTGTTAAGCAAATTCCCCCTATCTCAGGAATTTTTTATGTTGTATGGATTTTATGTTATACAAACTGTTTGTTATACAAGGGTCCACTGTATTTTGGGAAACTTGTAATTCTGATTATTAGCTTTCTGCAGACTGAAATTGGCAAAAAAAACTTGTTATACTTGTTATACTGGGACATTTTGTTTAGCAGAAGCAATGGTGTCATCTGGTTGTACATTTGTATTCCTTATGAACTTACGAACATAAGAAGAGAATGGAACTTACTGCATTCCTCATAGTCTCCCTGCAGAGCAAACAGAGTTTCCCTCCACAATACTTATTGTTAGCTGTTTGTTCCTTTTGAGAAGTCTTGGTCTTGATTAAATCAGCAATTTAGGTCCAGTTTTCATAGCTACTCTTTGTAGCTATGAAAACTGCCAGAACTGGTTTGTTGATACCCATCAGTATAATTATCTGCATGTTTGGATATTCCATGTGGGAATGGAAGTTATTACATTGAACATCTTGTGGACTCCTGCAACATAGCCAATGAGGTGATACTCAAGTATTCGGTTTGCTGTATTGTATTGTAAATTTTGAAGATTTAATTAATCAGTTTTAAGTAGATTGAACTTCTTGCAAAGCTGAATCTTTGCTCAGACAAATCTTTTCCTTGTTGACATATAGCATCATAATGATACAGATACTTAACTCTAGACCCATCTGCACCTAGTTTTCTCTGTGTGTCTACATACTACAGTTGTCCCCCGTCCTTTCGCAGTTCATATGCTACAGTCCCGGTATATTGCAGGTTCGCAGTATATGAAAAAAAGCCCCCCTGGGGTAAAGAGGAAAGGCCTTCCCAGGCCAGTCGGAGGCCCCAAAAGTGCTTTTCTGCAAACCAGAAGTGACTTCCGGTAAACCAGAAGTGACCTCCAGATCACTAGAAAGCACATTTGAGGCCTCTGGGGGACTGGAAAGCCCCTTGCAGGCCCATTTGGGGCAGCGCCAGGCCTGGGGTAAGTACAAGAGCCCCCAGAGAGCCTGCCCAGTCCCGGCCTGACCCAGCATCCACATATTGCGGATTTTCAATTACTGCGGGTCGGGTCGGGTCCCTAACCCCTGCGATAGGTGGGGGTTTACTGTACATTTCTCAGCCATACTTGCCCAATATACTGTTCATTTCTACTAATGAAGGACACCCTTTCAACACAAATGGAAATAATTTATAAGTCGATATATAATTCTTTAGCCTCTGCGTCCATCCTCTTTATTACATATTGGTGTTACTCCTAGTCTGAATAGGAAAAGGATCAGAACTGAAGGTATGGGACACAGAGGTAAAGTTTAAAGTAACTATAATACTGTTTGTAAGTCTGTAAAATTCCACTGTTTATATAATGAAGAAGTTAAAGCAAGAGCGGAAGGGGGGTTACTTTTAGGACAGGAATGGACAAAATACAACCCTCGGGGAGGTTAACAACAAATTAAAACTCTCAATTTTAAAGTTATTACATATTAATCATCTTCAGTTTTAAAGTTACAAAATTGCCTGTGGTGGGAGACTGATCTTAGAAATTCTAGCTTGGGTGTTATCCACAGCCATATTTTCCTTGCTGAAACTAAACCACTCCAAAACTTGGAGATCTGGTTAGTTTTAACACTTTTTATTCTCTTGGTGTTGTATATTGCTTGGTGAAGAGTCCTAGAACATTATGTTTATCTTCTGAATTATAGTAGGGAATTAGAATGCATATGGTATATTGCATGTGTAAGTTTGTGAAATGCCCAATGGCCTTTGCAGATCTACCGATGGACAGATTTTCATGAAGGGCAATTTTTTCACTGCTGTTTTCACTGAAGATTTCTGAACACCTGGAGCTCTGGATTGTAGACCTGCATATTTATATAATGTTTCCTTAGTTGGCCAACACACACTCATACTTGCCCAAGTCCTGGATGACTGATTCATTTTGTTTCCCTCCCATTTAATTGATGTATACTGAATTCTTATTTTGCTCTAGGCATTTTTATTCTTGAAGCAACCACTGTTAAATACCATGTTGAATATTTTGTTCATTTTTAAAACTAGCTTCTGGATATTTTGTAAGTAAACTTCCACGAAACCCCCATCGTGAAGAAGTAATAGGAGAAGGAGAACAGAAGTATGCGTACTTGAGAGATGGAGATGTTTTAAAGACAGAGGGAGCTACTCTCAAGTAAGTGTTGGCTTTTGCAGAGTGATAAATGCATAGATGCTCTCCATCTCCCGTGCAAGACTTTAAACGTTGCTTTGTTTGTTTTATAATTGCAAAACAACTTGGGTTGATGCGGGTAAAGTTGAGCTTATCAATTTAGGCAAATGCTTTGGAAGCCTAGCCCTATTCATGGGCTTAAGAGCTAGAGAATATTCCCATGTAAATAGGAGCATTCTGGCCACACTTCCCTTAGTCCCTGGCTTTGTTATTCTCCTACTTGTGGAAGGTACAAAGTCTCTCTCTTCAGTGTCATTGCCCTCCATATATAAAAGGGTGACAGAAGGAATGGTAGATGCGGCATATAAATGCTTGAAGAGGCTCTATGGGTTATTTAGGAAAGAATGTATGGTACTTTAAATGGTTCCATTTGTCTCAACAGTTTTTTTTTAATTACATCTGTCTATCATCCTCTGGCATGTGTGACATTTTAGACCCAGGGATATATATGTTGGATCCACTGTAGGTGTGTGCTTCAGAAATACAGTAGCGCACCCCTCCCCATGTATCCACTGATTCATTAACCACTGATTCAGTTATCCACTGTTGGCAGAGGGGAAAAAATTAAATAATTCAGCAGCCGCAAAGCAAGCTACTGTCGTAAAACAGCAGTCATAAAGTAAGCTACTGTCGCAAAACAGCAGCTGTAAAGCAAGCTACTCTCGCAAACAGCAGCTGTAAAGCAAGCTACTGTCACAAAACAGCAGTTCTGGGGGGTTACCATTCTCTCTTATCCATGGTTTTTATCCATTGGAAGGCCTGGAACCAATCCCTAGTGGATACCCGGGCTGTACTGTGTCAGAACTAGCCATGGTGGCACATTCATTTGTTACATTTTGTTTGACATCATGCATACTGCATAGGTCTGTCTTCCTGCAGTTTTGTTAGGTGCCTCGGGTCCCTGAATGGCATAAAAGGTAAACGTGAGTGAGTGAGTCCAGAAACACATGACTCTATTATTTTAAAACTTTTTCTGTCTCTTGATATGTTTTGTGGACAGATTTCAGGGTAAAAATCAAAGTGTGGTACTTATACACTGCCCCATAGCACTTAAAGGACTCTCTGGATGGTTTACACGTTAATTATGCAGGATACATATTGCCGCCGCCACCCCAATGAGCTGGCCTCGTAAGGATGGAAGGCTGAGTCAACCTTGAGCCGGCTACCTGGGATTGAATCCCAGGTCATGAGCGCAGTTTTGGATGCAGTTCAGCTGTTTAACCACTGTGCCACAAGAGTAGTTATTTTTAAAGTCCTAAAAGGTTTGAGACCAAGTTATCTCAGTTTTCTTTATGAACCTGACTGGATTCTTCATTAAAAGCCCTTCTCCAATCCTACAAACATCAGCCGTGCACTCGGTAAAAACATAAATCAGAGGGTTTTTTGGTGACTGCATCTTTGCTTTAGAACTCCTTTCAAAGGGAGGCCTATTCAGTCTTATCCCTGTTAGCCTTTTGAAGGCATGTAACACTTTCTAGCTTAGACAGACTTTTAGTGCTTTAGGTTTTTTCCTAAGCTATGGATTTTTCTTAAAGCTTCTTTAAAAATATGACCAAAATGTATTTTATTAGTTCTGAACAGCAAAAAGAGAATAAATCAAAATTGTATTTTACCTTTCATATGGTCTGATAATAGATTTGTAGATAAACTTTACTGTAGACAAAAGCATGGTAACATTTTAATCTGTGTTCACTTTTCTACCATTTTTGCAGAGTTTTATATACACCTGGTCATACCGATGATCATATGGCTTTACATCTGCTAGAAGAAAATGCTGTATTTTCTGGTGACTGCATTTTAGGTGAAGGAACGGCTGTGTTTGAAGACCTTCATGATTACATGAAATCATTGGAAAAGCTACTCGAAATGGACGTGGATTTAATATATCCTGGTTCGTGGCACCTTTGATTTGAATAATTCCTGCTGTCAACCTCTCTAGCTATGTGGTTGTTAATCAGTAGCCGCAGGCATTACTCACAGGGCTGTTACCCTACGTAGAGAGGGGAGTGTTCAGCCCCCTCCTGTCTCTGTTATCATCTAAAACAGTGGTTCTCAACCTGTGGGTCCCCAGATGTTCCTGAACTGCAACTCCCAGAAACCCCTTCCAGCACAGCGAGTGGTGGAGACTTCTGGGAGTTGCAGTCCAGGAACATCTGGGGACCCACAGGTTGAGAACCACTGATCTAGAACATGGCATGTCTAAAGAGGTGACACTGCTCCTCATGCGTAGGCTCTGCATGTTTTTGGTCACATCTAAACTTTACACGTGAGAAGGAAGACGTTTTCTGCAGACATACTGCTTCTTTAGCCTGCTTGTAGGCAACAACGAAGGCTTTTTTATGCCTTTCTGAGCATAGCAAGTCAAAACTACAGCCTGAATCTGCAAAGCATTTAACTCCAGGGAGGTGATGGCCTTGATTTATGGACTGCATATTTTATTCCATATTGTTTGTTCTCTAACATCTATTGTAAAATATTGAGTAGATTGTAAGGTAGTAGTCAAATGCATGTCCATTTGGGAAAGAGAGCATGTAAATACACCCTGGTTTGGTTTTTTAAAATAATTTTCTTTGCAGTGTTTTGCCTTGGTCTTACACACTGATTCACCATTAGATTATTTATGGTATGTGTTAGTAAGATTACTTCATGATGAATCAAATCTATGCCATGTGCCTCTCAGCTTATGCAGACTGTTGTGAAGAAAAAACTAGGACTATATGATAAATACAATAGATTCTGTTAGGATCTGTGGATTAAGGGGAGCAACCAACATTGTAACATGCAAAGTTATACAAGGAACATCTGAATCATGAACAGTTTTAGCCAGCCAAACAATTACCTCTCTTCTGGCTGGTGAACTGTCTACTGAAAAAAAATTGTGGCAAATGTACACACAATAGCTTTGCAAACTCTCCTTTAACTATAAGCATGTATCTAAACCATCACCAAGAAAAGTATGTACAGTACTGTACTGTAGTTGTTTTACTTCATTGGTTCCCAACATTTTGAGTCGCAACCCCCTTTTATAGCAACCAACTAACCTGTGATACCTTGTGCCAGATTTCATGAAATGGCATTTTAATTAGGGTACAGTCATCTTTTCATTCTCCCCCATAGGCCTGTGAGGGGAGGAAATGCGTTGCTGGCTGCACTGGTTTGCCCCACTACTGCCTGTTCATTCAGAATTGCTCCCTGATGTATCACTCTCATCTTCCCCTTCTCTCTGCATTCATTGGACACAGAGGGGTGGAAATTGTCCAGAAGAAAAACACCCATAAAGAAACATTGTCAAAAGTGTGGATCAACACAGAATAATGCAGTCCTGGGTCCGTATGACTGGAGGCTGCACTGACACACAGAACAAAAATATGCTACCTCCCAGTGTTTGTGTTAAAAAGCCACTTTGATGACGTTGACGTTGGTTTGAGCTCCACAATATTGTGGATACCATGAGGCAGTATCCGTATCATGGATACAAGGAAAGCTGAGCAGATGATAAGCTTAGGTATGCCCTTGGTTAAGTGACCATGTGTTGATAGACTGAAATCCTGTTGCTTAGCATAAGAAAATTCATAACTTCCATATGGTTCCCAAACATCCAATACACAGTCCCTGCCATAATTCTTGGGGGCATGCATGCATACACCAAGCCAGTATGTGTTTGCACACCCAAGAATCATAGCAGGGCCTCTTTATTTGCAGACTAGGAAGAGGACGAAAGATACCAGTTTTCTTTTACTAAGCAGCAGGATTTCAGCCACAGTGTGTTTGTGAAAAAATCTTTTGGCCACCAGGGGACACTCATTCTCCACATTAAGGATAATAATTCAGAATTATTTTCAATACTCAGAATCGAGTTCTAAGAAATTGTATAAGAGAATAGGAACAATTAAGTTGGGAGATCAGAGAATATCAACATTGCCTGCTGTGGAACCGCTTTAAAATGTTGTATTATAAATGTTGTATTATAATTTGAATTGCTGTTGGAAACAACTTCATGTAACAGGTTATTTGCTATAATATACATAATTCACTTATTGTAGGTAATGTGTATAAAAATACCAGAAGATATTAGAGCTATATTTGACACTTATGCCACTTGCTATGAGCATCCTAATAAACAATATAATATGCATTTTAAAAGTATCCTTTCTCTTTTGGTATTTGAATGTATTCATTTTCCCCACCTATTATTTTACTGATATAAATTTCTTTTCCCCCTCCTTATAGGGCATGGTCCAGTAGTAAAAGACGCAAGAACTAAAATTCAAGAATACATTTCTCACAGAAATGCACGTGAACACCAGATCCTAAATGTTTTGAGAAAGAAGACTGGAAAATCTCTTACATCAGAGGAACTTGTTAAAATTGTATACAAGGTAGCTGACATCCAGTTTTACCTGAGTAAAAAAATCTTCATTTTACTCAAACAGAATCAGTAGTATTAGAAATAATGTCTCACAACGAGTGCTTACTAGGAGAAGACACATAATGTGTACTGTGGTTTTTTCAAGGCAAAGGACTCATTGGCAGGTTTTCTATTTCCATACTCGTCTGGTATGATGGGATGTTAGTATTACTGTACCTCTTTTCAGAATCAATGTTATCTTCATGCAAGATTTTCTAAGGAAAACAGTTTATAAACCTGTAAGGCGCTAAAAATGTAAAGCTACAGAAAAAGATCATGTCATACCTATAGAAAGCTTCAAATGTGCAAAACACACATTTAGATTAATAATATTTAATCTATTCAAATTTATACATTATGACTAATATGATACCTTTGCAGATTCAATATGTGGTCTGCTTATGTCTAGCAAAACGCATCACACTGAGTTTTACAGCAGACACTGTGGATCAAGTTTGGAAACAGACGATAAAGATTCACAAAGTGCAGGTCTTCCTTTTTTGCAGTGGTTAAATGCCTGTACTGCAGGTAAAACTGTGCTCACGACCTGGGTTCAATCCCCGGTAGCAGGCTCAAGGGTCACTCAGCCTTCCATCCTTCCGAGGTCGGTAAAATGAGTACCCAGCTTGCTGGGGGGGGGGGCAATGTGTAGCCTGCACACTGTAATTAAAAAATTGTAAACCGCCCAGAGACCACTTGTAGTGGTATGGGGCGGTATATAAGCAGAACACTTTGCTTTGCTTTGCTTTGCTTTTGCCCTTCTGTGTGCGACAATATGTACAGTATTCTGCAAGCAAAGGTGTGAAATTATGCTAGCATGATCAAATGGATAATAAAGCAAAGCCATTAAAAAGTCTGGGTACCCAGGGAATACCACTCCCCTACCAGTTAAAGACCAGAAAGAAAGTCGGAAGTACTGTCTTTGTTGTGATGGCACTAATAGGAAGAATGAATACTTATTCTAGATATACATACCTGATCATAGAACCATAGATTTGGAAGAGACCTCAAGGGTCATCTAGTCCAACCTCCTGCCATGCAGGAACCCCCATCACAGGACTCTCGACAGATGGCTATCCAGCCTCTGCTTAAAAACCTCCAAAGGAGGAGATTCCACCACCCTCAATGGCAGCGTATTCCATTGCCAAACAGCTCTAACTGTCATGAAATTCTTCCTAATGTTTAAATTGAATCTCCTTTCCTGTAATTTGAAACCATTGCCCTGTGTCCTAGTCTCTGAAGCCATGGAAAACAAACCAGTCCCTTCTTCAATGTGACATCCTTTCAAATATCTAAACATAGCTATCATATGCCCTCTCACTCTTCTTTTTGTAAGGCTAAACATTCCCAGCTCCCTAAGCCGCTCCTCGTAAGACATTTCCTCCAGACCCTCAATCATCCCGGTTGCCCTCGATAGTAGTAATTTTTATCCTGTGACAATATTAAGCAACATTGTGACAACCACATACACACAACCACACACACACACACACACACAAACATAAGATGCAAAATAATAAAAATACAGTGGTACCTTGTATAAAGGAATTAATTCATTCCAAATGAAATTATGTTAAGCAAATTTTCCTTTATACAAATTCCCATAGGAATGCATTGAAAATGGAGTGATCCCATTTTTATGTTGTACGGATTTTCCCCATAGGCGATTATGTTAAGCAAATTTCCCCTATCTCCAAAAAAATTTATGTTGTACAAATTTTATGTTATACAAGCTGTCTGTTATACAAGGGTCCACTCTACATTTAATAGTAGGATGGGGTGAGAATAGTGGTGTATAATTGACATTGACTAGACTCACTGTGTCATCCAAAGAGGGCAGTTTGACCTGGGATTCCTCTTATCTTTTAGCTTCTTGCATTGCTCACTGCTTCTGAAGCTGAAAGGAAGCTTTAAATAGCAAATTGTGATCTGGTATAGAGGTCAGATATGGCAAGAGGAAAATGCCCAAGAGTCCACTGGGTTAACTCAAGCCTCTTGTGTGGCACCAAGTAGATGTTTTAATCTTTGCCAATGAATACAGGAAGAACTACTGTAATAAAACCACTTTTATAGTCTGACTGACTGACTTATGAAGCTGTTTGGATGAGCAGTGAAACATCTCAGTCTCTCAAGAAAAGAAGTTCAGTTGCCATGAGTCAACTTCCAGACACTTTTAGGGTCAAGAAGATTCAAATCCACAAGAGGATTTTATTTGTTGAAATCTGTCTCGGTTCTTTGTCTTGGCATTTCTATGCTTCTGTAACTTTTTTTTAATGCCCTGCTGGAATATACGATAATTGAGTGCCATGTATATTTAAAATGTTGACCTTTCAAATGTGTAATTCATATATTGTGATTTCTTTGTATCTAGGACACGCCTGAACATTTACACAAAGCTGCAGAAATTAACCTCACACACCACTTGAAGAAACTAGAAAAAGAAGGGAAAGTGTGTAAGTAGTCTTGTCGGTACAGAAATTTTTGTTGCATTCTGAAAGCACATGTGTGAAGGTTTGTGTGTGTTTGTGTTTTACTACAGGAAAATCAGGTTTTCATGGAGCTAAATCACATACCTTATGTCAAGCAGTAAAAATAGAAACAGGAGTTGTGTGTTTACCTATAAGGTAGAATTCAGGCAAATGCTAGATTACTGTAGATGAACTTGGTGCTACTTGCTAGTAGCAGGGGCTTAAGTCCAATACCAAGCTGTTTATTCTGCAGATGTTGCTTGGTGGATTCAGATCTAAACTTTCTAACTCTTATTTATTTATTTATTTATTTATTTATTTATTTATTTATTTATTTATTGAGTGTGTGTCTGTCTGTGTGTGTGTGTATACGCACACACCACCCGTCTTCCCAAAGGAACTCCAGGTGGTTAACAACCATAGAAAAATAAAAGACAAAATTAAAACAAACAATAGAACATGTCAACAATGATAAAAATAAAAATACAAGTACTCGTCAAGATGGCAGAACAATTTTTTAAAAAATTTATCCACAACCAGCAGGAAGAAGAACAAAATAAAAGCAAACTGCCTCTGTCATAAACCAGCTTTTTAACTAACCCCAGTCAGCAGTTGAGGATCAGATATTAACAAAACAAACCTATACCAATCTATTCAGAAGTCAGCCTTGTGCTGTTGATACAACTTTCTCCCAGCATGTGTATATAGGTTACAGCCAAAGCAAATCTTTTCAAGTTTGATCTTTCTAAAATATATCCATGTTTATATAATAGTCCTTTTCATGCTAATTATGCTGTTTTATGTAGCTCCACTTTGCAATTATTGGTTGGCTCTAGAGACAGATGACTGGAATTTTGCTCATATGTTAAGAATTCTTGGCTGTTCTCCTCATCCGTACCTGTCCCTTGCCAAATGTTGAGGGACTCTTGAGTCTTTTTTCCCTTATGTGTTGAGGGACTCCTCTGCAATGACATTAAATGTGGCATAGGAAGACACAACAGGACAGGGGCTGATAGGATTAATGGTACACGCAGAAGGACCCTTCTGCCTATGCACAACTCCTCTAGATCCAAGCTTATGTACTCACCAGAGAATGACACAAATGCTGTCACTTTTTCCCTTCCCTTAAATGGTCTACACATCATAGGAAGTTATGGCCTAGCACTGATCCCCACAGGGTTATGTGTTCTGTAATAGAATTACAAAACGTTTGACCTACTAAAGTGGAATTTGGTATTTGTTTTAAACTAAATCACATTTTCAGAACAGTTATCATTTCACTCTTTTCTCAGCTGTTCATGAATAGTACTTCAGTCCACAATCACCAGGGTGACAGAAGAGAGCTAAATGATCCTACAAAATATACAGGCACTCATTACTTAATGACTGAGTTCTGTTCCTAACACTAGGTTGTTAAGCAAATTGGTTGTTAAAGGCTCCTCCTTGGCTGCCCTCCTTGCAGGCAGGCCAGAGCGGGGAGGGTCTCCATGGGCCTTTTCACATGACCCCCAAGATCGGCTGGCCACTTAAATTTGGACCAGAGATCTTGGGGGTTCGTTGCTCTTCCTGGGTCCCCACCCCTCCGCACTTCCTTGATCCTGTCTGCATGAGGGGAGAAAAAAAGAAAGAAAAGAATGCCGGCTTACCTCCGTTCTGCCGGTCTCCCTCTGTTCCCGGCAGCATTCAGATCTCTTAAAGGGGCGGGAGGCAACAAAACCAAACAGAAGCGAGGAGAGCCGGGCACTCACCAGATTATATCCGGATCTGGGGATTTTCACCCTCCAAGAGCAGGTACATGAAAAGTGCGCTGGGAGGCGCTTAGGTGGGCGTGGTCGCCCTTAATTTCCTGCAAACTCCGGAGCTGGTGGGAAAACAATTGTAAGCTCCGGAGCTGGCAGCCATTTGCGGCGGAGTTTAGGGGTCGTGTACAAATACCCCATGAGGCATGGGAGATGCAAAACAAAAAGGAGGAAAGAATAGAGAGGGATGTAGGTGGCTGACGCTCCACCATGCTCAAGGCTATTCCCTCTCCATTAGAGGCATTGTGACCCTCGCAGCAACACCTGTCCCTTGGAAGCAGCAGAGGAGACGGAAGTGGTGGTGGTGGGGGGGGGGGACACTGTAGCCCTTCTTCCTCCCCTCTCTGCTGCTGACAATGTAGGTGCAGGCAAGCAGAAGTGAACTGGACACTTTGGCCCAGGCTCTGTGGGCTGGGACAGCAGGTTCTTCTTCCTGAGGCAGCTGTCAGGGAGCAGCAGTGGCGTGGGCTGGTAGTGGTGGCCGTGAGTCGTTGAGCAGGTAGGTCGTTAGGTGAGAAGCTGCTGTATATCAGAGATGTGAAGTCAAGGCCTACACTTAGCCAAAGAGCCGAAGAACTGTATTTTTCTACATTCACAATTGCTTTGAATGACTGTCATGCTATCTAATTTTTGTAGTGAAATTATGCTTCATCACTGACTGGGTTTATTGTCCTTGTTTTAATTCCAACAACCATGCGTTTATAGATGCAGGTGGCAAATGAAGGTAGCACTGTGCTCCAATGGGGGCAATAGGTTTACATGACAAATGTATATCGCCATAGGGGCGATATAGAAATCAATCAGTCAGCCAGTCAGCCAGCCAGTCAGTCAAATAAATAAATAAATAAAATCTCTCTTCATTTAAATGTGTATCTCACTTTATCAAAATTCAAAACAACTAAAGACAAAACAAAAATAAATGCCAATCACTGAAAATAGGATACAAGAATAAATAGTATAGCTCAATAGTGAGAATGACTGTAGAATACAGATCTGTTTGCAAGCAGCCTCTACCGTGCAAGTAACCTCCAGTGCCTCTGCAGACACATTATTTTTAATAGTAGTCTCAGGTGGCGGGTACTCTCTGCATCAAAACGACCAAGTCGAAAAGACATTACGTACAAATAGCCTTGTGCATCAAAAGTCCTACTGAGTTAAGTACTGCTTGCACACAAGAAAAAGAGCACAGGACTGCATCTTGAGTGATATAAAATTATAGAACATCTCACAGTTAAACATTAAATGAATTATCTGTAACTTCCACAGATCACTTGAATAAAAATATATTTTCCTAATATAAAAATGGATTTTATAATGGTATTTAAAAGGTATATTCCCATGCTTTTAATCTTTCAATGAAGCAATATACTGATAGGCCATACTGTGTTTTTACTAACTTGTTAATGTCTTACAGTAAAGCTTTAGATTTTCATTTTTATTATTAACATTTTATATTTGTTTTGACTGCTTCTGCTTCTGTTTCAGCATGTGAAAGTTCTCCCAACGTCAAGTGGAAAAGCAATTTATAGTTATGTCAGAAAACCAAGACTGGTGCTGGTGCACAATATACACATTTTGTGACTTTAAAGCAGTGAAATTAACTTTTGAATTTCAAAACAATGAGTCAAAATGACATTTTTTCACAAAATATCATACTTGGATACTTCATTAGAAGCTGCGGTGAGAAGAGCCCTATCCAGGTATTCCACACATATGTCGGGAAGTGCTTTGTTCAAATGTGACATGTCTGAGGAGGCAATCAGGTTGTATCCATGGATGCTCTCCACTTCAAAGCCACAGAGTACAAAACTTGGGAGTTTGGCTTCCTATATAGGCCTTCCAGTGATCTGAGTCTGCTCCTTGACTGAGTCTTCCCTCTTACATGAAGAAAAAAATGATGGTGGTGGTACAGCTAGAGCATATTCCCTTCTTCACATGGAGTACACGCACAAAGATAATGCCTCACATGAAGTTCGAACAAAAAGATAGCAGTTGAGTAATCCCGACAAATCTATGACCTCTGGTTTTCAACAAAACAAATAAAGTACAGCTGTTTACATAGAAGCTGCTGTGTGTATTCTTTCAAATATTATTTCTTTCAACAGCTTCACAAACACAAGTCCTGATAACCAATCATGTTTTCTTATACATTTTTCCACAATTCAGGTGGCTATGCAAGAACCTGGTTAAGGAGATGCTGGAAGACCCCCCCCCCCAACTAGTTATTTTAAAAAAACTTGCAGCATCTCCACCCGTACATAGACAAGTCCACATGCTTACAATATGAGCATAAAATGGTGCGCCACACAAATATGAGTAACAGGACCAGACCTTACAGTGTGTGGTCCTAATTTTTGTCATCAAATTTGTTATACCACTCTGTCAGGTGTTTCTGAAATGTAGTGTGTTTATTTTCCTGACATTACATGCCCCTACTTGACAAGCTGGCTCCTTTTTCAGCAATTTGGATTGGGTTTTTTTTCCTTCTGGTGCTTGCAAATAGTTGTCCGTGTTGTAGTTTAAGAGCATAATCTCAGAACATATTTTCTTGAGGTGGAGTTGAAAAGGCACATGGGGGGGAGGGGCAAGGCAGTACTGCAGAATTCTACATATTTATATAAATAGAAGCAGTGGCATAATCCATCTTGGTTGTATACATTACAGTACAGTGTTGTGCATGCTTACTTGAACGTAAATTTCAACAGGATTTCGTCTCATAAAAGTATGGATAGGATTGCAGCTTTAGTGTTCCTGTGGGAGAGAGAGGCCTGCTCAGGCCTAGCACCAACTGCAAGCTTCACATCTGCCTCTGTAAACATGAAGAACAAAATGTTTTTAAACAGCTTATCTGATCCCTTAAATGAGAGATCACTTGCTGTGTCCTGAATGGCTATGAAACTTTAGGACATAACAACACTCCATGGAGCTTCAGAAATCGTTTTTCAAAGTAATTTGCTTCCATAATTTGTTATGGTTTTTAAAAGTGGCTATCATTGCCTAATGGCATAGTTTATAAGTAATTCAAGGGTGCTGCCGGTCATTTTTGGTGTTTCAAAAAATATATCAGGAAGGATAAGAGAATGGTATAAAACTTGAGAAAGTCCTATTAAAATACAGTACCCTTTAAAGTTGCTAGAATTACTTGTCACAGCCATAAGGCAACCTCATTCTGATTTTGACATTGTGGAGCAACAGGAGAGAACAGATCACTTCAAGCTGGAGTGCAGTCTGCCCCTCCTAAAGATGATTATTCCCTATGGTGGTAATGACATTGTGAAAGAGCAGAACGGGCAAGGGAACAAGCGAGGGCAGAAAGGGAGAGAGAGAGTTGTTTGAAAGATGGGGAACGCTCCTAACTGGAGAGGGAAAAGGTGCGGGTGAATCTGAACAAGGGGCAAGGGAAGCAAGTGAAGGGTATATAAAATGAGATGTACAAATTTTACCACCAGACTGGGAGTGGGTCTGATTAGAGAACCCAGACACCCAGAGATGGGAATGTATGATAGAAGGAAGCTGAGAGTCGCAGGAGAAGGGCTCAGAGAGAAAAAATGTTCCTGTTGGAGTGACAGGGAGGCAAGAGAGTATAGAAAGAAGCTGAAAAAAAATAAGAAAAGAGATAGAGTAGAAGAGAATTAAGGAAACAGAGTATGAAAAAAGGAATAACCCTAATCCCATTAGTAGAGGGATGCAGGTGGTGTTTGATGGAAGGAACCCAGAAGGAACCAGAGGATGTGAACACCGGGTTCATGCAGAAGGCAGTGGACGGATTTCTGAGAGGGATCGGACCAACACCCGGAAGGAAGGGAGAGTACCCCAGCACCCTTGAGGTCTCTATGGACTGAGTCATTACTGGAGTTAAGTTTATATAAGAAGCAACCACAAGTTCTTTCCCCAAGAGACTTTACCAATAACCCTTTCCTTACCCCTAAAGAACCCTTGCCCACTACCCCAGGTGAAGTTAACCCATTTCTGTTTCTGGATGTTAAAGAGAATAACAACTGTTGTTTGAGCATAACCAGAGTCCTTTGTTGACTGATGAGGATGTGAGCATCGGGGGCATATGAGAACCCTTACAGACATTACTTTCTAATCCCATATCCTTGTTACCAATATTACCACTATTTGCACAGGAGCTGCTGTTACTACTTGTCACTGGTTACTTCTGAGTTCTGTTCTTCCTACCAGCAAGTTTAGGTAGTGAGAAGTCACCAGTTTCGAGCCTACTCAGTATGTAGATGTAGAGTGGAAGTAGAAAAATGGAAAACAAGCAGGGGGGAAAAACCTTAACCTGCTTTAATTCACCTGCATCCTGTACTGAGACAGATGGGATGTTAACAATCTTGCATGCCTTTGAGGACAAGTGTATACAGCAGAATTTTGTGCCATATTCCAGGGTGGGTTTGGTTTAAATCATATTGATTTAACTCACAATTTAAATTAAAAACTTATTTAAATCATAATTTAAATTATTTCAATTTTTTCTTCTGATAGAGAAGCGCAAGTTCACAATAGTATAACAGGCTGCAAATGAAATATAAGGTGCAGAAGCAACTGAAAATCTTGGCAGACTGGGATAAGAACTATCCTATTTGGCTGATTCTGAACAGTCACTTATTTTTACTGAGGATGTAGGTTTTAAAATATAGCCAGTCACTTTAGGTTAAATACCCTCCAATTAGGCCTCCTGCTTTCAGATATAGAAACTATGTACAGTATTTTGCTGTGGACTGCCTTGAGCTTTTCAACATCTACATGAGGGTCACCTGGAGGTTTCAGCTAAGGGTGCGGGGAGGCTATCTTTAAACACAGATTGGAGGACAGATGGCCACCTTGTAGTTTTAGACTACAATTCATAGTGCCCTGTATTAGAGCCAGCGTTAGGTGAGGCTTCTAGAGGTTGAAGACCAAAGCATCTGAAAAGCCAAAGGTGTCTGATTTCAGCCTTAAACTGATGTTTAGAGGTTGTTCTGGGATGGATCTGGGGAAAAGAACTGAAACTTAACCTAGATTAAGCCAGTAATGAACAGGGTGTCAATTGTGGTCAAGGATATGTACTCTCTCAGTCACAGAACACAGATTAGAGATACTGTGCTGTATGCTGGGACTCAGTGTTTAGAGTGACTATGCTGATTGTCCTTTCCTTTTTTCTCTTTAGACTGGTTTCCTACATGAAACTGGAAGTGGGCCAAGTCAGTTACACACAGGCTGCTCTAGTGTTCTATGTAATGCCGCCTTCATTACAGTCCAAAGATTTCATCAATAAGTACAGCAAACTCTCTTGTGAACCACATCAAGGAGGCAAAGGATTTCTTTCCATGCCATACAGGCTAATTGATTTACCAGTCCAAGAATATCAGTGTGAGTGAACCAGACTACTCTTTAATAGTAATCAACCCCCATATGTTTTCTGTTTCAACTCCCTTTGCCCCCAATCCTTAACCTAAGCCACTAAGGTAGGTGTATGCTGACATAAACTAGTGCACTCAAGTTTAAGTGATAGTAAAATATTTTAGCCACTAAGGTGCACCCAAATGCTGTGCCTTAAAGCCTAAGGATGCCATTTCTTTTGGCTGCAAGTGTGACACACAGCTACCATCCTGGGGGGTGGGGAGGACACTAAATCCTAAAGGGATTTGGGCTCATCCAGATGGATCACTTGCTCTCCAAAATTTGTGATTGGTCACTTAAATATCAATGGTTTTCTCCACTTTCCAAATAATGTAAAAGCTTCTTAGGGAACAAATGGACAATATTCCAGAGACTTCCCATGGTGGTGGTTATTTCTTCTTCTCCTCCTTCTCCTCCTCCTTCTTTCCCCCTCCTGGAGCCTGGCAAGTGTCATGTACTTCAGCCAAGGATCTGGGATGCCAGGCAGGTTTGTTCCTTAACAGGGGAATTATGAAGAGCACAAACGAGCCACCTGTTCTTAAGAGTGTTTCCTTTCTTTCTCTCTCTGCCTTAATTTGGTCCTCCTTACTTTTCACGATCTCCCTTTCTTTTGCTCACAGCACGGTCGCTTCCCTTCCCTTCTGAGCTCGTCTTCCTGCCTCCTAAAAGGGAAGGGAATTTATAGTTCTCCAACGCAAAAAAGAAGGGGTGCGTACCTGTGTGCATATTTTGTTTTTTGGCGTATCCAGTGGCAACTCTGAGATCGGCACAAGAAGCGAGACGAGGGGGGCGCTACCCCTGGGGGGGAATCAGAAAATACCCCCCCGCCCTCCGCCTGTGCCCCTTGCTTTTCTGACCCCTTTCTGGATGCAGGTACAAGAAGGTGAAGCACCTGTAAAGCAAAGGGGAACCTTGGAGGCCAAAAGAGGCCCCGCCAATCGGCCCCGTCCGGAAGGGCTCCTGCTGGACATGGTAGTAGGGGATACAGCAACATCCACACGGCAGGGACCCACGACGGACCCACAATAAGCAAGCCCGTCAAGAAGTCGTGTTGAACTCCGGCCGCACCTCATCTTCTCGTGCCTGAATCGCGGCGGGCATCGCCAAGCGTTGGTTTTGGCCCCCGGCCCCCGGCGCGAGAAGAAACCGGCTGGCTCCTGCCCTGGCGCCACGTACCAGCTCGGGATCAGCCCCAAAGAAATGCATTTAAATTGCCACCTCTCCGCCCGCCCTGCCCTGTAGCCGCACGCTGCGGTCGTGGTTGTTGTTCGGCTCTCTCCCGTTCCTCCGCCAAGCGTCGAGGCCAAACTTATCCGGCCGCACGCACGGCCCGAAGCGGTCCCCCCGCCCCCAACCATCCCGCCTTGCTCGGGTTAGAGAAGCTCCGCCCGAAGCGCCCTCGTTTCCTCTGGGCAGGCGCTTCCTTTGGGGCGGGCGCTGCAGGAATCGGGTCTCTAACACGAGCGCGCCCCCCCCTCCCAGCGCCAAGGAGGGTAGGAGGGGCTTCGTCTCCGCGACGTCAACAACACCCAGCCCAGAACGTCGGTCTTTCCGGTCCGCCTACACGAAAGAGGGCGCTGTGGGCAATTCCTCTTCGCTCCCTTCCACGGTGCGAGAGTCCTCACTCTCCGGAGGGAGCGTCTTCCTCCTAGGGAACGACGAGTGGCGGTTCACAAGAACGCTGGGGCTAGAGAGTCGTAGGGAGGGGGTGGGTGAGTGGGGGAGGAGGAGGCGGAGACCACGTTAGGCGGAGCGGTTGCCCGGGTGGCTTCTTCTTCTTCTTCCTCCTCCTCCTCCTCCTCCTCCTCCTCCTCCCCCCACCCCCTTTTCCTCCGGGCCCCGCCGCAGAGAGCGCGAGCGGGGCTTGTTAGGTGCTGCTGGTGGAGCAGCGGCTTCCCGACGGGCGGCTGCCTGGTGGTGGGTCGGGGGGTGGTGGGGGTGTTGTCGGTTGGCTGGCCGGCCGGCCTCGCTCTGCAATCTCTCTCTCTCGCTCGCTCTCTCATTCTCTCCCGCGATGGCGATCCGCAAGAAGAGCAACAAGAACCCTCCGGTGCTCAGCCACGAGTTCATCGTGCAGAACCACGCCGACATCGTCTCTTGCATGGCCATGGTCTTCTTGCTGGGGCTGATGTTCGAGGTGAGATATGGGGGGGGGGGGGGCGCCAGGGGGTTGGGGGACCGGGAGGGGAAGGCGAGGCGGCGACTCCCCCCACCTCCGCGACCAGCCCACCCACCTACCCCAATCCACGCTCACCCACCACTCCTCCCCAAGGTTTGGGTCACTTGCAGCCGGACGGTGGTGGGGGTGGTGGGATGAGGACGCGTAAATCTCCGCCCCCCCCCCCCGGGGGCAGACCTGTAGGGTCTGTATGTCGTTCCCGATGCTCGAGAGGAAGGGGAGGGGAAACTAGCCATGGGCAAGCTGCTAATCCCCTCTGGTGGCCGCGGATGATGCTTGGCGTTGCCTCCAAGAGAAAGCAAAACACTTCGGGGTCCAGCCGGTGTCTCGCTGGGTGCCTGCACAGATCCCCTCCAAGGCACACACTCATCCTCCAGCCAGATTTCTCGCCAAAGGCTGGTTAGATGATCTTAGCTGTTCGCGGAAGAGTTTGGGCTTTCATTGACGGGCATATTATGGACCCATGGGGTTTCGGGGAGGTTGAAGAAAGCTGCCCATAACCCGGGTGCACAAAAGAGATCTGGGTTGGAGATTGGCCGGCCAACCTCTGGCCCGTTTTTCCGACGCGCCTCGGTGGGCGCCTTTGAGCTTTCTGCTCGTGTGGAAAGGGCAGAGGGGAGGTGGAAGCACCAGATCCTCGTGTCAGAGGAGCCGTGGCAGCGTCAGCGACGAGGGCGAGGGGTGTGTGAGGAACAGCTGGCACCTCGAGGGGTGTGCATCGTTCTCCCGGGACTGGCAGCCGCCCTTCCCGACGGGGGGGGGGGGAGGGGATTCCCCTGGATTCCCCTGAGCCTCTAAACTGGCTCCCTGGTTCTCCCATTACCTTGGATGGGTTTTATGCTCCCGGCCCAATTCACCCTGCCCTGTCCTTAGTGGAAAGCTTCCGCGGTGAGCTGGCTGTAGCAGCCGTCGTGCACGGGCGTATTAATGGACACTACGGCACGCCCAGGTGATGAGAAGCCCAATTGAACGGCCCCGGGCTTACCGCGGTGTAAGCTCCGCGGGGGTAGGCGGATTTGGGGGGGAGGGTCAAGTTTCTGGGACCGAGGACGGCTTCCCAGGTGGTCGACCCGGAGCCGACGCCGCAGTCCTTCCTGCGGGGCTGCTTCTACCGACCCGTGCCTTGCAGGAGGCGCCCGCCCAGTTCCTGGTCTCGCCAAGGTTACGTGGCACTCCGAGCGCAAGCACTGGGGCCAGGGCGGGAAGTGGGGGTGGGGGACTGACGACTCGCCCCCTGCCTTGACGCTTCAGGGGGAGGGAGGGCCAAGCGAGGTGTGTGTGTGTGTTGGGGGGGTCGGGGGGACAAAACAGGGTTTGTCTTGCTTTGCCAGAAGGGGGCGGGAGGAGGAGGAGGGCAGCGGCGTGAGGGCTCCCTCTCCTTTGTGTGCAGCGCGGCGAACTACAAGCCCCATGGGGCGCTGCGGCAGGCGGCCCCTCCTCTGTGCTCTGGTCGGGGGAAGGTGGAGTGGACGGTGACGTGTACAAAGAAAAGCCCCACGAGTTGCCTTCGGGGGCTTGGGAACGGCGGCCCGCTTGTTTCACGCCCCCTCCTCCTCCCCGCCTCTCTCTCTCTCGGTGACACGTATCCAAAGTGCACAGGCTGCGAGAGGTGCGAGTTAAAAAGCAGCCGTTCCGGCCTCATCCTCGGGGCTGCTTTTCTCCATGAAGCGGAGAAAAGGAGCCAGGCTGACTGGATGATTCAGCTTTTAAATCATTTGCTTCAAAAGGCCCTCTCAGTTCTGGATGAGCTTCTGCATGGACACGGGATAGAGATGCCGAACAAAAAAAGTCTTGGAGGTGTCACCGGGTTATCAGAAAAATGGTCCCCCACCCACCCAAAAAAACATCCCAGCATTCAATTTTGTTGGGTTCCCTTGTCCTCCTTCTGCTAGTGTGATGTGGCAACTCCACTTGTCATGTGCATGAGAATGGCTCTATATACAGGTGGTTTGTGTAATTTTTGTATAGTTCACTGTTTATGGTGTCTGGCTTGCTACAGAGCCAGAGATTGGAAATTGGATTCCTCTCCATGCTTCCTTGACCAGGGACTGGACGCGATATGTAGGGTCCCTTCTAGATCTACAGTTTTACAATCGCTACTATCGTTACCATTATCGTCATTGTGGTGGGACTCAGGTTCTTTGATAGAGTGGTGGAAGTGGAGATGTAAAGGAGAGAATTTTAAGGCACTTAAGGTACCAATGGAACCCATTCAGAAAGGGATCTCTCTAGTTCCAATTACTCTTTTAGGACACAAAGGACTGATAAAGTTTTCAAAGAGAATGGAAGTAAAAATAACAGCTTTTCTTTTTTCTGCTGAGGCATCAACATGGAAATGCTCTTAGATGGTTTAATTTGTAGTCCATTGGTTCAATTGGTGGCCTTCCCTGTATTGTATGTGTGCAGAGATACAGTGTGTGGTGGCTCAGTGGACTAGAGCACTGAAACAGTCGGCTGCAAAGTCAGCCGCTCGGCGGTTCAAATCCCGGGTGCCACGCAGCGGAGTGAGCTCCCGCTCCTGCCAACCTAGCAGTTCAAAAGCATGTAAATGCAAGTAGATAAATAGGTACCACCATAAAAAGCGGGAAGGTAAACAGTGTTCCACGCAGCCATACCAGCCACATGGTCACGGGCTTGCACAGCACTGGCTTTTTGGCTTGAAAACAGAGGTGAGCACCGCCCGTAGAGTCAGACACAACTAGCATTCAAGTGTGGGGGGAACCTTTACCTACATTGTATCTCTGTGTGGTTGTTGTTGTTGTTGTTTAAGCAAGTGGTTGCAAAGACTGCAGCATATCCCATGCTGACTTGCCTTAGAGTGATACCTTGGTGTACATTTAATCTAAATTCAGATCATTTGGGAGCAGCTGTTTTTAACTAGGCTTTTGTTTTGTGTTAGAGGAAGTAAGTACGTCAGAGGACTATCAGCAGTGAAGTTGCTTTTAACTTATTTGGATAACCACAATCTTTTAAGTACCTGCAAATGCTCACCTGGTCATTTGTGCCAAGTGAAAACTGCTTCCAAGTGGCTAGGCATGGCTCTTATAAAACATAATGGACATATGGGCAAGTAAGCTATCAGGCAGTTGTCCAGACATATGCTGGCAGTCCTGGACTATTGCATAATAAACAATTATGGTGATAACCAGTTTTCTGTGATTGTATATCATACCTTTTCTGAAAACCAAGTTATAACTATTTAAATGTTGCTGAATGCTGTTATTTCAATTTTGAAAACCAAGTTATAACTATTTAAATGTTGCTGAATGCTGTTATTTCAATTTGATTAGAAGATATTGTGCTAAACATTAAAGTGTATTAGAGTGGAAATACACCAAAGGTTTTATCCTTAGTGTGTTCCCTGCCAGCTGGATTTTATTTAGATTTATTTGTTTGTTTGTTTCAGGTTACAGCAAAAGCAGCTGTTGTATTTGTTACACTTCAGTATAATGTTACCATTCCTGCCACAGGTAAATTTCTGTCAAATATTTAGACATTTATTCCATAACATAAGGCAAAAAAAGTTTGTTACTAATATATTGCTCTGTAATATGATATGCCAGATTTAAGATAGTGTGTATCAGCAGGTACTTTCTCAAGATGTAGCATACAAGTAGATATGGGCACGACTTGACGAAATTCTTGTTTCTGTTTCCGTTACTCGTTTCCATTAAGCAACGGAAACGGTAACGACAATTACTCCCCCAGAACTCGAACTCGAACCGACAAAAGAAAAATTTGTCGTTGTCATTCCTGGCATCGCAGCGATCGCGCAATGCCAAGCGGCACAGAAAAAAAGTTTTAAAAATAAAAAAAACCCATTTCCCGGGCAAAAAAGCAGGCGAAAATATGCCTGCCTGAGGGCACCTACCAGAGGGGTGGTTTCTGGGGGGGGTCCCCACTCCAGCCTTCCCCCCCTCCTGTCCTGGGCTGCTGGTACCAGGCTGGGAGGGGGCATCCTCGGCGTCTCCATTTGCCATGCGGTGCGGGGGGATCCAAAATGGCGACCGCAATATTTTTTTTGAAATCGTGGTCCAAAAACCCACCAAAGCACCACAGAAACATGCGAAAATTAGCTATTTTAAATGCTTGAATTTTTACAGTAGCAGCAGTGGGTTTTTCTTGCAACAAAACGTCTCCATTGATTTTATTTTATTTTATTTTTATTTTTTTACACCTGCGCACGCGCAGTGATGGGCTGGCCATGGGACGGGACCATGCAAAGTCTTGGAGCCATTCCACCAATCGCATGGCCAGGTTTTGCTGAGACTTCTGGATGTGCCAGAGAGGGCATTAAAAGCCCACCAACCCTAAGACTAAGACTAAGCTTAAGCCTAAGCCTAACCCATACGCCAGTACACTGTGTTCTTAGTGGGCCAGAGGCACCCAGAGGTACAGCCCACTAACCCACCCTAACCTTAACCGTTACCCTAAGCCTAGCCCTTACCCCCTAACCCCATGCTCTGGGAACTGGAAGTCAAGTCGCATTAAATTGCAGCGGTAACGACAAACGACACGACAAAACGACAAATTTTTGAAAAATTTCGCGAAAAACGGAAACGACCCGAAACGGACCCGTCCCGAAAAACGACAACTCGAAAAAAAATTTTTCCTGGTCGTGCCCATCTCTACATACAAGTATTTGGTACTGCATAAATGAACTTGGAAAAAAACCTAGAATATCCCCCCTTTCCCATTCCCTTGGTCCCCCCTCACCATGAATTTCAGTTTCCTGGTTTGGAATAAACCACCATTGATCATACGGGGTGGGGTGGCTCAGTGGACTAAGGCTTCAAAAACTGTCGGCTGCAAAGTCGGCAGTACAGCCATTCAAATCCCGGGTGCCACGCAGCGGAGCGAGCTCCTGCTGTTAACCCCAGCTCCTGCCAACCTAGCAGTTCAAAAGCATGTAAATGCAAGTAGATAAATAGGTACCACCGTAAAGAGAGGGAAGCTAAAACAGAGTTTCCTTGAAGCCATGTTGGCCTTGCGTCCATGGACTTTCACAACACTGCCTCTTGAAGATGAGAGTTGGACACGACTAGCACGCATGTGCGGTGGAAGCCTTTACTTGTTACCTTTTACCATTTATCATTGCTTCCCATCCACAGATGAGTCTTGTATTTGTCCTGCAATTGGGCATCAGAAATGATAGTTTGATAGTATGGAATAAATGTATCCATTTATTCATTTGCAGTCAGAGCACTATTTATGGAAAAGAAGAGAGGAGTATGTCCATTGGTTCCTCATGATCTTGTTCCTATAGCGCTGAGCCATTTTGACATTATGTTGGACACTACTGTATATGTAACGTCCAATGAGTTTTACTTCGTTGCTACAGGTCATTCTTTCCAGTTTACGGGAACCCTGTAAAGACTCGGTTTTGTTGAAACAACCCATCTAAAGCTTAGCCCTTCACTTTTCCCATGGTTATCAACTTCTGTTACTCTTATTGTCTTTGCTGGTGAATTTTGCCCTCTTGCAATACATGTTAGCCAGGAGAAGAATATGATTTCCACTGGCTAAAAACTATGGATTAGCAAGGATGAGGTCAAGAAACATGTAGGTCTTTGAATGGCTGACTGCAACTTTTACGAGCCTCAGCCATCCAACTAGTGGAGAGAGATGCAGGTATTCTGCATCCCTGAGCTAGGAATATAGAAGCAATTAGCATAAAGGAAGACACACTCACTCACCCATATCAACACGATTGGTCTCCACAACTGCACTCATCCACAGTTTGCTGTAGCACTGTATGCAACATAAAGGTGCACCCCTTGTGGCTTTTGTCCCACCCCTTATATTTAGTATATACA
>JAHTLZ010000204.1:35175210-35203106 GCA_023846285.1 Phrynocephalus versicolor
TATTATTATTATTATTATTATTATTATTATTATTATTATTATTATTAAAGTCCCAGAATTATCAAGCTAGCATATCCACTATTAGAAGCGTGTGTTGCAGATCTTAGGCACATTTTCCAACCTCTGATTCAGAGAACCAGAGATAGCTCAGAACATGTGTTTCTAGAAGGAAAGTGGGGCTTGGATGCTGTGCTGAATTGAAAAATCTACTAGGCTTCCAACCCCCACTACGTACAGTGCAATCATAACTTGACAACATGCTGATGTCCTTGAATAGTTCTGTCAAAGTGTGAAATGTATTTGAGTTAAGTTGTAGAAATTTGCTTGTAGAGTTCCCTGTGGGTGGTGCTCTCTATGTGAGAATGGGATGAGGATGTAGTAAAGATGGACGCTTTCATGTCCTCCTGGGAAAAAATGCTGGTAGTATAGTATGGTGGTTATTGATAATGAAAGATTCCTTTCTCCTGTCCCGTGGCTTCTACTTGATGAAGCCTGAAAAGCCATGGGAGAGAAAGGTAAAGTCTTCCACTACTGAAAAACTACTCCTGCTGTTAATGTCATTAACCCTCCGCAGGTATCTATACCAATGGGATTTCACCCATTTTGTTTTTGCTTTAAAACGTGTGTTTTGCCTTAACTATGCATTTTGTACAAAGTACAAGGCTATCTTCATAAAAATGCACCATAGTGACTATTTTTTTTGCCAAAAGGTTCTAAAATGCAAAATATACAGAAAAAAAATTTCATTGACTTCAATAAGTACTTTTGTCATGTGTGTTGTCAAATCAGAACGGACTGACAAGGATAGTAATAGAGCTTTTGAGGTAAATGAGATATTTTAAGAAGTGGTTTGAACTGTCCTCCACCCACCCCATTTCCATGTTTGAGCAAGTGTTTGAATCCTAAAACCTCCTAGACCATCATTGCCCGCCACACCACACTCTGTCATGTTAAATCAAGTGAAATAAGTTGTAAAAGGATTGGAAACCTGTACTCCTCTGAATAGTGTCATATTCCAGTTTGCCCCAACCCAACATGGCCAAGGGTGGGTGGGTCAGGGATAGTATGCCTTTCAGTCCAACATCTGGAAGAACACATGCAGAGAGAGAGAGAGTAGCTCAAATTAGTTGGTTTTTTTATGGGGGGGGTAGCAACCATATTTCCTGATATAGTACTGTTGTTGCTGTTCTTTCACTAAGAAGTTCTTCAGTTCTATCTGGCTGCCAGGAAGAGTTAAAAACCACTTCAGTTTCACTTTCAGGATGGGTCATCTTCTGGTTACACAAGATGTACTATGTTTTTATCTATAGTTACATAGTTACAGGGAGGCTGTTTGTCACCATGCTTTATGTTCTGCAGATCATAGGTGGCTGTTTGTTCGGCCACATGGTGCATGTCACAGCACTAGTTGAAGGTACTTTGTTATCTGTGTCAAGAGTACAAAGTGTACAATGAAAAGAGGCCCTTGAAAGATGACTAGCTGGATTTTGATTAGATGATGAGATGTTTATGTTCTCTCTTGTAAGAGAAGAGCTTCTTTTGTTTTATTTTTTCACAAAAAGAAGGAAGAGCTTACTGATGTGGGATTTTAAAAGTAAGTGTTCCTATTGCATTACATGCATTAGATTTTTCTGGTGTTGTCATAATTAATCGTGATTTGCTAGGGTTTTTAAAACTTGCAATATAAAGGTAAAGGTTCCCCTTGAACATGCATGCTAGTCGTGTCTGACACTAGGGGCGGAGCTCATCTCCGTTTTCAAGCCAGTGAGCCAGGGTTGTGCAAGTCCATGGCCATGTGGCTGGCATGGCTGCACGCGACACTGTTTACCTTCCCGCTTTTTACAGCAGTACCTATTTATCTTCTTGCATTTACATGCTTTTGAACTGCTAGGTTGGCAGGAGCTGAGGTTAACAGCAGAAGCTCACTCCGTTGCGTGGCACCCGGGATTCGAACCGGCGAGCTGCTGACTTTCCAGGCGACCATTTCAGCTCTTTAGTCCACTGAGCCACCACACTCTCTTGCGTTATAGGATATCTTCAAATGTTACTGAGAATTCCATTGTGGGATTTAAAAATGCCCTGCATCAAAATGAGTATTGGTGCATGTAGAATGAAGTGGTTTACACTCAGACAACAAAAGCAAAACATAACAGGTGATCTCTAAGTGAAAGAAAATCAGATAAAATATATGTTCCTTGTACTGAAGTCTTGACAGAATCCATTAAATTTCTGTGGCCTCTCCCCATGGAAGAAATGTTGATTTTGCACAAATAGGGCAAGGGTGTGCTATTTCCTTCGGTGTAAAGGATACTTTTTTTTTTGTCCTAGTACATAATGGCATTCTCATCCCCAGTTGCCTACAGGAACTTTGATTTGTATTCCTGCATGGAGCTAGGGGCTGGACTTAATGACCTTACAGGACCCTTCCAACTTCACCTTTCTGTGATTCTATGAAACTCACTGGAGGAATTAAACTGATCAATCCAATTTTTCAATATCTCACTTACCCTGAATGCCTTATTAAGATTGCTATCAGTCAGTTCCAACTAGAGAAAATACACATTGTGCTGTCTTGGGAGTGGGGGACTGCTTGATGGCAGAGTGTCTGAATATTCTCATTAATCCAGATGAGTTTATCTGGAAGTTGAGTCTTGGCAACTGGACTTCTTTTCTTGAGATTGAAATGTTTTGCTACTTATCCAAGCAGCTTCATCAGTCTGAGGAAAGTTAGTGATGAGTCCTCCAATTTATAGTTCACCTTAAATCATCACATTGGTCTGAATAGACTTGTTAGGTGGGCAATGGCCTGAATAGGCTTTTTAGGTCCCAATCGCTTTCAATCAGTATTTAGCTGGGAATAGTCTTTCTGCAGGTGGTCAATGGCCTGAACAGGTTTTTAGGTGACAGTGATCTGAATAGGCTAATTAGGGGGATAATGGCCTAGGACAGTGATGGCAAACCTTTTAGAGACTGAGTGCCCAAACTGCAATTCAGAACCCACTATATTTTCATAATATAGCAATTTAACCTGAATATAGGTGGCTGTGAAGGATCGATGTTGGGTACCCGTGCCATAAATTCGCAAACACTGCCATAGGGTGCTGAAAGCCATTCATGTGTGTTATTGAAAACCAATCTCTCATCAGAGGTGAGAGACTCAGACACAATCTGTCTGCTACTTATGAAGCTGCCGTTTCATCAATCCCCAGAAAAATCAGAAGCACTTCACACCTCCACGAGCCTATTCAGATCACTGTCAACTTATGAGTCTGTTCAGACGAGGGTGATGTGAACTATCAATTGGAGGACTCAGCTTCCAGACTTGATGGCAGAGTTGAAAAAGAATGTACTGATATAGCACATTAACCCTAAAACTGTTACTTTTTTGTATTAAGCAGGAAAACAAGCCAACTAATGTGTCTAAAAAACATTTCTCTTAAGATTTGATACATTCTCCCTGTTGAACACAGAAGTAGCTATTTTAACATTAAACAGGTTGCTTCTGAGCTCTGTCTATGGGTGAAATCAATAGATTGTTTGGACAGGTTTTTATTTTGTTTGCTTTTATGAAAAACAAACTGAAACATAACAGAGGAAATTTGAAGGTGTTTTCAGTTCAGCAAGTAACGATATTGTAGAATGTGTACATTGCACATTTAATTCTTTGTGGATTATGTAATGAAACACGACTGGGGGGTAAAACTGTTCTGTCTAGGTATACAAGACTTAAACCCAATCTTTGGACTTTGAAAAAAAATCTTCCAGGTTAGACCCGTGTTTCTGATGCTTGTCATGTCTGGAACCTAATGGTCTCTCTTCTACTTTTAGAATCAGCGTGTTGGCCTCCATCTGCTTAACACAGGCTTTTATGATGTGGAAGTTCATTAATTTCCAGCTGAGAAGGTGGAGAGAACATTCTTCACCTCCCCAGCCAGTGAAAAAGAAGTTTGTAACAACAAAAGGCAAGCCCCCTAGAAAAGAAAGAGGTGTGTTCTTTCCTTTCTTTTTTACAACTCTGTATACATTTAGTAGAAAGGGAAAGATGGGTTGTTGCGCTATATCCCTAGGAAGCTGTAACCATTGTGGTATAATATTAGGGGCGTACCATCCAGAACATTTCTAGCACAGTCCCCCCCCCCCCCATGATTCTGCATTCTGGGAATTCCACCTGGCAGGCATGCAAGTGTCGCTCCCATGGGAGAAAGGCCCAAGGCATTGTAGCTTGAAGGCTTTGCACCCTCGCTCTCCTCAAGCTTCCTGTTCAGAAAGGAAGTTGCTCAAATGCTAACTTGGAGCTTTCTTTCCGAACAGAAAGCTTGGGCAGGACTAGGCCAAAAAGGTGTCGAGCTTAGGGTGAACCATATTTAAGTGTCTGTCTGTCAGGTGGAACTCCCAGAATGCAGTATTGTGGAATTTTTAGTTCAAAAATTCTGAATGACATGTCCCTTCTTAATGAGACAGAATGCAACCTTCAATTTTCAGGATATGAGATAAATTCATAGTAAGATACATTGTATCAGCTGAGTGCATTCGATTCTTGACCTACTTAGCCTAGGGATGGGCACAAAACGGAAAACGAAATACTTTTTTTGTTTTGTTACATAAAAAAACAAAACAATGAAGCAGCATTTCGTTACAGACGAAACAAAACTGTCATTTTTTTCATTAAAACAAAGTGTTTGTTTCCTCTGTAAAATGGCTTGCCGCCACAGGTTTTTAAAAAAGCACCGATGACCCACAGGTCAGCTGGTTGGCGTGAAATAAGGGGGGGAAATGCCGAACCGGCCCACAGGCCAGCTGGTCGGCAGGAGAAAATAAATAAATAAACGTGCTGACCCACTGGCCCACAGGCCAGCAGGTCAGTGCGTGATAAGAAAAAAAAAAAAAACGTATTGAGCCGGCCAGCTGGTCGGCACAAGAAAAAATAAATAAAAAATAAAAAAAACACAAAATGAAATGGAGGGAGAAACAAAAAACCAAACAAAATGCCATTTTGGCATTTCATGCCCATCCCTAACTTAGACTTATTAGCTACATGCCAGCCAGTGAAATATTTTATTACATTTAAATACTAAAATTAAATTTGTATATTTTATTAAAGAGTAGGTAACTGTTGTGCCACCAGTGAAATGCAACATTCCAAATTAAAAATACTCAAAAAATTAAAACCATTAAATTGATAGGTTCACAAGGAAAGACTTTGGATGGATCAAGGAAGAACAGAACAGACTGAAAAGTAAAATAGTGAAATACCGAAAGCTTATTCTAAACCTACTGTGTACAAAGCAGGTAGTTCTTAGCAAATGTAGCTGCTGTTCTATCCTGAGAGTTTGTGTTTCTACTAGTATATTTTAAAGATGTGTGCATTAAGAGCTTTTGAGTCATCATTTGTTTTGGGTTTGGTATCTAGATGAAAGTGAGCTAACTATGTGTCGTTCTTCTCTGTTATTTTTAGAAAATGGAATAAATGGAACATTGACCTCAAATGGAGCAGATTCACCTCGCAGCAGGAAAGAAAAATCTTCCTAAAACAAAACTTTATTAAATTAATTGACTAATATCCCCAAAGAGAACTGCTTTTTACTTTGAAAGTCCTTCAGCACCAGAGTTCCTGTTGTTAACAAAATGAAATAAAATTAATGCTTTTTTGATTATTGCTACTATAACGTTTTGTTTTAACTTTTAAAAATATTTTAATGGGAAAGGGGCCAGATTATTTTTAATATCTTTGACAATGTTTGAGTTTTAATCAGAACCCATTTGACAAAATGAGTCTTACAACCTTCCATTCCTTCCAGCTTTGTAGAAGTGAATACAGTCCATTCCAAAAAGACGTTATTAAGTTCTTATTTTTAAGAACAATTCAGAATTGAATAAATTGTGCCAATTTTTAAGATATTCTCTAACACTTAGGTGTATATCTTGATATTACAGTTCACAAGAAAATTTGTAAACCAACAGAATAAAATCCATTACTTTGTAGGCAATATCTACAGTGGGTTCAAGAAAATCCCTTATTAAAACACAGTTGAGCTGATTAAAATGGTACTGTGTATGTATGTTTTCTAGGAATCTCCTTTGTATGATTTGGGGTTTGTTGGATTCAAGGTCTTTGCGGCATATGGCATCTCACTTGGTCAGCTGGTTAGGGGTTTGATCCAGGCTGCAAACAGAGGGGATTTTCACTCCCATGGAAGTAACCCATAGCTGGAATTGCAACAGAGGCATTTTTGGTAATTTCCTGTTCGCTGCCTGGTTCTACTTCCCATGCTGTTCTGCAAGAGCTTATTGTATACAGTTGCAGGTGAGAGGGGGGAAATTGGTGACAGCTACCTCCGCCCCTTCTGGATACACCATCAAATATTATCTGAGAAATAAAGATAAGGGATGGAGATACCACCTCTCAGTCCACCACCCCCATGTTGAACAGCGAGGTCTGATGGATATGTCCAGTTGCATTTACACTATTGGGAATCCTGATGAAGGAGGGTTCCCAGAGGGTTGTTCAAGCAAGCAAAAATGAGTGCACTGTTTAACCTTGGGAGAAGATTAAAGGGATGTGGACTTAGAGGAAGAACAGGGTTGTATGTGAGGGTGTTTGGGGGTAACAGTCCACAAGCTTTTGTGCTTTATTCAGGTACACAGAGTTTCCCCTTTCTAATATTTGTCTACCCAATTTGTTGGATATTAGTGAATTCCCAGTTGGCCAGGAGTTAGACTTCTAAACTTACAGTAAAATTGGGAGCAGATGTCCCAAGTATCCTGTCAGATGGTAGTATCTACCTTCTCGAAATAATACTGTACTTGTGTGTTTATCACCACCACTCTTTTCCTGATGTAATTATTCATATTTTTCTGAAGAGATACTTCCTGGCTTTGCTACACTGTTTGTGGTGGGCAAAAGGCATCTGTGTGTATCTGAGAATGAAGATATCAATAATCCAATGTTGGCGAACCTATGGCATGGGTGCCAAAGGTAGCACTCAGAGCTCTTTCTGTGGGCACCCGACATTGCCCCTTCACAGCCACCTGTATTCAGGTTAAATGGCTGCATTGGCACTTTGCAAAAAATTAGTGGGTTTTTAATCACAGTTTGGGCACTCAGTCTCTAAAAGGTTCGCCATCACTGCAATAATCCATGATGTAAATAAGCATTTAAAATAATCATGATTGTGGCATTCATACTGTTGTTTCTGAGATCAAATTATCAGTGGGATATAGTTGTGAATTACCTGAAAATTTCTATATGAATCTAGTGGATGGTGGGGTCAAATGACAGCTAGCTTGGAGGCCTAAAAACAAGTAGTATTCACGGAGGATGGGTCCCATCAAAGGAGCTCATACCCACCTCATGAGTGGAGCTTCATGGCTAGCAGTGAAACTTGGGACCTTTCTAGAAGATGCAAGAGATTCTGGTATATATTTCACAGCAGAGATTTCTGAGGCAGGGGTTTAAAAGGGGGATAACAGTCTTGTCCAAATTGGGAAAAGTAAGCATGAACCTTAAGGATCCAGAAGCCTTTTGCTGTGTTCTAGGTAGGGATGGTTCTTTTGTTTCAGCCTGAATAGCAAACCGCAAAAATGGCTCGTATTTTCATTTTTGAGGCAGTCTCTTAAATTATTGGTTTTTTTTGGGGGGGGGGGAGGAATATGAAAGTTTCAGGGTAGTAAGCTGCTTTGCATGTCTCCTTTTTGTTTTGGCTAGTAAAGTGGCGCCTCTAGTTACGAAATTAATCCGTTCCAAATGCATTTTCTTAACTCAAAATTTTTGTATCTCGAAATGCAATTTCCCATAGGAATTGGAAACAGATTAATTCATTCCGGAGGCTAGAAAAGAGACAAAAACACCCATGCTTTTTGTGCAAAACTCTTTATAAAGTGCACTTTAAAGACATATACAGTGTGCATGTCTTTAAAGTGCACTGAACCGTTCTGTAGCATGTTCAAAAAAATGCATGTGTGCTGTTTGCAATGTTTATTCTGGATCAGTCATGTCCCTGTACAGTGTACATCAAACACAAGACAGCACTGGATAGAACCTAACCAGTAGATCTAAATTATGGAAGACAAAAGAAAAGACACTTGAGGACTGATTAGAGAAAGTATGACAAGTAGTTAAGAGGATAAAAATAACATATAGGAGAAGAGAAAGATGTCTGTAAGAGGACAGATTTATAGAACAATTGATGGAAATAAAAAGATTAGTTATATAGTTTATCCATATAACTTAATTTCTAAATTATAATTACAGCCTCCCATTAAGATACGATATTTTTATTGAAAGGGCTACAATTTGCCAAAATAATTTAATATGGTGAATGGAACTGTGGTGAATAATATAGAATAATAATATAAATGAATGATGAGACTGTATAATCATAGATATGATAATAAAGCATTCTCTGCTTTATAAGAAAAAATAGAAAGTTGCGTTTTAAAAGGAACCTGTGGGGTTTACTTTTTCCTTCTCAGCTGCCATGTTACTCTTATCCGTGCTTCAGTTGCGCAAATAATTCATTGTGTCACAATTTATTAATGTTCTGTAGCGTTAACAGAGCAGAAACATGGATGAAAATATGCTCTGGCCCAACTCTGATGCTTTTCACCTTGGAAATATAGAAAGGCAAAATTAAATAATACTGTACTTACCTTGTTGCTAAATTGATCAGAATGACCCTAAAATAATCTTGAAAAACTCAGACTGTCTCTGCAGGTGCTTTAAAATTTACTATGAAAATGGTTTTTGAACATAACTAGATGCTAGCCATATCTTGAAATTAATTTAAGAACAATTGCATTGGTGCATTATTTAAGTGTAATCCGATGTGTGTGTGTTGCGTCGTTACAGTCATGACTGACTCTTCGTGACTCCATGTCCATGGAGTTTTCTTGGCAGGAATACTGGAGTGGCTTGCCAGTTCCTACTCCAGGCGCCTACAGCACCTGGTATTTCCTGGTGGTCTCCCATCCAAGTACTAACCAGGGCCGACCCTGCTTAGCTTCCGAAATCATGCTTAGGGCATCTAGGCAGCTCTATCCAATGTAATTACAGGAAATTAAGTTACTTTTCACCGGATCCAGCTGTTTGCTTCTCTAGAATTCACAAATAAGGGGGCTGTTATATTACAGCAGCATATGTTGGCAGCATTGATCACCACCACCTGTGTTGAAAGCCAGTGTTGGCTTTTGCTTTCTGAAAAAAAAAACATCTTATCCTTTTTTAAGGGACATTAGCTTCTTCTCTATTTAAGATCTATAAAGCAGCAGTTGGTTAGCCTACTGATGTTAAGATGACTTTGGAGAAATAAAGAGGAACTGCAAGAGCAATATGGATGTGCAGTGATGGATTTTTTTCCTGCTGAATCTACTGAAATTTAAAACACACACAACTCTGTAATGCAGGGCATTCTTGTGGGCTGTTACTGTAAAGCAAAAAGACTTCTTTGCATGCTTCAATTTTAAGTCAACACATGATAATCCAAGCTTGCAACCCAGAATTAAGTCTCATTGATACCGAGTGTGGTATAGACCAAGTGTTGGAATTGGACTCAGGAGGCCTGGATTTGAATATCCACTGAGTCATGAAAACTCACTGGAGGAGTGGATCTGGGAGAACCACTCCTTAAACATCCCACTTAACTTGGAACCCCTGTTACAGTTGCTATAAACCAGTTCCAGCTGGGCAGCACATAGCAACAACCAAGGTTCATTGAATAAAGTGGGTCATAGTTCTCAATAAAACATGCATAGTATTACACTGGAACTCACCAGTTAGATCAAAATAGGACCCCTGTATCCAATGCTTCAGTATCCACCCTCTGAAAATAGTAGTATTGCATGTTATGTGGTGCCCTCTAGTGGCCAGTTCTAGTAATAGGTGTTAACATTTTTTCTTTTCCCCCCTTTACGATATATTCAGCATTTGCTATTACCCACAGGTTTCAGTATCTGCATGAAGCCTGGAACCAATCCTCCACAGACATGGGGGTCCTACTGTATATTTCTTCCATTATTTTGATGGATGTTTATGACAGAATTAATTATTCCACATTCATATTTGGGAAGAAAGAATCTAGAACTAAAGGGCAATTCATAATCTGTTAAATGTGAATCACAATTGCACGGCCTCTTCTGGGTGAGGTGGAGACCAAATAAGCAGGATTCTGAAGTGAAAAGTGTTTTCCTGAGCACAAAATTGGTGTTTTGGCACTACCAAACGAAAACTACTAGCAGATATCTTAGAATTGTTACCAGATTTCCCCAAATCATGGTCATATTGCTCTGCCTCCTCGGAATTGTGGTCTCAAAATTCATTCATTCCATCTCATTGTTTGGTCTTCCTCCATTCCTGCTGCCTTCAACTCTCATCAGCATTATTGTCTTTTCCTTTAAGTGTTGCCTGCTCACAGCATGCTCACCTCAGTTTAGTCATTTTTACTACCAGAGATAATTTAGTCTTTAAATAGTCTAGCACTCCCCTATTTTGTACAATCGCCCAAAACTAAATCTTCCTCTCTCTTTTAAAATAAATGAAGGGTAAGATTTGATCGGTGATGCAGTTAATGAAGGAAAGAGACATGGCTCAGAGTGTTTTCTTAAACTTATCTGGAGACTATATCATCTGACAGCAGACCAAGCCTGGCCCCCTCATCCTGAGCTAGGATGATTTAGCAACAAAGGCTGCAACAGCTGTGCCCCTTGAATGTTTGTGACTTTCTTCCCATGAAGGTGTTGGTGCAGAGTGATTTATGATGCTCATGCTAGTCCTCAGTGAATCAAAAATGACAACAGAGACTCAGTTCCTTTTATGCTACCTATTTACCGGATATGCTGTCTATTTACAGGATTTACACACTAGGAGCATGGTTGCTCAGTGGGCTAGAGTGCAAAGTCAGCAGCTCAGTGGTTTGAATGCTCGATGCCACACAGTGGAATGAGCTCCCGCTGTTAACTCCAGCTCCTGCCAACCTAGCAGTTCAAAAGCATGTAAATGCAAGTAGATAAATAGGAACTGCTGTAAAAAGCGGGAAGGTAAACAGTGTTTTGTGTGCAGAAATGCATTCGGCCATGCCGGCCACATGGCCACGGACTTGCACAACACTGGCTCTTTGGCTTGAAAACGGAGATGAGCACCGCCCCTAGAGTCAGACACGACTCGCATGCATGTGCGGGGGAACCTTTACTTTTACAATTCTACAACTAGATGTACCGTTCATAAGCTGTTCAGCCACACACATCTCAAGTACGTCTCTCTCGGTATCCAAATTGCTTATTTTGGTTTCAGCATATAGTATTTACAGACAAATGGTCAGTATCTCACCAGAACAGTATAGAGGGCAGGAACATACTCAGTCAACAAACAGTAGCAGTCTTAGCATTCGTGAGAAGAAAGAGAAATGGTTGGTGCCACGTGGTAGCTTTTATACCTCCGCCCTGTGATTCTATCCATTCCTCACTCAGGGTTGTGTCACCTGGTCTCAGTCCAGGATGAAGCATGATCAGACTCGAGCCCTTGAGTCTGTTTTCATTAATTGCTGATAGCTGGGTCTAGAATTACCCACCTTGCATCTGTCTACCTATGAAACTTAGAACATTGCTTCCTCAATATTCCAACAGAAGGATCTTCCACTGTCAAATTTACAGATATTCTGTCCTCTGCCTTCGCTGAAAAAGAAGCAGATTGTGGGGCTTCCTCTCCCCCGCCGACCCCCCTATCCAGGTAAAGGTGTGTATGTGTTATTCTTTCTCTCAGAGGGCTTAATAAGTTCCTTGAATTGCCAAACCTAAAGTAACCAGGAATGCCTCAGAACTATCAAACAAGTATTTTGCTCCTCTGACATTGGCAGTAGCATTCAGTATGGGTAGGACCAAAGCGTAATGAGAAAGATGTGTACTTTGTGCCTTCTCAGGAGTATAAACAGGCTTAAGATCTTTTCACAGCTGGGACTTGCTTGTGTTAAACCTAGGTTATCATTAACATTTATTAATGACATGTCAAAGGTTACAATCAATTAATTTCCCTTCCACCAGATTGGCAGTTAAATACTGGTCATTCAGGAATTGCACCGTGACTCCTTCAAGAGGACACACTGGACCCAGCCTGTGTCCTGGATTCAAGCAAAGACATGACATTTCCACTTTTAAACACTAGAGGGAGGGTCCAGACTTTTGTTCCAGAAATATTATAAATGATGAAGGTAAGGGGGAAATTGCTATTTTTTATTTTTTTGCTTTCAAGATTAAAAAAAGAATTTTCCCAAATTATAGACTCATTCCTTCTTTCTCTTGCTGTCCTTCCCACTCTATCTCTCACTGTGGTCACAATGCATTATATAATCTGGCCCACAGGAAGACTCTTCAAGGGCCTATTGTCAACAACTTGCTCAGCACTTTGGACAAGTACTTGGCAGACAAAAATGTCTGGATTGCTTCTAAAATGACTGTTGTTATTGACATACTGTTGATTCAGTGCTTGTAACTTTGGCTTGTTCAGAGATAATGGATATTTTACTTTCTGTGAAGATTAAGTACATGGACAGGATGTAGTTGTACCATATAGTTGTTATATCCTTTCTGTCCCTGGCTCTGAAAAGTGGACAGTGTGGGGAATGAGGAGCAATCAGTGCCTCCTAAGATCAAGGTGGAATTCCAGTGTGTCTAAAAGAGGCAACAGAATATTATTGCTGAAAAAGGCCATGTTAGATTCTATGGGGTATGGCGTAATTATCACCAGTTTTCAATACTGTATTTCATTATTGGGCACAGTATTAAGCTGCCTGGATTAGTGCACAGATAGACAGACAGAAAGATAGGCAGGCAAGGGTCAGGCCTGATTATGTGACAGATACATTTTTATTGTCTTGGTGGCCTACTGGGAATTAGATAGGGTAGTATGTCTGGTTGGTTGTGCTGGACCTCTCAGCAACTTTCAAGTTCATCAGACACAATATATGTCTGGACCATCTTTCTGTGGTGGGACCTGGAAGCATGGCCTTTATATTGGCTCCAACCTTTCGTGGAGGGATCATTTAGCAGACGGTGCTGGCCGTTAGCCTGTGGGTTCCCTTAGGATCCTGTTCCATCCCCCATTCTATTCCATATACTGTATACTATTGAGAGTGCTTGTTTGGAATGTTGGGACTCAATGCCACTAGTATGCTAATAACACCGAAACCTACTTTTCCTTTGCATCCAAATCCAAGGAAGCTTGCCTTGGTTCTAAACCAGTACATGGACTGGACAGGAAACTTGATCCAAACAGGACAGTAGTGTTCAACCTCTGCTGGATGGTATTATACTACCCTTGAAAACTCAAGTGTCCAGTTTGGGTATACTGTTGGGTTCAACCGTAATCCGGAATGCCCAACTCTCATACAGTAGGTGACCAGAAATGCATTTACACAGTTAAAATGAATCCACCAGCATTGCCTGTTTCCAAAGAAGTGTGATCTCTATGATGTCTTTATTTGCACCTTTGCTGCACGGTATATATAAATACTGCTTTACACCAAAAACCATAGGGCATATTTACATTCTTGAAGTTTGCAGGCCACCTACACCACAAAAGTTATAACTTGCAGCAGGGAAAGGTGAAAGGTGGCCCATCAGATGTTGGCGAGAGCCAACTATTTTAAGGAGCTTAGCTTTCTTGAACAAGTCCACTGAGGAAGCCTACTTGTCCATGAATGCTCTTGCTAAAATACAGGAGTTAGGCTTTAAGGTGCCACAGTGCTTTTGTATTCTATATTTTTGGGACATGAATTAAGGACAAAGGCTTTTTAATCATGGTGTTACTCAATTCATCAATTCAGGAAGGATTATCACCCAGCTACCTTTGGCTAATGGCCACTCTTAAAATATGATTTGCATTAATTCCTATTCCCTCCTCTTTTTAGAATCCTCACCCACCCAAATATGTGAATAATAATCTGCCAAGGGAGGACAAGTATCAGATGAAGTGAGGCCATGAGAAACAAAAGGTGTTAGTCCCTAAAGTGATGCAAGACCTGCAGTATTTACATTCAAATGGTGTGGGTGTGACCCAGTATCAGCCAGAAGCCATTAACCATTGATCACAGGCAGACAAAGGGTTTAGATAGACACTGAGCAGAACAACTATTTTCTATGATGAGATAACCACTCCCAGTCTTAACTGAGCCCGTTTCAAATGTCCTGATAATTTGAATTCAATGCCTTTAGTTTGGAATAGCCCTCTGAAACATATGTGCTTATAATGAAAAGGTGGATTTATGGTTTGCTACAACATGATTGTAATGTATGGAATACAATATGTATGTGATGTATGGAAGTGAGAGTTGGACTATAGAGAAGTAAAGTAATGTATATTGGGGCAAAAAATCAAAACTTTATCTATCAACTCATGGGCTCTGAGTTATCCCTGACAGATCAGGAAAGAGATCTTGGTGTGTTGGTGGACAGCTCCATGAAGGTGTCTCCCCAATGTGTGGCAGCAGTGAAGAAGGCCAATTCCATGCTAGGGATTATCAAAAAGGGGATTGAAAATAAAACAGCCAACATTATAATGCCATTATACAAAACAATAGTAAGGCCCCACCTGGAGTATTGTGTACAATTCTGGTCACCGCATCTCAAGAAAGACATAGTGGAACTGGAAAAGGTGCAGAAGAGAGCGACTAAAATGATTACTGGGCTGGGGCAGTAATCATTTGGGGCTCTTTAGTCTGGAAAACATTTGGGGCTCTTTAGTCTGGAAAAAAGTCGCCTGAGGGGAGATATGATTGAGACGTACAAAATAATGCAGGGCATGAGTAAAGTGGATAGAGGGAAGCTGTTCTCCCTCTCACAAAATAGCAGAACTAGGGGACATACACTCAAATTGAGGGTTGGCAGAGTAAGAACAGACAAAAGAAAATATTTTTTCACCCAGCGCGTTGTTAGTCTATGGAACTCCCTGCCACAGGATGTGGTCATGGCATCTGGCTTGGATGCCTTCAAAAGGGGATTGGACAGATTCCTGGAGGAAAAGTCCATCACAGGTTACAAACCATGATGGAGATGTGTAATCTCCAGGCTTAAAACCGGGGTACTTCAAGGTCCAGATGCAGGGGAGTGGTATCAGGAGACAGATATCTAGTCTCATGTGTTCCCAAACGCATCTGGTGGGGCCACTGTGAGATACAGGAAGCCGGACCAGATGGGCCTTTGGCCTGATCCAGCATGGCTCTTCTTATGTTCTTATGTTCTTAAGGCTGATCACCGCAGAATCGACGCTTTTGAGCGGTGGTGCTGGAGGAGACTCTTAAGAGTCCTCTGGAGTGCAAGGAGATCAAACTTATCCATCGTGAAAGAAAAAACAACAACCCTGAATGTTCACTGGAAGGACATATTTTGAAGCTGAGGCTCCAGTACTATGGCCAACTCAAGAGGAGTCCTTGGAAAAGTCCCTGATGTTGGGAAAGATTGAGGGCAAAAGGAAAAGTGGATGGCAGAGAATGAGATGGTTGGACGGTGCCATCAATGCAAACAATATGGATTTGACCAACTGAACCCCATGTTATTTAATTTTTTTGCTGCTCAGGAATTTTTCAAAGTAACAACTACTGAAAAATTAATACAGTTACACACTTTCGTGGGAATGATTCTCTGGTCCAGTTTGGAAAATGGGAATGTTTACCAAATGATCATCAAGACAATAAATAAAGAAGCCTGCACATTCATGCATGATATATTTGAGCAATAGAAGGGTCACCACCATCTATTTAACTTCAGCTCTCTGGTCTGATAGCAGCTAGTCTAAAATAAGATCTTGGGTTAGGATGCCAGTTAAGTATTTCCTTAACTGACCCAGCTGTTCTAAGTCAACTCCAGACCAGCTTACACTGGAAGGGTAACTAAAACAGCGTTGCTTGCTAGCACAAGAACAGCATGGAAGAAGAAACCCATCAGAATCCTCTTCCTGCTCAACAACAGTAACCTCAGTTTCCCCCTTTCTTGCAAAGGGTACTAGCTAGTAGCCAACAGTCTCTCTGTTGCCAATTTTGTTCTGTCTCACCTGCTGAAAAACTTGACCCACCATTCTTTCCACAGACTTTCCCTCATTTTTATCCCCAAGTGCTGTTGGTACATTTAATCAACAAAACTGTTACTGTATTTTGTGTGTTAAAGGAATCTATTTTTAAAAACTCTTCAAACCTGCTTCGGGGAAGTGTTGGTGGGTTTCATCACGTCACGGGTGTCAGCCAATCCGCACTGCACACAGCCAGCTCCAGCTGCTTCAGTCTTGTAGAACTGGTTTTTCCTGAGTCAAACTTTGCAGAGGATTGGATGTGAGAGAGTACGAGTGATAAGGATGTGGTGAATGGATCTTCCAGGAATCAACAAGCTACTCTTTTTGTCTGCTCAGGAGGAAACCCCATTGCATACAATGGTACTGAATAGACATGTATTGAACTCTTGTTGAATGCATTAAAGGGGAAAAAATAGTAACTGTATGTCCAAGACGGGAAGCCTTAAGCACATTTTCAGCATCTTGGTCAGTTTAGCTTTTAAAATTGTTTTGGGTTTTCTGCATCAGTAAATCTTATTACCAAGGAGTTAAACCTACTGACATGGATGACCTACTAGGTCCTAGGTAGACCATGAGCACAATGTGTGTATAGTGCCTCCCATAGTTTTGCCCCAGTTCAGTGGTTCATTGTAGCTTTTCCCTAAGAAAAGTGCCTTCAGTAATTTGCCAATGACTAGTTTGCTGACAAGAAAACTTTGCAAGACATTCATGAGTAAAAGAGGAGAGGAAGATAATATTTCTCGTTGGAAGAAAGATAAAAAGAATGATCCCTATGCTTTTAAAGACAGTAATGTTAGAAGGTTTTCCTTAGAGTGCTAGTGCTGTCTAACCAAATGGCACTGGGCAAATGATTCCAACCTTGCCATATTGATACAGACAAGAAGGAATAACTTCTCTAGGCTCAGGATATGGCATGGCCAGAACGCAAGTAGCATGAATGCTTTTACCTGGCATGTTAGCTCTCTATGTGCAGGAATATGTGCCTTTGGTGACCTAGTTTAAGTTTAGTTTAAGGTTGGGGTTTTTTTTGTTTTGTTTTTTTGTTTGTCCCTGCCATCTGCTGCTCGTTCACTCATAGCTCGATTTCTACGAGCGATAATACTAACAGAGGGTGCTTGTGATTTTATGCTTGTATTCTATTTTATTTTATTCTATTGTTTAATTCTGCTGCTATTGTATATTTGTGTCTATTAGCTGTAAGCCGCCCAGAGTTCCCTTAGGGAAGATGGGTGGGATATAAATTTAATAAATAAATAAATAAATAAATAAATAAATAAATAAATAAATAAATAAATAAATAAATAACTGCACAGGCTACAGCTACAGTCTTAATAGTATTAATAGGCAAATCAACACAAATAAGGAAATGGAAAGTCTACCAAACATAAGGGCTAACATTTAACATGTAAAGAGGTGACTGTAGTCAAATGGGCCAGAAAGAATCAAAACCCAAAATCATAGCAATAAAAATTAATGGACATTATACCAACGAAGCTGGCCACAGGTAACTCTTCATAGATGAGCTGGTTAATGCATGTTGTAAGATAAACGCCTGTTGTCACTATTCATGCCACAGGAGATAATATAGAACTTTTAGCCACTTAACTTGGTTTGGGAATTCAGGGATTATTAATAGGACCATACTTTCAAGACTTGAAATATTATGAAGTTTAGTTTCTTAGAGGAAAGCTGCAATATAAATATGGAGAATAAATAAATAAATAAATAAATAAATAAATGAGCAAGCAAACTGGCTTAGTCCTAAGCTCATGTTATTATCCTCCTACCTTATATAAGATGAATGATAATATGCCATCTCTTTAATTCTGATTTATGGGGACCCTATTTTACATTTTCTGGTATAGAAAGCTCAGAAGTAGTTTACAATTCAGTTATTCTGGGGGCAACCTGGGACTGTATAGCTTGCAGAAGGCTATACACTCAGGTTGGCTCCTGGGAAGCGTAGTGGGAGGTCAGAAGGAGTAATGACCAGTCTGCTGCCTTGCCAACAAAACAGGTGTAGTCCCTTTGCTTGAAATGCATTGTAGCCACTGGATGTTAGTTACTCCAGACACATTGCTCCTGCACATATACCTGCTTTGGTAGAATTTCCTGTATTCCCTCTAGGAAACCTGATCTGTGTAACATCTGAAGCCCTTCCTTATTACTCAAGCATGTACACCTAGTAATAATGCCTTGCACAGGCAACGCCCCATGCGTCAGAAGGCAAGCACTGGAGCTTGCATTATCCAACTCAGTGAAGCTCTGTGCTCCTTTAAAAATTATTCTTTCCCCATCCCCAGTTCATTTGCAGATCTTTGATATACCCTCTCTGTTCAGCCCTTGCCTGAATCAGTGAACAAAAGCTGTACTTGTGCACACTATTTGCTTAAACTTTTCAGCTTGTTATACCTATCATTTCAACCCTCTTATGCAATGTGGATTCCTAGGTATACATTTTTGCCAATGAGCAGCTTCCTTGTGATTGACAAGGGCAAGAAGAATGTCTTTATTCAATCAGAACTTAGAAATAATGAATTACAAGTAACACAATGACCTGTAACTGGGGTAAGGAGGAAATAATGCAGTCACGTTTCAATGGGAAAAGAATGAGCAAGAACACTGTTTACATTGTTGGAGTAACCGGTGGTGTTTTCTATATGCTCTCCAACATTCTTTTGTGAGAGCATTTTAAAGCAGGTTTAGAAACATTTTAACTGATTTTTTTTTCAAACTGTATGCCATTTTTTTACTGATCCTAAGATGCTTTTAAAACAACAGCCACAAAACACAAGATTACTTTACTTTCTGTGTGGCACATTCCTATTACCCATATTGTTCCGTCTATAAGACCCCGCCATGTACAAGGACGCCCCCCCTTTTGAATCCCAAATTAACAAAATTAACAAATCCTGGCAGAAAGTCAGGGAAACAGTGGGGGGTGGTAGAGGAAGAACCCAAACTGAGATCAGTGAATGAGCTGAGCAGAATTCCTACCCCGCTCTGGTTTCGTTTCTAGTCTGGGTTCCTCTCCACCTTGGTTTTGTTTGTTTGTTTTTGCAGAAATCCAAGCCATCTTTGTCTTTTCTGTTGGGAGGGCAGCCTCGGGGTGGGTGGGCAGCCCATTAAGAAGTTCCCAGCTCTGATTTCCACAAAAAGACTGCTTGGGTTTCTGCAAAAACAAACAAACAACAAAGCAGAGAGGCATTTTGGAAAGGCAGAGGGCAAAAGGAAACGGGAAACAGCGGGATGTGTGTGTGTGTAGAGGAGAACCCAAACTTATGGGAAACAGCAAGGCAAGTTTGGCTTCTCCCCCACCCCACCCTTCAGGAAAGGCTTAACTCCATGTATACGACTCCCCCTTAATTTTTAGTGTCATTATTTTGAGGTGAAATAGAGTCATATACACGGGAAAACACGGTACTTTTTTTTTTTAAGAATTGTGGGACTGATAAGAAGGTAACACCTTTTTTTAAAAAAAACAGGTAAAAATCTCTTAAAATGCCCCAGAAACTAATGCTGGCAAGTCAGTAGAAAAGTTACTCATTCAACTAACTAAATACTGGATGGCCTTTGGATGAACTAGATTGTGACTCACATCAACCCTGGTCAGCAGGACCAATGGTCTGCTGTTGAAGGATGTTGGCAACTGTGATCCAGTCTATCAGGAGGTGGGAGAAGGCTGCTGTAGTTAAATCTAAACTTTTACAGAACCAACGCAGAGTGATTTTATGCGGCTACAATGGTGATTATGCCAAATTCTGCTAATCTCTTTGTTGGCATATTGGGCATTCCACCTGAGTTATAAGAAACTTGCTTGCTCTCTTTTACCACCTATAAGCATTTGTTTGTAAAAGTCATGTATATATAATTATAGATCTTGAATCGCTATTTTTACCAGCCACCTAGTTATTTATACTTTGGTGCCTGTGACTCATCAATGAGACTTGCAAAAGTAGGTTATGATGTAAGTCAAAGAAAACTTCATGTTTATACAGCACTTGAAATTGCTCACCAAATACAGTATATAGAATGTTTTGATTAGAGGGCAGCAGTGATTGAGACAGGTTTCCGTCAGCTTTTTAATTTTTTTTTTAACAGCAGAAGATTCTTCTGTCCAAGATCATTCATTTTATGATAGTTTCCAGATTAAGAATACAGTGACATGCTCTATGTGGGTCTGCCTTTCAAAACCATGATGCATCATAAATTAAACTGTTCGGTTGAGCCAGAGGTTGGGAGTTCAACTCCCCACTATGTCTCCTTGAGAGGGGCTGGACATGATGATATATAGGGTCCTTTCCAGCTCTTCAGCTCAAAGGTGGGGTGCTGGTGGTGGTGGTTGTTGTTGCTGCTGCTGCTGCTGCTGATAATAATCTACAGTGCTCTTTCCAGCCTTCTGCATGGAACAGTTGGGATATCAAACCTGCCTTGTATTTATAGGCTACTACAGTACTACTTGAGCTGCCTAGATGCCCTAAGCACATCTGATCTTGCTTGATTTTGGAAGCTAAGCAGGGTCAGCCCTGGTTTGTACTTGGATGGGAGACCACCAGGGAATACCAGGTGCTGTAGGCGCCTGGAGTAGGAACTAGTCCTCCTGCCAAGAAAACTCCAAGGACATGGGGTCACGAAGAGTTGGTCACGACTATAACGACACAACACAACACACACACACACACACACACAGTACTACTCTTTACTGTGCTTAATTGAATAACAGTAGAACCCCGGTATCCGGTGGGGATTGGTTCCAGGCCTTCCTGTGGATAATGAAAACCGTGGATAAGAGAGAAAACCTGCCCACCCACCCAAAACTGCTGTTTCCTGACAGTAGCTTGCTTTATGACTGCTGTTTTGAGACAGTAGCTTGGTTTATGGCTGCTGTTTGTGACAGTGGCTTGCTTTACAGATGCTGTTTGTGACAATAGCTTGCTTTACAGCTGCTGAATTATTTAATTTTTTCTTCTGCCCACCATGGATAACTGAATCAGTGGATAATTAATAAGTGGATACGGGGTCCTACTGTACTGTATACTGATTCTAGAGACCTCAGCATTGGAAAGCATTTCACTCAGTGACTGAAGCCCTGCTCCCCACAATGGCCACATTTCAAGGAAACTTTTGAGCTGTGGCATATCAACTCCTTACACAAAGATGAGGAGGAAAAACACTTAAGAGTAGAGTTAATCTGAGAAGCATCCCTGGATAATCTGTGACTACTATGAAGTGTTGACAAGTTTGTTTGTGTGTTTGTTCATTTGTTAATTTATTTGTTAATTTCCTGTATATACTGCCCATCTGGTGGCATGGCACTACTTGGCAGGTCACAAAAAAAAAAAAGAACTCCATGCTCCCATCGGCCCCAACCAAAAGCAAATGTCTAAGTCCAACAACAGCAGCAAACCTGAAGGCAACAGCTGAAGAAAAGCAGAACTTAAGCATAACAGATCAGCAAATCTATGGAGGGGGTTTGATATTCTTAAAGGCCTCTTTGAAAAGCAGGGTTTTTCACAAACTTTCTAAAGGTCAAGAGGGAGGGACCCTGGACTATGCAAAAAGGATGGCAATCACCACTGAAAGTTTCCTACCACCCACCCGACTAACCTAACAGCAAAAAGAAAGTAACATCTGTGACTAGCTGGAAGGCCCCTTCAGAAAACTAGATCTAGATCTCTATGTCCCTCCAGGAAAGCTAGTTGCTGGCCAGGGATTTAAAGAGATCTATTTAAAGATCACCCCCCCCCCAAAAAAAATAACTTCAAAATACAAAGTATCTCTAGAATTAAAGCTTGTAAAGCAGCAGCATACTGGACATCTGCAAGACATGAGAATCCCTGCCAGTTTCCTGCCTTCATCCCTTTTAGTCTGACAGAATTAACTGGAGCAACAGGACAGTTTTTAAAAAACCACCACCACCACCAAAATAGTGCTGTATGGTTCCTGTTTTTACTGCCTGTTCACCATCCTTCTAGTGCAAAACGGTTTTATGAAACTCATCATGGGGAGAAAACGACCATCTGGAAAAGTCTTCAAAAGCCTACAAAATAAGCGCAGTGAGAGAAGGGGCTGAGGTGAAGCATAAATTGACTGTATTTCATTTTTCCCGTAATAAAAAAAAAACACATCAGTTTTTCCACCAGTAACTGTATAATCAATTTGCTCTCCTGCTGGCTTGCTAACTTGCAGTTGGCGTGGCTTCAATAATATGTAGCCTGTAATGAGCGATATGGGAGGCTATAATCACACAGAGGAAAATAAGCAATTGTGCTAGAATGTATGCATTGACTTTTTTTAGAGCTTTGCTGTCTTTCTTCATTTAAAAGCTCAATATGTCTTTCCAGTTCCCAGTTTAGTTTGTCATTGTTATTATTATTATTATTATTATTATTAGAAGAAGCAGATCAAGCTTTGTTGATCATATTGCAAGAATTAGCTGGCACAAAATGCTGCGTCTCAAGTTTTTGGTAACTATAAGCTACCTGGGAATTCCTCCCTCTTTTGAATTTTTATCATTAAACTGTTCCAAAATCAAAGTAGAGTGAATGTAGCATAATTTTATTTCATGATGTTAAATTGCTAGTCAATGTCTATTTTCGTTGTTAAATTATCCTACTAGAAGTCTTGGAGAGGTTACAGAGAAAATAATATAGCGTAATAACTGCTGAGTTTGTTTTTCCTTGCCTTCAGCGTGACTAGAAATTATAGTCTCTGTTATGGGTGTGTTCACTCACTTTTAATTCCACATTTTTCCCAACACTTTGGATATACTAGATACTAGTTAAACATACAAGATAAACAAAGATTATCTGTATTCACAGTCTTGCCAGGCAGAAAGGTTTTCTTCACAAGCTTTCCCTCCCTCTCTGTTTCTATTTTTGCCTTTGCTTCAATGATACAACTTTAGAAATATAGAATATATATTTAAATATTAGCAGGATTTTCTTATTTTAAAATTCAACGTGTTATACATTTGTTTACAATGTGTTTTCAAATTCGGTTTGAGAAATGTTTTTGTGTCCTACTGCTAGTCTGTATGATTTTGCTAATTACGTAAAGAAGAAAATAAAATAAAGGTGGTTAAAATTAACATTTTAAATGTTTGTGTCTTCAAGGAGAACAGCAGTTATCTGATCAGCTGGCTTTTTGTATGACAGAGAATGTCTTAACAAGTAGATGTCTCAAAGAGAAGCTACCGAGTAATGCCACAGCCAGATTGTTAACTGGGCCTGGTTACAAGGGGAACATACATGTAAATCTCCTGTGTTACAGCAGCTCCACTAACTGCCAATTGTGTTTTTGGGCACAATTGAAAGTGCTGGTTTAAAACTATCAAATCCTGAAGAGCTTGGGTCCAAGAGCTATCTCAAATACCCTATTTCCCTTTTTCCCTTTTATGAGCCTGCTGGGTATTACGATAATCAGGGGAAGCCTTTCTCTTAGTCCCACCACCTTCTCAGGTGTGTTTGGGGAGGACGCAGGAAAGGGCCTTCTTTGTTGGTGTACCCAGAATTTGAAATCCCCTCCCAAAAGAGGCTTAGTCTGGCCTCATCTTTGCTGTCCTTCCAAAGCAGATGAAGACCTTCCTCTTCAAGCAGGCTTTAAATTACTAGTTGACCATGGGGATTTTTTAAAGACTATCATTTTATGCTGTTTTCTTACTTGTGTTTTTAATATTAATCTTATTATTAGTTGTAATATGATAGTTTGATACTTTTTAAATGTTTTGATAATTTATTATTTGGCTTTTAACTTTGTTTCTTTTAATACTGTAAACGGTGTTGGATTCTTCAGGAGAATGGTGGGTTACAAATATTTTAAATAAATATTTATTTAACATATTTATATCCCATTCTTCTCTTTGAAAAGAACCCAAGATGTTTTTTTCTAAAAACATAAAGAATGCATATTAATAAATTCCCACCTCACTGCAATTACTAATATACATGTAGATACAAAGGATATTGAGAAGTCAGGAAATTGAATCATATTGTTCTAATGAACTAAATAGACCTTAAAGCCTCCTTACTAAACTGTTTGACGGGAAGCTTATTGTTATATCAGTCTTCCCAGACCTGTTTGCGAAACTTCTGCCTTAGGTTATGTACCTTGTGATGCAGTGGTTAAACAGCTGTACTGCAGCTATAACTGTGCTCATGACCTGGAGTTGAGTCCCAGGTAGCCAGCTCCTGGATGATTCAGCCTTCTATCCTTCCAAGGTCAGTAAAATAAGTACCCAGCTCATTAGGTCAGGGTGGTGGTGGTATAGGGACAATGTGTAGCCTGCATAAATGATCAACTACCTAGAGCAGGCATGTCCAAAGTCAGGCCCGGGAGCCAAATGCGGCCCGTTTACAAATTTCGGGTGGCCCGCGACCTCTTCTCCCCACCGGCTCAGCCTGTCATGCATCCCTACCAGCTGACGCTTCCCCATACCGGATGGAGGCATCAGCTTGCAGTTTTTTGTTTTGCCTGCCCTCCCTGCCTCTGTCCACCACCACCTAGCCACCTTCCCAGCGTACCCGCTCCCAGCTCTGTTGCCACAGCATCCTTCCTTCCTCCTTGCATGTTATAGAGACTTGTCCAAAGTCCGGCCCGGGGGCCAAATGCGGCTGAATGGTCGGCCCACACACGTTTTCACCTCACCAAATCTAGCCCACCTTGCAAAAAGTTTGGACACCCCTAACCTAGAGAGTGCTTTAAGCACTATGGGGGAGGTATATAAGCAAAACACTTTGCTCTGCTTTTGCTTTATGTTACAATGGCCATCACCAGACACTGTGAAAACTATGTGCAAACCTATGGAAAGCACCTCTGAGCCTGATGAAGAAAACATATAGAATAACAGACACACTTCATAAAAACCATACACGGTTAAAAATACCATCAAGGTACCTTATGGAATAGATCCCCCCATAGAAGTTTTTCAGGCCTCCTCCCATCCATTGTTTAAGAGAATGCTAAAGACAAGGTTGTTTCAAGAACCATTCAAGGGCATCCTCCCTTCCTAGTTGGGTTTCCCGCTATCATTTATTATGGTATGTATCTATTGTATCTGCCCTCTTAGGAATGTCTTCTGTTGGATGGTTGGGTTTATTGTTAGATGGTTGGGTTTACTGATCATTGTTTAGTTGTAAAACTCTTAGGGTAGTGTTTCACATTAAGTCAGTCGTTTATAAATTTATGAAATAAGGAAGGAAGGAAGGAAGGAAGGAAGGAAGGCTAGCTTCTCTTTTCCCAATATATGTATGTTAATTTGCTAATCTGGGCAGTTAAAAGCAGGTTTACTACTAGTAAACAACTCTTTTTGATTATACAACCAACTGTTAAATAATTTTATCTGTCCCTGATTTCTGTATTTCTATCCCCTGAGGCTTTTCTGGTGGTTAAGCTCTATCTTTTGTTATTGGAAAAGGAAAAAGAAAATTCATTCCCATAGGTGTTAATCTGTTTATCTATAGTGGGATGCCCTTGTTACCTCTCAACAACTGTTGAGAGGCCACTATTAAGGTCATCAATTTCCATTATTTTATTTATTTATTTTAGAGTATTTTTACCCCGCCTTTCTCCTTGGAAAAGGACCCAAGGTGGCTTACAGTAATGAGGGATAATATACAGTCCAATACAATTAAGACATGTTCAAGTATTTGAGAACAAGGAATTGAGCGACATCTTACAGCATTAATAGACAACATTACTTTAAAACTTCAAGTTTATAAGTACAGTGGTACCTTGTATAACAGACAGCTTGTATAACATAAAATTTGTACAACATAAAAAATTCTGGAGATAGGGGAAATTTGCTTAACATAATTGCCTATGGGGAAAATCCGTACAACATAAAAATGGGATTACTCTGCTTTCAATGCATTCCTATGGGAATTTGTATAAAGGAAAATTTGCTTAACATAATTTCTTTTGGAACGAATTAATTCCTTTATACAAGGTACCACTGTAGTTATAAACACAAAGTCTATGTGAACCTATAGATCACATAAAAGACATAATGGTAGTCATTACCTTTTGTACAGTGGACCCTTGCATAACAAACAGCTTGTATAACATAAAATCTGTACAACATAAAAAATTCCGGAGATAGGGGAAATTTGCTTAACATAATCGCCTATGGGGAGAATCTGTACAACATAAAAACGGGATTACTCTGTTTTCAATGCATTCCTATGGGAATTTGTATAAAGGAAAATTTGCTTAACATAATTTCATTTGGAATGAATTAATTCCTTTATACAAGGTACCACTGTATATCCATTTTCCCACATTGCTTCTGCTTCGCTTGTGTGAGAAGTTTGTGGGGAAAGCACAACAATAGTCTTTTTTGCTCTAGAAAATATCTCTCACCTACAATTCCACACAAGCTCTGTTTAGTAATGGCTCCCCCCCTGCCCCCGAAATCAAAAGGTGATCCAACAGCTAGATGGTCCTCCTTATTTAGTTTGGAAAGCATTGGTTGTCACTGGAAGCAGGTGCTCCTTCTGGTAGTAGTGGTTACATACTGTCAAGCTATCCCTGACTTATGGTGACCCTATGACTGAGAGATCTCCAGAATGTTCAATCCTCAACAGTCCCGCTGAGGTCTTTTAAACTCAAGCCTTTGGCTCCCTTTAGGAAATCCTCTTTTCCAACCTTTAAACTTTCCCAGCATTATTCTGTGTTCCAGAGAACCCTGCCTTCTTATGATGTGCTCAAAGTACAACAGCCCCAGTTTCCTCATTTTTGCCCCAGAGATACAGTGTTTTCCCATGTATAAGACTACATTTTTTGTCTAAAATTGCTAGACTAAAACTTGAGTGTCGTCTTATACACAGACGTAAGCCAAGGTGCATAGTGGTGAAACTGTTGTTTTGGGTTGGAAAAGTGGGGGTCATTTTATACATGGGGCATGTTATAGATGGGAAAGTGCGGTAGTTCAGACTTGATTTTTCTCTAGAACCTACTGGTTTGTCTTTGGGACAGTCCTGGGTATCTGAACACCTCCCCTCCAGCACGCCATTTCAAACAAATCAGTTTTTCACTGTCAGCTTTCTTTGTTGTCCAGCTTTCACATCCATCTGTGGTGATTAGGAATAAAAGAGAGTAGATGGTCTTGGTCTTGGTTTCCAATGATACATCCTCACACTTGATGATCTTATCTAATTTCTTCATTTATTCCGTTCTGACTATCAGTCCTCTCATTTCTTACCCACAGTCTCTCTTTGGATTGATGATACAACCAAGGTTTACAAAATGGTTAGCTATTTCAGTTTATTCAATACCAACTTTAAAATTGTGTAGATAGTCTGCAGTCATGATTTTCTCATTCTTAATGTTCAGCTGCAGTCCTGCTTTTGCACTTTCTTCTTTCACTTTCACTAAAACGTGTTTGAATTCTTTGGTGATTTATGTTAGTAAGATACAGAAGTGTCATCTGCATGTCTTAAATCAGTGAAGGTTTTTCTACCAGTTTTCACTCCTCCTTCATTTTACTCTAGTCTGGCTTTCTGTATGTTTTGCATATTGAGTGAACAGATACAGGGATAAAATGCAGCACTGTTTCCTATAATTCACACAGATGCTTCACGGATCATATGGTTTGCTGGCTGGCTCCATTAGTTAGATTTCTGGCTACTGAGCCTGAAACTGGGAGTTGGATTGCCCACTAAGCATTCCAGAACAGCCAACCTATGTAGCCTTGGGGAAGCTGTACAGGTACAGAATGCCTCCACTGGTCAGTCACTTCTGAGTCTTGGCTACCTAGAAAACCTTGAAAAGGGTTGACATTAGTCAGAATTCACCCAACAGCATGTTGTTGTTGTTGTTGTTGTTGTTGTTGTTGTTGTTGTTGTTGTTG
>JAHTLZ010000204.1:35203116-35259188 GCA_023846285.1 Phrynocephalus versicolor
TGTTGTTGTTGTTGTTGTTGTTGTTGTTGTTGTTGTTGTTGTTGTTGTTGTTGTTCATAGACTGATATTCTGAAATTCTTTGGTGTGCTCTATTATCCAGAGGATAGTTGCAATCTGATTTTGAGTGCCTCTTCTATTTTGGTAGCCGGACTGAAGATCAGGCATTTCATGGAGTAACAGTCATAAAATAAAGAACAATGACGGAAGTGGATAGAGTCTGATGACACTATATTAAAACAGATAGCATTCGCTATGCCAATTTTGAGAGAAAATAAAAAAATTGTGTGCTACAATGAGATTTTAAATCCAGATGGAAATCTAAAAAGCCAACAAGAAATTGCTGAGCAGGGAATTGAACTGGACTGGTGGGCCTGTTTTCAGATTCACCCTAGGCACACTAAAGATAAACAGCAAGGGTTCTACCTAGAAAGCACACCCTTTGATAGAATTCTGTTGGAGACAAAAGAGAAACATATTAAGCGATTATACAATTTTCTACTAGACTTTGATACACAACCAGAAACAGTGAAAGAATGTATGGTTAAATGGGCACAAACTTTAGGTTATAATATAGAATTGGAACAATGGCAAAAAATATGGAAAACCAATATAAAGCTCACTAAATCAGTTGTATTTAAAGAGAATATATAAAAAATGTTTTATAGGTGGTACATGACACCGACAAAGCTAGCTAAAATGAATGCCCATATATCAACTCTATGTTGGAAGTGTAAACAAAAAGAAGGCTCATTCTATTATATGTGGTGGCTATGTAAAAAAGCACAAATATTTTGGAGTAAAATAAGGCGGATTCTGGAAGAAGTTCTTGGAAATTCTATGGAATTAAAACCAGAATTTTTCCTGTTAAATATAATGCCAGGTAAACTGGACCAACAGAAAGCGTATTTAGCCATACACATTGTAACAGCAGCAAGAGTTATTTATGCAAAGCACTGGAAAGAACCAGTAATCCCAGAAGAACAAGAGTTGATAGCAAAAATCCTCGAAACAGCAGAAATGGACAAACTGTTGGAATGGTTAGGAGCAGCACGGAAACAGAAACATCAGGAAAGTTGGGGAAAGTTGTATTTGTGGTTAAAGAAAAAAAGATAATTAAGTTTGTATTTGAAACATGTCAACAGCCAGAAACTTTTATTTCTATATACTAGCTACTGTATATAAGTCCTAATTGATATGTATAACTATGAAATATGAAACTGAAGAAGTGTAATGTGCCTTGCCAAACCTGCACCCCCCTATTATCCCTTACCCATACCCTTCCTTTCTAACCCCTTTTCAAACATACCCAATTCCTAATTTGTTCCTTGTAATGTCCCTTACCCAGAAAAATAAGGGAAAAAAAACAGATTAGTGAAAATGAAGATTACCTAGGCATCTACAGCACAATAATTCAGTGGATGTGCTGAAAACCTATTGATATAAATGTTTTTCTCCTGAAAGGAACGAGTTAACTGGAATAAAGTGGTCTTTTACAGACACAGGCTGTGCCACGGAGCATGTAAGAAGAGATATTGTTTTATTAAGATAGAGACGGATAGTAGGATTCAGAAGTTATATTACTCATTCTACACCATAACTTAATATTCTTGGAGCAGTTTAGAATTAATACATACTAATTAATAAATGCACTTTAAATGTAAAAGAAACAATAAAACCATAAAATCAAAGCAGCATAAATATAACAAGGAAGGTAAACCCACATTAACCCCACATTAAGACTGGGATCAGTCCTGGCCAAGCTATTTCCATACCAGAATATTAATGTAGCAGCCTAAGCTGATAAAAAGAGCCTGAAGCTACTCAGAGCTTTAGCTTGTGAGAACAACACTGGAGCAATAAATTGCTCACCACCTTGGCAAGTGTGGACAAAGGACAACCTGAGGGTTCCCTGTGCAGCCCTGCAACCTCTCAAATAGTGCAGTCCATACATTGCAAATTGTGTCCTCCAGAGGTTTTGGGAAACATGATTTCTCATTTAATTTATTAAATGGAATTTGCCACATTGGGCAAAAAAATAATAATAATAATTTGGGGGAATGTCAGAAGGGTATGCATCTCTCCATGCTTCAACGGTATGAAATGATCCTTGGACTTTGCATCAATACAAATTAAATTAATGGCATGCAGAAGAAGAATAAAACTAGACTGGAGAAGGCAATATGTATGCTTATGGTCTAAATAGTGATACATGAGCCTCAGATTATTAAGTCTTTGCAACTATTCACATGACAGTCTGCCCAGCTCACATTGATGTGTCTTACAGAAAGCTTGGTGGCAAATACAGTAGGCTTACAGGAAACCTTGGCTTGTTAGTTTTGTGCCATTAACAACTGCAGATCTAGCTTGAATGCAGAATTTAGAGTTCCTCTGGAAGAAGGGTGGTATAAAAATAAATAAATAAATAAATAAATAAATAAATAAATAAATATTTTACAAAGCACTGCAAACTGTGGACCTGCTGGGAATAGAGCATTTGCCTTCAATATCAGCTACATAGGGTATGTGCCTGTATCCAGACAAAATGGAACCACATATGGATGAACAGACCTACTTGCAGGTAGGCAGCGAAGCACGGCTGTGCATTTACTTAACCTTAACCTTGCTTAATTGCCAATCTAGATAATTTTCTCATTATGGCTTTCTGTTCAGACATCCGCAAGGTAATTGGTTTAGGAAGCTTGGAGGTGTGTGAATTATTTATTTATTTGCTTTTGTAGATATCCGTTCTACAATGGTACCTGGATTTAAAAGAAAGAGATAATGAAACACACTCCAGTTGTAAAATTAATTTTCATCTAGTCTTCATTTACACATACCGGCATGCCTGAAATAAAGTTCAAAAATGATAGGAAAATTCAGATGAAGCTACTGTTCCCCTCTGCTTCTTGCCTTCGTTTTTCTGGTTCAAAGCTTAACGCAAGAGATGTGCAGCATTTCTATTATATTCATAGTAGTTTAATTTGTGCCTGAGAAGTATGTGTTCAGAACACATTCTAAGAAACAAGCAGCACAACACCCCCCCCCTCTCTCTCTCTCTCTCTGTGTGTGTGTGTGTGTGTGTGTGTGTGTGTGTGTGTGTGTGCATAATCAGATGTGAGCGTCAGTGGATTTTTCGCAGAGAAATGGATATAGGGATGATCTCTAAATTAATTTTTACTACTCTGATTTTCATTTCGTAAGATGTTTTCAGGGAAAATGGGAAAAAGCCCAGTTTTCTAAAATATAAGGTTGATTCATATTTGTTTTGTAATAAAACACACATGCCACCATTATAGTTTTTTTAAAAAAACATTTCTCATTAATGTGTTGTTACTTTGGTACAGTGGTTATAGCACTGATCTTCATTTCTTAATGGAATGTTAAAAGAACCAACACCATATGGCAACTTCACAACCAATTAGTTTGGCCATCTTTAAAGGCAGTATCTCCCTTTTCCACAGAGAAGTTCCTGCGTTCAAAGACCAACAATTTTACAAGGGAAAAACTATAGTTTACATAATAGATATTTGAGTCTGGGTAGCTTACACTGCATAGTGACACAGGTCTGCTGGTGTGACAATATTACACTGCAAATAGATACATACTTTTGTTGTTGTTGGAAATAGGATTAAGATTTGAATATAAAGGATTTCTTATCCATGTAATTTAATGGCAGGAAATATTAAAATAAACTATAAACTTGATTTCCAGCTTGTCCTAGGGAGGAAATGAAAGAAGGATGGAATGCCGTACAGATTGCAGGTTAGTGTTTAAAACAAAAGCCCGAAGTTTGCTAAAATAGCCATACTCAAACTTTTCTATGCTATTTTCTGTTGTTGCTGTTGTTGCTCTGAATCTAACTATCTTCCTACTTATTTTTATACATAAGTCACGTTAACTGAGCCATGCAATTTAAATGCAAGTATGCCTTAACTTACAAAAAAACTCAGGAACAACTAAGAGCAAATATAGCTCTACATTAGACTTTAGGATTAAGACCTAGGATTTAGCCCATACAGTCAATATAATGAATACAATGAACAATATATCTCAGTGTGTTTCTTCTATAAATAAAATTGGTATTTCAGGAACAGTTTAGAGGCCTTAAAAAAAACAAAATGAAAGAAGGCAATTCTTCTATAGTGTAGTTTGTTTGTGCAGATATTATTTATTACTATTTGTTTATAGCACTTTAATTCCACTACTTTGCCAAAAATAAAATAAAAGTAAATAAAAGGGAGTGGGGAGAAGCTTTCAGAGTGGCTTGTACAGAAAACAGAACTTTTTAAAATTTTATTTATTTATTTATTGGATTTTTATACCGCCCATCTGGCAGCCAGGTCAGTGCCTGCTTCCAGTTTTACAATCCAAGAGGATACAACCTAAGAGAAAAGGGGAAAAGGCGTGGGGAGGCAAGATAAAAGTATTTTTTTTTCCCAATAGAGATGATCTTACAACCCTGCTTCCCATCTCATTTTTTTGCTGATATACAATATCAGCTTGCTTGTATATTTGCTAGCATTGACAATTGAGACAAGAATCTTCAAGGAGGTACATCTAACTAGTTGTTTGGGAATAGATTTAGTTTTCAATAGTAAGCCTCAGAGTAGGCCCATTTGAATCAATTAACATATGGGGGAATTTGCTCCCCAAATCCCTGTTGATTCAATGGGCCAAGCATACTAAGCATACAAAATGAGGGAGGAAGGTTGCTGTTGTGGTGCCATAATTTGGGTATGATTACTCCAAACAAGTGGGAGATGCAGATACAGTTAACCATTAGGCAGCACTCTACCAAGTGTTCTTCTGTGACCTCATAGGTACCAGACGTCAACCAGAGTCTCAACTGGATTTGCATCATTTTTTCAATCCAAGATTGAAGCCACACGTAAGGACCTAGACTCTGTTTGTATAGCAATAAGTCACATCGAGATGTCCAATGCACTGTCTTGTCCAGCAGTATTGGACTGATTTTATTTTGTGTCACTTGATGTCATGGACAAGGCACTTGCAAGCTGCAAGGCCACCATCTCTTGGTTAGACCTTCCTGGCTTTTGAAATCTGCCATGGAGGTTAACAGTGGAATGGGCCATTCAGATCATAAACCCCTCCTTGAGGAAGGAGAGGTATGCACCTTCCTGCTTGAAGGAGACAGTGCTTCAGCTACTTTTTAAAAATTCCAGCTTGGCAATGGATGATTTAACTTTCATCCAGTTGCCAATACATCATTCATGGAAAATCTGTTTGAGAAGATGGTGGCTGAGCAGCTGCAGATTCTCTTGAAGGACACCAATCCATTTTTGATGGGATTCAGGCTGAGCCAGTTCTGATTGACCTGTTAAGGGAGGCCAACCAGGGGAATGTAACCCTTTTGGTCCTCCAGGATCTCTCAGAGCCATTTGACACTGTCCATCACAGTATCCTTCTGAACCAGCTAGTGACACTAGGGATCAGGGGGCTAGGATTATCTTTTCTTTGAGGGTTGTGACCAGATTATACAACTTGTGGTTGCTGTTTCAGCCATTTGGTTGGGACTCCACTGTAAGCAGAGTGGAGTTACAAGTGTCAATCATTTTCCCAGATATATATTGATGAGGTCATCAATATGCTGATGACATGCAGCTCTGTCTCATCTTTTCTTCATCATCAGAGGAAACTGTGTAGATCCTAGAGTGCTGTTTGGCATTGGGTATGGACTGGATGAGGACTAGTAGGCTGGAATTGAATCCAGACAAAATGGATATATACCAGTAAAACAGTAAAAAAAACATAGAGTATAAGATGGCAGCAAAATAAGTCAAAGGGTGAGCAAAAAATAACCAATAGGAAAACCAATGGCCATTGCACCTCCTAATCGCTGAAGGCAGCCTTGAACAACCATGTTTTTAACATTTTTTTAAATGTTGAGAGGGGCTCCATGGTCCTGGTCTCACTAGGGAGCTGATTCCAGCAGGAAGGGCCAGCAACAGAAAACACATGATTCCTGGTGATGGTCTTACAGGCTTCCCTAGGAGTAGCAATTCTGAGCATTTGGACCTGAGATGTTCTGCGGGGTTGAGCCAAGGTAGATCTTAGGATGATACACTCCATCAGATACTCTGGACCCAAGCCATGGAGGGTTTTTTAAGTCAAAACTTGTACCTTGAACCTTATTTGGAAGGCAGGTGAACCAGAATGGGGGTAATGCGGTCATATCTTCCCGCACCAATCACCAATCTGGCTGCCGCATTCTGGACCCGCTGCAATTGCCGAATAAGGGTCAAGTGAAGCCCCATGTAAAGTGCACTACAGTAATCTATCCTCAAGATAACCAGCGCTTACACAACCGTCCTTAGGAGGTAAACGTCAATATATGGGTGAATCTAAGCAAGGAACCTAAGGTGGAAAAAGGCCGACCTGCACACAGCAGCCACCTGGGATTCCAGGGACAACGCTGGGTCCAGATCATGCCCAGACTCTTCACTCTATCAACCAGTTGCAGGGAAATCCATCCAAATTGGGAAGAGGGCTAATAAATCTGCCCCCCCCCCCCATGGAACAGTACCTTGGTCTTCTCGGAGTTGAGTTTGAGCCTGTGAGTCCTGGTCCATTCCAATACCGCATTCAGGCAGCAATTAAGGATCCACACAGCCAGAGTTGGAAAAAAGAGATAGATCTGTGTGTCATCAGCATACTGATGACAGCAGACTCCAAAACTTTGAATGACTTCAGCCAGCAGCCTCTTATAGATGTTAAATAGCATGGGGGAGAGTGCTGACCTCTGAGGAACCCCCACACGTGAGGGACCAAGGAGCTGACAGAACTCCACACAGCGTTACTCTCTGGGCACGATCACGAAGGAAGGAGTGGAGCCAGCGTAAAGCTAGGCCACCAATCCCAACCTCCGTGAGCCTGCCTAGGAGGATACTGTGGGTGACAGTATCAAAGGCCATGGATAGATCGAGGAGGACCAACAAGGTAGAGCAACGCCTGTCACCCCCCCATAGGTCATCTTGCAGCGCGACCAGGGCTGTTTCTGTCCTGTGTCACAGGCCTTCCTTTTTCCAACTCAAGCAGATTGCACAGTACAGTATAGAAGTTGATGAATCCATGTGACCCATGTGCCTTCTGTTGCCTCACAACATATATAGGCTTACTTTGTATCTCAGTAGGCTGGACCTCAACATTTGAGGAAAGCCTCCCCTTCCCTTCCCCCTGTATCGCCTGTAACCTATTTTTGCAATTGTGTTTTGTGATGGCTATGCGGCTCACCCCCCCTTTTGCTCCCCCCAATATGAAAACAAGACATTCTTTAAGAAAGCGAACCAAGCACATGTCCATAGCTCTCCAATTTTGCTAACATAATATAGTTTTGTTATTATGCAGTTGTCTAATTATCCTCCAGCCTGTCAATGAGGGTATACAAAAAAGAGAGATATTTATATTCACATAATGTGCAAGGTTGAACATTAAGAAGCCTTTGGGGACATTGAGATAAACAGAATGCTGTACTGTATATCCTTTTTACAAAAGCCAATTTAAACACCCAGTCAAAGGGGGCAGTGGGCAAGCAAGAAATAGTATGTCATTGGGCAGGTTCCCCCCCCCCCCAACAATGGTAAATTTTCACCCCTAAAATGTTGGTGTTCTTAATCCCTAACTCCTTTGTTTTCCCCTTCCCTTATCCACAGTACATAGGCTGCTTGAGGGACACTGAAACTGGTAGTAGAGACAACACTCAGCTTCCGTTTATAATGGAAATTCTGAAATTTCCCATATATATTTGGCCTTCTACTCCTGTAATTCTGTATCACAAACCATGCTATCTATGGGTTATGGGAGTTGTGAGCCAGTAATACCTGGGAACTGAACATTGGAAATCTGTGCCCTACGACACTACTGAACTTTGTATCTGATCATTTGAGAAGAAATTCAGTGGCCAGCTAGTCACTAGATATTAGTCTTTTTGATCCACGTTCGGTAGTCTAGTTGAGTTTATGCACATCGCTTTAGTTTGAATTCCGAACAATGCGTGGGATTTTAAGAAATACGTGGATATAGAAGAGACCATGCAGCTAAAATAATGCAGCTTGATGGTATTGCATTGGGTTGTGTTTCTTAAAAGATACCTCTGTTAACGCACAGCAGTTTGTTTATTTTAAGAGAGACTGCTGAAATTAAATATTGAATTTTCAAGATTTTAAAAATCTTCTCTTTTAATCACACATGTTTAGGAGTCCGGCAGGTCAGTGACTTTTCTGTCAACTCTATGAAATATCAGGTTCAGTGCATATTTGTGCTGATAGCCTACAGTAGGAAATAGCATAACATCCTGTTTCTAAGACAGAAAAACAATGTGCAGGCTTTAAATTTAGCCTATTCTAAATCTTCAGATGCAACTTTCCAAGAAGGAATTAAACTAAGGTATAAGAACATAAGAATTTTAAAGCAAAAACTAACAGATGAAACTGAAAAGAGCCATTTACAGCTGCTATTGATACCTACTGACAGATCACCTTTGACTTTTGGCATGTGTGCTGTGTGCTATCAAATCAATTCTGACTGACGACAATCCTTTCCAGGGGTTTTGACCCAGAAGTAGTTTACCATTCCTTTATTTTGGGCGCATCTTGAGTCTTTGTAGCTGATCTATGATTACATAGGCTGGTTGCTATAGTACAGGCATATCCAAAGTCAGGCCCGGGGGCCAAATGCAGCCCATTTTCAAATTCTGAGTGGCCCGCAGCAGCTTCTCCCCACCGGCTCAGCCTCTCACACATCCCTGCCAGCTGGCCCCTCCCCATACTGGATGGAAGTGTCAACTTGCAGTTTTATGGTTTGCCTGCCCTCCCTGCCTCTGTCCATGCCCCCAGCCATCTGCCCAGCCTACCCACCCCCAGCTCCGTTGCTGCAGAATCCTCCCCGCCTCCTTGCATGTGATACAGACTTGTCCAAAGTCCAGCCTTGGGGCCAAATGCAGCTGAATGGTTGGCCCCCACACATTTTCACACCAAATCTGGCCCTCCTTGCAAAAAATTTGGACACCCCTGCTTACTGCTATAGTAGGAAGCAGTGGGGATTTTGAATCCTCAACTTCTGGTTCCATAACCAGAAGCCTATAATACTGAGCTATCAATGAGTTGCATCCTAAATGTCCTTTCAATAATACATCTGCTCTAGAGCTCAGCTCAAGGATATGTCTGTGAAGATTCTCAGTCATCCAGGTGAGTTGATCTGGAAGTTGAGTCATGGCAACTGGACTTCTTTTCTAGAGAGATTGAAATGTTTCGCTGCTCATCCAAACAGTTTTGTCAGTCAGTCAGTCAGACTGATGATCTCTCAAGAAAAGAAGTCCAGTTCATATGACTCAACTTCCAGATACAGCGCAAGGATATGGCTTACTTTATAAAATCAATCAATCTCATATTTGGTCTTCTTCTTTTCCTGTTGCCTACAATTTTTCAAAACATTATTGCTTTGTCCAGCAAGTTTTGTTTTCTACACAAAGTATGACTGTCTCAGTTTTCATCATTTTTGTTTCTAGAATGGGTTCAGGCTTGATTTGACCTAAGACTCACCTGTTTGTCTTTCTGGTTGTCCATAAAGTTCTCCTCCAGTACCTTTCATATTAATCCAAATTTTTGCAATTGTGTTTTGTGATGGCTATGCGGCTCCCCCCCTTTTTTGCTCCCCCCAATATGAAAACAAGACATTCTTGAAGAAAGTAGTTCTTAGGAATATAATTGTGTCGATGATTTTTCTTCTTCCTGCAGTCTCAACTGGAATTGATGATTGAACCAAGGTATGCAAAACCTTTAACAAGCAAGTCTCCATTGTCAATATTAAAGTTGTATTGTTCATGATTTATTTTCTTTTTAATGTTCAACTGCAGGGGACCACAGTATATGAAAAAAGCCCCCCTGGGGTAAGGCGGGAAAGGTCTGTTTCAGGCCTCCTGTACTTACCCCAGGATTGATGCTGCCCCAAACGGGCCTGCAAGGCCTTCCTGCTAACCAGAAGTGACTTCCAATAAACTGGAAAGTAAACTGGAAGTGACTTCAGGGTCGCCAAAAATCATTTCTGAGGCCTCTGAGGGCCTTTCTAGGCCTGTCAGAGGCCTCAGAAATGATTTTAGGCAATCCGGAAGTCACTTCTGGTGGAGGAAGGCCCATTTGGGGCCTCCAGAAGGTCCTTGCAGGCCCGTTCAGGTCAGTGCCAGGCTGGGGGTAAATACAAGAACCCCCAGCTAGGCCCCCCAGGCCCAGCCTGACCTGCATCCGCATATGGAGGAATTTCAATTATTGTGGGTTGGGTTGGATCCCTAACCCCCGCAATAGGCGGGGGATCACTGTACTTCATATCTTAAAGAAGACTAACACGTTTTACTGGCTTAAGCTTTTGTGACCTGTAGTCCACTTCATTAAATGCAAGGACCAGAGGTTCAGCTGGCAGATATGTATACTGTACATAAGTTGGTGGGGGAAGGTGGGGAAGGGTAATGCAAAAGTGGTTAGCAAGTGATGGTCCTAACTGTCATTGTGAGGTGACTAGGATATTATATTGTCGATAAGCAAACTAACACATGTAGGGCTACGAAAAGTCTACAATGAATATAATTTGTTTCTGGAGGAAAAATAATGCTGTGTTTTGTTGCAGGTTTCACTTACACAACATAGTATGTGGACCAAAGGAATACAACCTTGCAAAGCATACCATCCTATGCATACTGTATTGGGAGTAAACCCAGTTAAGCTAAGGGGACTTTATTTCCTTACAACTGATATGCATATATACAGTACGTTCACAAAGTTTAAAACATCTTAATATCTTAAGAAATGAAATCTGTTAATACTCTTACATTAACAGTGTAATCCGGGCAACCCTTCGACACGTCAGAAGCTTGACCACTGCATTCTGATGCTATGATTTAAAATTTCTGTTTACAAAAGCAAGTTCATTCTATTAAAAAAAATCTTGTTTACATTAGGCCATTTTGTTCTCTAAATTGCCAGATCTTATAATGTGGATACATACAATCAACTCCCCGTAGCTCAGTGGTTCCCAATCTGGGGGTGAGGATCCTTTTGGGGGGTCCAACGACCATTTCACGGGGGTCACCATGAGCCAGTGAAGAAAAAGGCACTGGCTTGGGTCTGGAGGAGAGGGGGAGGAAGGGGGGAAGAGTGAGTTACAGCTTGATAGGTTGCAGGGGATGTCAGTCAATGGCACTGGAGGCTGTGATTGGCTGAGGGAGCTTGGAGAGGGAAGTTTTCTATGGCACCTGTGGCAGTGGTCTGCCAGAGGGGGCTTGTGGCCTCTTCCAAGCAGGGCAAGGGGTCACCACAACATGAGGAACTGCATTAAAGTGTTGTGGCATTAGGAAGGTTGAGAACCACTGGACTAGCTCATGCCAATGACAAGGAATCTTCTCTACTTGCACCCATCCACCCATCAGGAAATAGAGACTAGGACTCCACCTGGGAAATCCAGGGAAACTCATCTAGTTTCTCTTATTAATGGTAGGCAATTGCTTTGTAGTACTTTCATTTTTCTGCAGTTATAAACTATTTATCTGCTGTTTTAAGCATTTTAAATCATTTTATTTATGCTGCTTTTAATTTCTAGCTTCCATTGTGATTCAATTTTGCAAAAACAGATTACATTAAGTTTTTTTTTTTAAAAAAACAGAGTGAACTGCCCTGGAAATCAGTTGGCTGAAGAATGGCACATGCAGACATTAAGCAAACAAAATTTTCATTAAAGTTCATCCCTATGTATAATAATTTTTAAGACAACATGCACTTGGGCAATTGAGATTTATATTGATACTTGATGAGTTTTTAAATGCATTTTAGCAAAACCGATTTCTACAGAAAACCTAGTATGTTCTGTGCAAATTAGTTTCCGTTCTACAAACCAACGTTTTTAATATGTACAAAAACTAGGATGTTGTGTGGAGGCTTTTGCATTGCTTTCTGATCTAGTCAACACTTCCCCATAGTTGAGATGTTTCTGTACCATTCTCCAGCTTGACAGCATATACCATATTGTTTACCAGCAAGTATCTTCCCATAACCAGCAGAGGGGAAAAATCAAGACAAAAAACAAAGCCCGACCAAGCGTTTCGCATTTCCAAGAAACCTTATGGAGGAATGTCAGCAAACAAGGTCATACAGGATTTGGACGGAATTACTCAAAAAGACACTAACCTTTAACAAACTAATCATGCCCACGCTGATGTTAAAGATCCTGTTTTCTGCCAATTGTTGTGATAAGACTTATCTATTTTGTGTAGGAAATCAATCATTTGACTAAGAATTTCGACAGATTTATGAAGACCTTCCCCAGGGTCCATGGCTAGCTGGACATTCCCTCGCCTGCCTCCTGCTCTGCTTATGTGTTTTTTCCCTTTTAAAAAAAACCCACAGTTGCATTGCTATTGTTCAACGCGTAAGTTTCTCCGCATTGTTTTCCTTTTCTTGCCCAAGAAGGAGAATAGGCTTGGATCAGCGCTCTTTTGTTAATGATAACAATAGCGCCCCTACTTTCCGAACCATCTCCCACCCAGGACGGGCTGGAAGATGCTTCTTTCGGCCAAAGCTTTTGAGGTTGACTTTTTTGTGTGTGGGGGGGGGGTGTTGCGAGCGCCTCTTACTCCGGAGCAGAAGACGCCGCAACAGCTCGCGGAGGAAGGACGATGGATTCCCTTTCGCCGCCGAACGCACGCCAGCGACGGGTGCAAACCCTCGGGTGCGATGTGTGTGTTTCAGTGCTCCTTCTTGCTCCCCCCCTTCCCCGACTTCGCCCCACTCCTTCACCCAACCGAGGGGGCTCGCTTGTCGCTTCCGAGGCCACTTTCTTCTTCTTCTTTTTGCGCTTGGCAACAGCAGGGAGTGGCGGCGGCGGCGGCGGCGACGACGCTTGCTTGGTCTCTGCGTGCACCTCAGCCGCGGCCCTCCCAGTCCCCTCCTCCTCCCTCCCTCCCTCTCGCTCTCGCTGAGTCGAGCTTTGCGGGGAGGAGGAGGAGGAGGGCGGCGAGTGGTGGGAGGGTCTCCATTGAAATAAACAAGCAGCCAGTGATTAAAAAACGGGAACATGGCGGCCGCGGAAGACTCGGCAGCTCCGGCTTCCTCTTACAAAGCGAAGGTCAGCACTGGCGGCCGCTGGGGCGGCAGGCGAAGGGGACGCCACTGACCCCCCCCACCCTCTCCCCTCCTCTCCCCTCCCCTCCCCCCGGTAAAAAAGGAACGCGCCGGGCCGTCTCCCCGCCTCTCCCCCCTCCTCCCCGGGCTCCTTTTTGCCCTTAGGCCTCGGTGGCAAGACCAGACAGAATGGGAGTGGGTGGGAGGTGAGGGAGGGGGTGTAGGTAAGAGAGGGGGGGGAGCCTCCCCGCTTCTGCGGCGGATAAGGAGCCTGGCTCGGCTGCGGGATCGAGACCGGGAGCCGGCGCTTGGAGGAGCAGAGGGGATTTAAGCACGCGCGGGAGGTGGTGGTGGAGGAGGAGGAGGAGGAAGGTGGCGAAGGTACTTATTGTGCCCCCTCCCAGCCCCATGATGAGGCAAGTTTGGGGTTGTTGTTTTTTAAATGTATTCTCGAAGGTTTTGTCGTCGCCGTCCTCGTCCAACCCCCCCCCCCCCCGTTTCTCCCTTAATCCGGGAGGGTTGGTGTCAGCCTGCCTTGCCTGCCTGCCTGGGGGGGGGTGCCTTGCTTTGCTGCTCTTTTTATGAGTGGCGGCTCTGAAGGTCCGACCCTGTCGTGGGAAATTAATGAAAGGGAGTTTTATTGGCGGCGGAGGCAAAGGGGGGGGGTTTCAACTCTTCTTTCCCCGGCATGATGATTTGTGTATGTAGGGAAGGCGACGCCTTGCCCTTCGATCGCGAGGAAAAGAAGACGGGCTGGAGAGGGGTGTGTGTGTTTGTGTTTGGGGGGGGCATGATGAGGTTACAGCTCGGGGGGGAGCAGCGTTGTGAATGGGGGGGGAAGGTTGGCGGACCCCTGCCTCTTCTCGGCCCCTCAGCCGAGGAGGGAAGGAGGGGGGTCGGTTCCTCCATAGAAAGGAGGACTCCAGGGGTGGCAGCTGCGTGGCTGACAATGGGGGCGGCGGCGAAGGAGGAGGAGGCTGCGGGAAGCGGGGGGGCTCCCGCCTCCCTCGCTCGCCGGGTCTCCTGAAGCGAGGTGGCTTCCCCTCGGGCCAAACGGTGGATGGTGACAACCCGGCGAACGTGAGGGAAATGGTGCTCCCCTCACACATACGCATACACACGCACACACGGCACCAGGGAGGAAGGAGAGCGGTGTGGGGGCGAGGCACGAGGAAAGAGCAGTAGTGGCTGCCTGCGAGCGACGCCTCGGTGACAATTGCCTCAGAAGAAACGGGGGTGAGGGGGAAGCTCTGGGTTGTGTGTGTGTGTGGGGGGGGGAATCGGCGAAAGCGCCCTTGTCGCGTCCCTTCTTCACTCTCGGTGTTTGGGTGTGTGTGTTTTTTTAAGTTCTTCAACTTTGTGTGTCGGGGGTGCGTATGTGCGTGCGGCGGCGGCGGTGGCGCGGCCCTCGAAGTCCCCCTTTCTTGGGGGGACCCGACTAGGCCCTGCCTGCCCGCCGAATGCCGCTGGGTGCGAGCGCAGCCTGGGGAGACGCATTGCTGCTGCGCGCGCTGGGCTTGGTGGGGGGGAGGGGAGGGGAGGGTGGCGGCGGCCCAGCGGCGCCTCGTTCGTCGTCGCCGTCGCCGTCGCCGCGAGGGGCTCGCGTGAGTGGCGGTGCCGCCCTTCCCGGTCGGCGGCCTACTAGCAGCAGCAGCAGCAGACGACGACGACGGGTGGGTGGGTGGCGAGGTGCTGAGCTCCGCGCTTCAGCCTTATTGGGGAGCCCGTGTGTTGCAGCCGCCTCCATTCTTCAAGGAGCTGCCTGCAGGACGGCCTCAATTGCGCGGTGTGTGTGCGCGTGTGCGCGCGCGCGCATGCATGGGTTTAGATAGATGGAAGCTGGGGAGAGTGGGTGGGGAGGAGGAGGATGGTCCACCGTCTTTACTGTGCAGGGTTCCTGTAGTTTTATGTGGGTGGGCGGGTGGGTACGAGCGTCGGTGTGGGGAGAAAGAGAGAGAGAGAGAAATGGAGTGTGTGAAAGAAAGAATTGCCTATGTCAATCCCCCCCCCCGCCTTGTGAAGGGAGAATTGCATGCTCTTCCCCTTCCCCAGCTGGCAGCGAGGGTGTGTGTGCATCTAATCCCTTCTCCACCTGCTTGCTTTGCTACCCTTGGTGTAGGGAACGGTCTGGATATGTACCATAGGAAAATGGACTCTTCTTCCTCGTCTTCCCGAGTATCCTTTCCCAACATTTTAACTGGCGCTGCTCTTGATATGTAAAGACAGTGATTTCATCTTGCAGTGATGGCGCTTTCTTTTTCTTTATTAAGCAGAATCTCTTGTATTTTTTGCTGGTGTTGACAGCACTGTTGCAGAGAGATCCAGGGTTATAGGTTGTCTTGGCAACTTTGACTTTATCCATGTAATGTGTATTTTTATTTACACATCTTACTTGTATAATCGGAGTTAGGGTTTCTTGAACTTATTGTGATAATGAGAGGTGTGTGACATAAGTGCAGAAGTTTAATAGTAGAAAGAGAGGGAACTTGACATGGCTACTTTGCCTGTTTATTGCATATAAATCATCAGTTCAGTGAGAAATATTTGTGTGAATAGTCATTGTGTGGAACACTCCTGTCTAGATCAAGGATGCACATTTTGGAAGTAGTCAATCAAAGCTGTTTCATACAAAGTGTTGGCTAACCAGCCTTTTAGTACACACATTACAGACAAAGTGGTTTAGCAGTGCTCTTGTATTCCAGGAAATCTTTGGAGCTGATGTTCTCTGAGAGAACCTTGTAGAATGAAACCAGATTCTCCGCATTCTTAAATGACACTCTCTTTTGAACGAACTGTAACAACTTGTATAAAATAAGTAAGTGCGGAGTGTGGATATATATAAAATAAGTAAGTGCGGAGTGTGGATATATATATATATATAAGTAATCTGATGGTAACCGGTTTGGAAGGTTTAAAGTGTTTGCATTAAGAAATAAGCTTCATGATTAGGTTTGCACTGTAAAGTTGTGATAGGCTTCTTTGTTCCTAGTTTACATAACCTGGTTGATTATAGTTTGGATTCTGTTGGCTACACTATTTCTTTGTTTTAAAGGGAGACTGCAGCATGAAATAAAACCAATAATAAATTTAATTTTGCATGTTTGAGCTGAATAGATCTAACATCTAGTATTCTAGGTAATGGTAAGCCAGGTTGGAGCTTGTTGAATTCTGATTTATTCTTTCATCCAGATTAATCCTACAAATAAATAATACTTAATGTACATGCAGCAAGCCACAGCTGGAAGTTATCGCATAGAAATTCTGGCTTGTTTAAACCATAGTTTGTCATTATAGCTGAAAAAAGATCTGTGGCCTATTTGGGTTCTTTACTGATTTTTCAATCTAAAAGAAAAGTTGGCAGTGGGAAAGAACCAAACTGGAAATTGTGGGATATAAACTGTGTGTGTTTTGTCATCTTTAAGGGTAATTCACATCGGCACTAACAACTGTAACTAGCATTAGCAGTTGGCTCAGTGTGGGCTGTCAATGTGTCCAGTGTGTTGTGCTTTTCTTGGCATTGGTAGTTTGTGCATTCTGCAGCTCTAAATGGATTCTGCAGCTCTGGCCAAAATCCTACTACATGCCATCTAGCTGGCCAGTTGTTAATCAGTCTTTGCTGTCTGTTTGTCACTGCTATGATTGATCTATGAAACATGCAAAAAATAGTAGGAATTTGGTTTCAACCTTTTGCATTTAACATCATGCCTCAGTTTCCACAATTTTCTATGATTTGCACCCATGAGAATATGTTTGCTAAGTGAACAAATCATTTATGTGTCTGGTCATTGAATGTCTGTAATAAATGCATCAAGTCTTTGAGGTATTACAAAATGTTTGTTGGAAAATAGACAAATATGACATTTCCCTTTGTAAGTTAACCAACCTTTTGTATACAGTACTGTTAAGTTTTGAACTAGTACTTGTTAGTGGAGCAACCACTGTTATTTTGTGCTTCAGAATTTTATCCTCATAACTATATTTTTCCTACTTAAAATTTTATTAGACTTCCTCTATAGGCTATTTGAATAAAATCAGGATAGAGCATTTTTTCTTACTGGAATATTCTTTTTTGATGCACATTATAGCTTATTGTTGTCCTTAACTGATTTCAGAGTTGGAATTAGTCATACGATATGGTGCTTGAAAATCCAGAATGCTAATTATACTTTTAGGGATAAGGACAATGGGACATGCACTGTATTTTGGTTTAAAATAGGCATACCTTGCACACCATTTGATGACGGCTATATGAAAGGTTGAGATCTCCTATTAGTTTAAAGTGCTCACATTAGCCTTCATTGCATTTCACTTTATAAGTAAAATAAACCTACCCATCTGTAAAAAGCACATGTTACTCTGCAGAAGTAACAGTGGCCTTTAGAAAGACAGCTGCTATTACAATGCTCGCTGTCTTCTGCTCTGTCCTTTTGTTGATGATGTCAATGATGTGTTGGCATACATTGAAGTTCTCTGCTAAAATGAAACTCATGCAGGGAGGACACATAAGAGATTTTGAAAATCTGAGCTGTGAGGATTCTTTTGAGAAAAATGGCAGAGTCTAAACAATGGATTGTATATTGATTAAAATGGTCTGCATTTGCAGAAGAAAACCTTATTACATAATATAGCAGGCAATATGTTGGTAGTTTAGGCAAAGTGGTACAGTGGATAGAATGACAAAGTAGGACTCTGTAGAACAGGGATCACATCCCTGCTCAGCCATGGAAACTGACTGAGGCAGTGGAACTGGTAAAACCATTTCTTAAATATTTTACTTACCTTGAAAGTCCTATTAGGGTTGCTATAAGACATTTAGAACTTGATGACACAGAACACGCATGCAAACACAAGAGATCTAAATTGAATTCTATAATTAACTAGTTCTTTGTCCCCTTCTTTGTCCTTGGTCATAGCGATAGGAGACACTAGTCAAACCAGGTAGATTGATATGTGATTTTTGTTGACAATTAATAATCTGCTCTTGTATGAGAGGTCACTGTTTTTACTTAATTGATGAAAGCAGTAAAGATAAATAAAAGTACTTAATTGATTCTTATGTGCACATGAATACCAGTGCATGTGGTATTTAATACTTTCTTAGTATAGCCAGTACTATACAGTTTTCCCATAGACTATTGCTGTGGTTTCTTCCCATCTTTAATTTATTATTTTTAAAAAGCACTGTGCTTAAGTTATTCCATGAAAATTTCCTATTTACTCTTTCTGTGTAGTACCATGTGCTATAATGTGAGAAGGAGCACTTCTTGAACAAATGGAAATATCTAGAAAGATGGCCCTTGTCACCTGTGGTTATGTTGTGTACTTTGGGATGGGAACTGAACTATCATTCCTTTTGAGGGTTTAGGTCATCTTTCAGAACAATTCTTTGAGGCATAAATCTACAGATGGTGAAGCATGAAGTAGTAAACCATTAAGCACTTATGTACTGATATTTTTTTCTGAAACATTATTATGTCATGAGTAAATAAAAGTGAAGCGGTAACAAGTACAGGTGGTATAATTGTGATTGCTATGGCATACAGCTTATGAAAACCCCAAGTTCACAATCTCAGAAAATTAGAATAGTGTGAAAAGGTTCATTATTCTAGGCTCAGAGTGTTCCACTTTAATCAGCTAATGAATCCATAACACATGCAAAGGGTTCCTGAGCCTTTAAATTAGGCATGTCCAAACTTCGGCTCTTCACATGTTTTGGACAGCAACTTCCACAGTCCTTTGCCACTGGGAAAGACTGCTGACCTGACAGTTGTGCAGAAAACCATCATTGACACCTTCCATAAGGAGGGAAAGCCCCCAAAGGTGCAGATTGCAAAAGAAGTTGGATGTTCCCAAAGTGCTGTATCAAAGCACATCAATAGAAAGTTATGTGGAAGGGAAAAGTGTGGAAGAAAAAGGTGCACAAGCAGCAGGGATAACCACAGCCTGGAGAGGATGTTCAGGAAAAGGCCATTCAAAAGAGTTGGGGACTTTCACAAGGAGTGGACAGAGACTGGAATTAGTGCATCAAGAGCCACCATACAGAGACGGACCCTGGAGATGGGCTTCAAATGTCTATTCCTCTTTGTCAAGCCCATTGTTGCTCAGGGGTCCAAAGTCCTCTTTTCTGATGAGAGCAACTTTTGCATCTCATTTGGGAACCAAGGATCCAGAGTCTGGAGGAAGAATGGAGAGGCACACAATGCACAATGCTTGAAGTCCAGTGTGAAGTTTCCACAGTCTGTGTTGATTTGGGGAGCAATGTCATCTGCTGGTGTTGGTCCACTGTGCTTCATTAAGTCCAGGGTCAACACAGCTGTCTACCAGGAGATTTTGGAGCAGTTCATGTTTCCTTCCACAGATGAACTTTATGGGGATGCTGGCTTCATTTTCCAGCAGGACTTGGCACCTGCCCACACTGCCATAAGTACCAAAACCTGGTTCAATGACTATGGGATTACTGTGCTTGATTGGCCACCAAATGCACCTGACCTGAACCCCATAGAACAGGCATGTCTAAACTTTGGCCCTTCAGATGTTTGGGACCACAGCTCTCACAGTCCTTTGTCATTGGCAAGCTGAGCTTAGAATTCTGGGAGTTGTGGTCCAAATAATCAAGAGGGCCGAAGATTGGACATGCTTGCCATAGAGAATCTATGGGGCATTGCCAAGAGAAAGGTGAGGGTCATGAGACCGAACAGTGCAGTGGAGCTGAAGGCCGCTATCGAAGCATCCTGGTCTTCCATAACACCTCAGCAGTGCCACAGGCTGATAGCATCCATGCCACGCTGTATTGAGGCATTAATTGATGCAAAAGGGGCCCAAACTAAGTACTGAATTCATGTTTATGCTTTTCAGAGGTCCGATATTATTCTATTTCCAATCCTTGTGTTATTGATGGCATGTAATATTCTAATTTTCTGAGATTGTGAATTTGGGGTTTTCATAAGCTGTAAGCCATAATTATCTCAATTATACCAAAGTAAGGCTTGACATATCTTGCTTTGCATATAATGAGTCTATCTCATATATTAGTTTCACCTTTTGAGTTGACTTTCTGAAATAAATGAACATTTGCATGATATTCTAATTTTTTGATTTTCACCTATATATTTAAACTATGATAAAAATATGGTAAACAAGTAAAGTTATGTTGGCTTTTTTTAATCGGTAGTTATGGTTTATTATTGTTTCTAGCAGTATATCCACTGTGCAAATACACACAGGGAGTCAATAAGTTAGTTTCAATCCACATTGTGAACTTTGGAATACAGTGGTACCCCGAATTAAGAGCAGTTCGACTTAAGAGCAGAAAACTGTTGGTGTTTTAACTGCTGCCTTACAAATTTCAGATATGGTCTGCTTGACTTACAATTTTTTTTTCATTTTTCAATTTTTCAACAAATTTAGATAGGTACCCCGACTTAAGAGTAGTTCGACTTAAGAGCACACTTCGGAACGGATTAAATTCGTAAGTTGAGGCACCACTTATAAAATTGCATTCTATCCCTTCAGAGTTGGGGAAATGAGGAATAGAACTGGTACTATAACTTTCTTTCATTATGTAATATTGGAAACCTAACAATATCAGTCTCCCTTTAAGAAAAACCCGTAACCAGTCAATTCATGGAGTGCAGTGTTTGTTTCCCATCCAGAAATTCTCAAAAGGTTGCCCAATTGTTTTCTAACATTTATTATAGTCACTCTGAAGAAGTATCACCAGCTACATATCAGAATTTATTTTTATAGTGTAGAGTATACTGTCTTTGAAAATATGGAAATTATCTCTGATTCTCGCCATGAATTGACGCCATGAACACAGATGCAGATCTCATTTAGTCACATTGCTGTGGCACAAAAAGTTATTTGTTATAACTGTAGTTAAATATTTAAATTATTTAGGCTTCTCTGGCCAGAATTTAGTTTGGTTTGTGCAGAGTAAACCTGAAATGGCATCTTTCTGGCTGGTTGTCGCATGGACAAGTGCATAATAGATAGATGGTCAGAATATTTCAAGAATTATTTCTGCATTAAAAATCTTTAAGCATGCAGTATTTTGCCATTGTATTTTACCTTGTGTTTCTCAAAAGTGAGAGAATAAATATCCATTGTGGTATAGCAGATAGAGTGATGATGGAGTAGGATTCTGGAGACCAGGGTTTGAATGCCTTTTGCAACTGTGGCATCTCACTGAGGTGATGAGAAAGCAGGTGAGAGGTGTGGTACTGGTAAAACTAGTCCTTAAATATGTCATTTTCAGTAATGCCTTGAATTACGAATGCCTTGAACAACATAAGACTTGAATTGTGAAAGGAAATCCGCCACTATAGGGAAATTCCCAATTACGAAAAAAGGCGAGGGTTTTCTGAATAATGAAATCATTATTCAAGACATTCTTACAGGAAGCAAAACAGAGGAAGAGCTTCCCTCTGGCTGGGTTGGTGGAAAAGCCCCTCAGTCGATGGTAGCCAAGCTGTCAAAATCACCTGGCTGTCAGCCGTGATTTTGACAGCTCGGCATCCACAGGGGTTTTTCTTTCAGTGGGCAGATGTCAGCTAGGGGAGGGTCAGGTGGGTGGTGAAGTTGCCACCTACCTGATCCTCCCCTGGCTGAGAAATGGGCAGCCAAGATCAGGGCAGCTGGATCTCAGCCAGAGGGCGGGTGGTGAAGTCTCCTGCCCAATCCTCCCCTGGCTGATGTCCACCTGCTGAAGAAGAAAGCCTTTGCTGTTCCAACTGCAGCGCTTAGGGCAGGGCAGGATCGTTTTAAAACACTCGCCTTTGCATGGTAGCACTCAATCCGCCTCTCAGAGAGGTGGATTGGGTGCTACCCTTTAGGCAAGCAAGGATTGGGCAGGATTTTGAGGAGATTCAATCCTTGTTGCTTTAACTCCAGCACTCGGGCAGGATCGTTTTAAAACATTCGCCTTTGCATGGTGCATGCGGGTGTTTTCAAGAAAATCAGGCAAAGAGGAAGACCAACTGTGAGTGGAATGACTCCCTAATGGAAGCTGTTGCTGATCAGGGCTCTCAACAAATGAACATCACTCATTCACAGCTCTGTGGTTTACTTATTTGGTTATGGAGTCAGCATAATATTAACTATATAAAAACTTTGATAAAGGCCGCTGATCAAGTACTCTGTCATTCAGTTCAGTTCATTACTTCTTCAACATACAGTGGTACCTTGTATAAAGGAATTAATTTGTTCCAAATGAAATTATGTTAAACAAATTTTCCTTTATACAAATTTCCCATAGGAATGCATTGAAAACAGAGTGATCCCATTTTTATGTTGTACAGATTCGCCCCATAGGCGATTATGTTAAGCAAATTTCCTGGAATTTTTTATGTTGTACAAATTTTATGTTATACAAATCGTTTGTTATACAAGGGTCCACTGTATGTGGAAGAACATGAAGTAGCATTTTAACTTTGTGATATTCTCCTCTTTGACTGTCTTTTTTTTCCTTGAAAACCTACTTTAGGGGCTAAACTATATGGCTCATTGAATACATGAATCTTTTTGTCCATTTTTACATGAAAAAAACAGGGACAGAGAGGCCCAGTTAGGATTCTGTTGGAAACAAAAAGCAAAATGGATTTCTGTTCTTTCTTTCCTGTATTACAATTCTGGTGAAGTTTCCTACCTGAAATTGGTACTATATGTATCATGGAAGGAAATATGTGATTAGCATAACTAAAATATTACAGTTGGGCAGCTTTCTCTGGTGCCACAGCACAGAGAAAAGAAGATTTGATACAATTTCTTCTGGAAACATTAGCATTGAGTGTTGGTAACAGTTACAATTTTATTGATCTACCTAGTTCAGAAGCTTTTAAGGTAAGCTAATTAATTTTCAGAAATTTGACTTGACATAGTGCAATGTGGGTACATATTACAATAACCAAAAGAACATAATTTTCATAATGTTAATGTCTGTGGCAGAACTTCAATTAGTTTGTATGTCTGGATGATGTCCTTCCTTATTAGGTTCTTCATTTGTGGTTGTTATTAGACATAATTTGTTATTTATTCTTGCTTACACAAGAGATTTATCATTTTGTATTTCAAAAGAAGGAGGAAGAAAATGAGCTCTTTCCTGAAAATATTGGGGATAAAACTTCCCATGTACCACATTGAACTCCATAGTTGATAGGTGCCTGTGTCATAGTGATGTTGCCTAAATTTGTTTCCTGCTAGCAGTTGAATATGTATTTTGTTGTATGATGGTGACCAAAGATTACTACTGATTATTTGGGGGAAGTAATGCCTTTACCACATTTCTGAAGATCCCCTCAAAAACAGTGAACACGAGACTGTTCACTTTCCAGGAGTTCAGATTTTGCTTTCAAACTGGTTCCAATGAATGGAGACAGACACTGGGATTTCTGTAAAATGCATGCAGTTTTCATAGTATCCCATTTATATCTCTTATGTCTTTGGGTAAAAGGTTGCATTTTTTTTGACTTTTACCCTAAAAGAATTATCACCAGTGTTAAGATATCTGTATTTAGATTGTCAGCTGTAGTTAGCCCATTGATGGTGTAGTACCCCCTCCCTGCACAGCTGGTATTGAAATGTGAGAAGAAAATAGTTCTTAAATGTTCTAGTTTAATCGTAAACATCTAAAGTTGAGTTATGAAAATATTTATCAGTGTTTCTAGAATTCAGAGTCTTAAGTCTAGTGCCCAGCTAGTAATGTTTTATCTGTCTGTTTTGCTCCATCTCCCAAATGTCCAAAACCCTAAACCAGGCCTGCCCAAAGTCCGGCCCGGGGGGGGGGGCGGCGGCGGCCCAAATATGGCCCATTAGGCCATTCTAAGTGGCCCGCGGCTGGCTGGCCCGTCCCTCCCTCCCCCTCCTTCACCCCATGTTTTTTTTTAAAAAATATTCCGCCAACACTGACACCCCTGGGAAGCTTGTGCTGTGGGCAGGCAAGGGGGCGAGCCGCCACCACCAGCACAGCCGGGAAGCTTGTGGGGCTGGGTGTGCGCACGGGGGTGGCGCACGGGTGGGCCGCTGCCACCGGCATCACCCGGAACCTTGTGAAGTTAGGTGTGCGCACGGAGGGCGGTGCACCACCACCACCGGCATAGCTGGGAACATTGTGAGGTTGGGCGCACACACAGACAGTGGATAGGGCTTATGGGTCAGTGGGTGGGGCTTGCAGTGGGGTGGCAGGGTCAGGGAGCAACCGGCCCCTGACACATTCTCAGCCACCAAATCTGGCCCTCCTTACAAAAAGTTTGGGCACCCCTGCCCTAAACCCAACCTTCTCAATCTTCTGGAGACAATTCCTAAACCATATGGGTAACCTCCTTCCAATTTTGCTGGTGTCATGACACAAATAAGCATTTTTAAAAACTGTATAAGGGTTTGTCTTAGATTTATCTCTCTCCATACATGTTAAAATATCATTTATAGTTGATTCAGATACGTAGATTATTAGAATATACCAATCTATAATCCTGATCCTATGTTATTGGGCACTGAATATTTTTGATCAACTGTGATGTTCACACTCCCAGTGACAATTTTAGTTGGGTGGAAATGAAATCTTGGTTTCATATTTGAAAAGTGGTCAACTTGTTTTGCAGTTTACATATAATATTTATGATTTTGTGAAAAAGCTACTAGTCTTCATCAACAGAAGTGAATTCCTGAGTGTATAATAATGAGGAGGCATAGCTCAACAGTACATGATACATAAGTGAGATAATGAGAGGGGTGAAATGTCATTTCTCAGCTAGAACTCTACCTCTGTAATAAAAACTGCTCAAAACACCCTGCAATTAGAATGTTTAAACTGGACATTTAATAGAGCATAATTATGATTCCAGATGCTATATCTCTGGAAACTCACTCAACCTAGATGAGGTTTGATGTGGGTTATTTATTAATTAGAGCACCAACTTGCTGATATCCAGTTTATTTAATGGAAGGGAAACTTAGTATTTGGAGCTTTAAAAAACATTTAAAATCCCATGAATCTAGGGGTCAATTCAGTAACACTCATATCTGTCACAAGCCTGCATAGTGATAACTTTGTATATTTGGAGTTCTGTACAGTTTTGGATCAAGATAGTTGTAATTTTCAAAATAAGTAACATTTGGTTTTGGTGAGTCACTGAAATTCTGAGTAGAGGAGAGAAGTCTGTAATCCTGTGTGTACTTACTCACTTCTATGGGACCTCTATTTGAGTAAACAGTCATTCTTATATTTTGGGAGGTTTTGATGTTCACTCTTTCCTAACGTTTGTTGAGCACATATTGATGGCTAGGATCCAGAGATGCATTTCTGCATGTAGAGGACAAGTTTTGATCTGCAAAAAGCTGTTCTACACTTTGTGCTAATCAACAGTAAAACTAAATCTATGATTTGTATAGTTTGTGCATATCTTGTGAAAAATATAAGTTCTGTAAAATACAACTGTTGCACAATAGAAGAACAAACAACTACTAGTGGCTGTTTTTCTTATTTGGTTTCATAGGTCTAATCTTAGTCCTGGAAGTAAACTGTGTTATTATTCCATGTTATAGATAATCTGATTACTAAATTCTGGATGAATCTTTATGATATATCTTTAAATCTGAAACAAATTTAAAACAATGTATATGTAGTGTTTGTAAGTTCCCAAGGACCTCCATGCACATTTCTGTGATTGATCTTAAAGGTTACCCTATAGGAGGTTGTTACTAATGCAGAGATATGGCTAAGAAAATATCTTGGCCAGTTCGGGTGTATGAGCTAAGACCTGCAATTTCAGCTCACAAGCTAAAGAGTGATACAGTTGCTTTCTTTTTCGCCAGAGTGCAGCCAGGCGGATATTGGTGATGCTTGTATAAGACGTGGCTGTGCCAATACTGAAATATGTTGTTCAGAAAGGTTTAACATTTTCAGACTCTGGTTTGTACATGAATTTAAAGAATGGTCTTCTATTTTGTATAATTTGTTTTTAAACTTAAAAATTGTTTCTGTTGATATTTTTGTGGCTGCAGGATTTCTCTAGAACAGGAGTACATTAGAGTAGGGGTCAAACACAAAAATTGTCAAATATTCGTAAAGACTGTGTGATGCCAAAATTATGTGATGAAAAGATCTAATTCACAAATATACTAGTGTTAAACAAAGCATGGCAGATTTAATTTGAATCAAATTGATTGAAATGATGTTGGGTTTTTTTTGACAATTTAAATTAAACATGTGAATTCAATCAATTTGATTTCAAAGAAATCCACCCTGAAACACATGCAACAATATAATCTTAAAGAAATGGTGAGAGGAAGTGTTGGGGGAGGCAGTCAAGTAATACTTGAGCGTGGCAAATATTTTAATGTTCTTGTTTCGAAACAAAGTACATAGTACTATTATTGAAGAATATGTATCATTTGTTTTGTTTTTTTAGCAGACTTGAGATGTATCGGGATATTGAAGTTTTAAAGAACGTAACCTGTAGTACTGATTTGCCTGCCTTACTGAGTCTTGGTAAGTTATCTTTAAATAATATATTTTAGCAATGACCAGGGTACTACTGGGAAATCAGTTAAAGTAAATATCTGCATTTGGAATTAATCCAGAAGTTATTGGATTGCATCATAGCACAAGTGGTCACGCAGCCAGTTGTGCAGTAGAAATGTCCAGCCCGTGACACTACACAGTGGTGCAGGATCTCTAAAAAAGCACAGTTTACTGTGCATTATTCTGTACTCTCAGTATCTCTTGCACAACTCATTCTTGAATATAGCCCTTCTGAAATTTCCTTAAAAGCAGAACTGCTTGCAGAAGGATATTACCATAAATCTCAAGAAGTTTCTGGTCTTGTAGCATATGAATGAAATGCATTGATTTCATGAGATTATATGCTGCTTCTGAAATACCTATTTTGTTGGTTTCCTGGTAATAATAATTACCTGCTGTCAGGTCAGTTTCGACTTACGGTGACTCTTCAAGGGTTTTCTAGATATTCAGAAGTAGTTTACTGTTCACTTCTTCTGGAAGCAGTCTTGGGACCATGTAGTTTGCCCAAGAGTATGTGGGGTGGCCCTTCTCTTACAAGGCATATGAGGAATAGAAATTCTGACTGTCAATGAGCTACCCAGTTAAAATGTAGACCTGTCACATGGGTTACCATATTTTTTCTGTCTAAAATATGTCCCCATTTATAAGATGACCCCTTGCTTTTTCAACCCAAAAGTATAGTTTTGCAACTGCGCGGTTCTCTCTTTGGCTTACTTCAGTGTATAACAGGCCTATTCAACAGGTAGACCATGGGCTACTGGTAGCCCGCAAAGGGTTCAAAAGTAGCCCGCTGGCCATCAATTAAAAACATGAGGGGAGAAGTTCTCCACCCCTCCCTCCCCTACTCCAAGGACCAGCACTGCCACAGCAAAGTTCTGGGTCTTCCAGGCCACTGTCTCAGCCGAGTGGGACAGTTCAAGGGCCATGGTGCATTGAAATATGTTCCCTCCAGAACAGATTAATTGGTTTTCAATGCATTCCTAAGGGAAACTACTGTTCTACTTACAAAAGTTTTTACTTATGAACATGTGCTCAGAACGGATAAAATTCGTTAAGTAGAGGTTTTAGTGTAGTAGCTCTCAGGCACTTTGGGCCAGAAAAAGTAGACCTTGGCCTGTTCAAAGTTGAACAGCCCTGGTGTATAAGATGATCCTCAATTTTTAGTCTAACAATTTTAGACAAAATATTGTCTTATACATGGAAAATACTGTAATATAAAGTGCTGGTCAAAAATATTAAAAATGTGGACAATATAAGCTAGTGAGGAGTTTATATGATTCATTTAAGCCAGGCATGTCCAAAGTCAGGCCCCGGGGGCCAAATGCGGCCCGTTTTCAAATTTTGAGTGGCCCACAGCCTCTTCTCCCCACCGGCTCAGCCTGTCATACATCCCCACCAGCTGGCCCCTCCCCATACTGGATGGAGACATCAGCTTGCAGTTTTACAGTTTGCCTACCCTCCCTGCCTCTGTCCTCCCAGCCTACCTGCCCCCAGTTCTGTTGCTGCTGTGTCCTTCATGCCTTTTTGCATGTCTTAGAGCTTGTGCAAAGTCCAGCCCGGGGGCCAAATGCAGCTGAATGGTCGGCCCCGCACATTTTCACCTCACCAAATCTGACCCTGCTTGCAAAAAGTTTGGACACCCCTGATTTAAGCCATGGCTGGATGAGATACTGCAGAGCTTTTGCTTGATCTTGATTTTGTTGGCTGGGAAGTAACTTGAAGCCATGACTTGATACTATATGAAATAACTAGTGGTCTTGCATTCTCCTCCCAGTTTAGTTGCAAACATCAGTTTATGTATAAACTTAAGTTTATGTTAATATCCTAATTTGCAGGATTGCAGGCCATATTAATACTAACATTTAGAAATCAAGCAGAGAAAGAAAAGAAGGGTCACGTAAACAAAGGCTTACATGTTTAATATACTGTGGGATCCAAAGCTTTCCAAGACTTTGACCATGCCACCAACATGGCTTTAAAAGGTTACAGTTTCGATAACCCAAAATAACTATGTAGCCTTATTTTAATTATGATAACAGTGAATAGTCCTATGTCATTTTAAACACTAGCAGGTTTTATTCAGATGTATAACCTTTTAAGGAGTGCATCTTAGATGTAACTGCTGTCCACAAAGTAGCTGCAACTCAAAAAATGCTTGGCCAAATAGAATTTATGTTTGCTGCAAGAAATGAATGCAGTAACCCTTCTGAAAACTGAAACCATGGTGAACTTTTCTTTGGAAAGTGTGGAAGACTTTTCTTTGGAAACCTTGGTTGGCCCCGTAATCTTATGAGGTTGTGCCATATGACAAAATGATTGCTGTTTAGGCAGGCATTTATTGCTTTAGCTAGATACAGTTATATGGAATTTGCCTGTATTTTATTACACCAATGAGTAAAGATTGACCATAGTTTAAGGTTTGGAAATAATGCTGATGTGGGCCTAATTAAAAAACCTGCACCAAAAACATCTGAGATACCCATTGCTTGCTTGGTGTAGAGTGGAGTATTATGAGAAAAAAAGTCCTTGCTTGTTTATGTAATGGTAAAACATAGTTCCTTGTAAAGTCTGAATATACCTGCTAACTTATTTGCACTAAATTAAGAACTGCTGACTTAGATATAAGTTGAACAAGCCAGGCTTTGTTGTGTACATTAAAAGTTTTTTTTTCCTGTGTCAGATTCGTCTTAGGAGGAATGTTGTATGATGCACAGTAAGTGTATTGAATACATTTCAAGCTGGAAAAAATTAAGAAGTAGTAATGCCTGTGTTATTCAAGGTTGGGAACAACTGGTTTAAACATACTTTTGGATCTTTGTGTAGTATTTGATTTAGGAGTATCTAGCTTTTTCTGGTTGTGGTTAACAAATATGTTACAGTTCTTTGAGCAGAAGCCATTGTAAGTGGTTTGTATCATCTTAAGAAGTTCTATTTTCAAAAAATTGCCACTGTGGCATGATTTTATCCGAGCTGATATTTGATGTGATTCTACTGATGCAAGTGATATTCAGAAATTAAAGGTTCTCCTCCACCCTGTGGTCTTCAACTGCTTTCCGATGATTAAAGAGATCCCAAGATAATTTCAGAACCGAAATTGGAATTTTTTTAATTTTTAAAAACACCACACCTCATCTGATGACATCATTGGCCTTATGCAGGATAACTTTTGACAACAGGATTTCAGTCATCACATCATAATAGGGCAAATGCAAACAAGCTGGCTGTGGTACATGAACACACAGACACCTTTCTCACTAAATGCCAAATAACTATGTGATTTCAGTATTACAGGGACTGTCCCACCAAGTGGGACAAATGCTCAGAAAAAGAAGAAGAGGGTCGAAAAGCAGTTGCGGTATATAAGAAGGCACAGTGTGTTTACTATTCTTAGGAAGTTATCAAGACTAAACAAATTAGTGTACATTCCCTCTGTCATTAGGCAATATTCTTTCTTATACTGAAACCTGCACAATCCCTGGGAATTGGAAAAAAATAGCCAAGTACTGTATATAAAGATGAGAGAATGCTACTTAAATAAATCGAGCTGAATAAGTAAACACTCGGTTTGATTATTCTGCAGTCAAAGATAATCATATGATTGCAGGATGGAGGCTAGCCCCCTGTCTTGTCACTTTGCTCATATGAGCGGTGACAGGTCAGAAGAGGACAAAGGTCTTGCTCATATGTAAGCTTTGTGTGTTTGCTTATGTGTATGTGAGCAGTGTCACTTTACTCTTCAGCCACATCTCTACATGTGTGATCAAAACAGTTATGCAAGGGACAGAGTTGGCCACCCCTCTGTATGTGTTGATTCCAATCAAAAGCAAAGTTGCAATTTGTGCTGTTTATATACACTCCATCGTGCTTAAAGTACTCTTTGGGCATTTTACAATTAATTATGTTGACTACACATTTCCCTCACTGCAGCTAGTCCGGGACTCAATTTATTGACTTTGGAATGATGAAACATTACGTCAGCCTTGGACTGGCTATTTGAACCTGTCAGGATGGCACTCAGGTTATGAGCAGGGTCTTGACTGCAGTGCTGCAGTTTAACCATTGTGCCAAAAGAATGACAGTCATCTGTGCTCTAATGTAATTCCTAGAATGAGAAGGTTTAAACTTCTTAAACTTCATCCTAATTTCTGTGCATCTGTCCTGCTGACAGGACAAGTAATAGTGCAGCAGCAGTACCACCTATTGAATTCAGGAAAAATGTTAAGTCATACTTTCAATGAATATTACTGTAGCTAATTTTTATATTAAGTATTTTCTTTTGTAAGATCTTTCTTAGGAAGTATGAATGATAAAGATATTCAGTACCATTCTTCATGATCTCTCTCTTTCTCTCTCTCTCTTTCTCTCTCTCTCTCTCTGATACAAATGGTATGTTGTGGCTGAGCTCATATTATAGTTTTGTATTTCAGTTTGAAGTAATGATTATGATTACATGACAAGGGAAGTGTTTTCTTTAATCCTCAAATTATTGTGATTACAAATGGAGAGTTGTGTATATTAGATTTGTTGATGATGGAGTTGTCACTGTTACTGGAGAAAATCAATAAATAACTTTTAAATTTAGATTGATATTGATAGTGTGGTTCAGCCTAGAAATGCTACCGTATTGGGATAAAAAACAGTTAGTTGTATGCTTAGATCTTCAAATATTACTTGTTGCATTTATGAAGGCAGACGTTTACTAGCGTTTGTGCTAAGCGAGTTATGGCGAACCTTTTAGAGACCGAGTGTCCAAACTGCAACCAGAAACCCACTGTGAGAATGGAATAGTAGGAAAGCTTTCCTTACTGTCACAGTTATTCATGCAGCTACTTTACTCAGTACATTTTCTCCTGATTGAGAAAAAGTGTTGCTTTTATTAAGGAGGAAGAGCACTGATGTCAGCTTTGCAGTACCCTTCAGCCCTTCCATTTGGGAATATACTTCTGAGCTACTACATTTTAGTAGCATAGTAGTGGAAGGCAGCATCTTTTCCTCCTTTTCCTTCTTCTTCCTGTTTTGTGACAAAAGCATTTCAGTAGTCCGTCCTTCCATGAGAAAATATCAGCTGACAGGGTTAAGTTGCCTGGGGATGCCTAAATGTGTTTAGAGTTATCACATACTTTGGGGAGGTTCTCTCCATGTCCCCTACATATCCCCCTGAAAATAAGGATTGTGTACGAAGCCTCTTGTAGGCGTGGTTCTACCTTGTAACAAACCATGCACTTCATATGTATTTTGTTGTCCCAAGGATAATATGCTGTTCCCCCTTTTTGCACCCTACCCTGCTTTAATCCCAATTGAGTCCTATTGAGTTGAATAGTTTCGTTTCATACCTAGATAAATTCCACTTTCTTGCTGAAATAAATTTATGTGCAAAATAGAATAACACACAATTTGGATCCCAAAGTGTTGTCCCACCCTTGTAAGGAAGAAAAGCCAAAACAGTGAATGTTTTTCCACAGGTTTTGCCACTGTGCTCTTTACATCAAGGTTACTGCTAGTATATTTTGAGAGGAGGAAACTGCTCTTGCTATGCCAAGCCTAATTTCTCTTTTTGATTTCAAGTTAGTTTATAACAGTCAAATTGTTATATTATTTTTTCTTAGTGTTAATGCATTTCAGTTACTCCAAAAGCATTGAGGTTTCTATGCTGCTCCTTTTATAAAAGGGATTTTAAAGCTAGTTATCCCGAAATTACATGTTAAAAATGTATGTAGGGGAAGGGAAAGAATTAATCATTTGGATTTTAAAAAAATCAACAGCACAGTATTATTACTGCAACTCTTCCCAGCTAGAAAATATAACTTTTTGACAGTTTTTGCACTGAACTGGAGATAACACTTTGAGCACACTGGGAGAATGAATGACGTAATGAGCACTAGATAATATGTGCCAAAAGGAGTAATGTAAATGTGTCCAACTGTACATTCAGTTTGTTGCATTAAAATGCAGACTTTTACCAAAAGTGTTATTCACTATTCTCCCTTAGCCCATGAAGTTCAAATAACTTCTGTGAATTTGGCCTCATTCCTATGTCCGTATGTCAGATGAAGCTAGTAGAAAAAGAATAGCATACCAGGAAATTAGTGTTCTGTGACTGAAATTGTGCCATAATAAGAGCTGGTGCTTCATCTCTGTGTCTGAGATGGACCAAGCATATTCTCCATGTAGATAGAGTTATTTCCATGTCATTCTCTTGAATTCATCCTTATGTTTTTGATCTTTTTTCTCCTGCAGATACAATTAGTGTGTTAGACTGGGACTGTGGGAAACAGGTTTAAGTCTTTATTCAACAGTGATGCTCACTGGGTGTGATTTATGTGCAGAAAAATGTGTGGAGAAGATGTGTACCTCTTGTGGAGTTCATTGTAGGAAAGATACAATATAAATTTGATTAAAATAATAATTTTTAAAATAGCCAATTTTGTTGAAAGAAAAAAATGAAAAGTTTGTATTGCAAAGACAAGTCAGTTTTATTTGGCATACGGTTTTGTGGACTGCTGTTCCCCAAACTTCTTGTTCTGTTGACTTAGACTACAGAATGACACAGCTGCCCCTCTAGAAATCCCAAGTTACAATACTAGAAGCTTCTCTTAAATGTTTTTGCCATAGTTGGTTTATATAGAAGAGGGATAAAGCTAACTAAAATTTTAAATTTAAATTTTGTAATAAATTGCATATTGTGTGTGATTTTGATAAATGTGGCTTATGTTTGAAGGTAAGCGTTTCCTGCTGTTTACCACAAAGGGAAAATAATGGAGACTATAATTCAAGCGTTTGGGGTCCTTGCTTAAAAACACACACACTTAAAAATAAAAACTAATTTTCCTGTCTGCACTAAGAATAGATGCCTGTCTAAAATGCAGAGTCAGGAAACTTTTTTAAAAAATGTTTGTAGCATTTCTATCAGAATAGCTCATTTTGCCTGTTCTGAATTTACAGAGGAAGAACAGAGGAAATTTGACTGTTTTTGTGTGTACTTTGGAAGGAGAATGGCTAGCATTTTAGGCAGAATAAAGTGAAAAAGTAATCCTTTTAGAAGGTATACTTGTATATGTGCTAATATAAATTAATAATACTGTGCTCCTCTTTCCATGAGTTTTGAGACTATATCATACAGCTGTTGTGAGTTTTTCAAGCTGTTTGGCAATGATCTGATAAGTTTTTTTCCTGATGTTTTGCCAGACTTTCGCCAGCATCTTCACAAGGTAAGGAGCTCAGGGAACTCTTAATTCCCTGAGCTCCTTGCCCTCTGAAGATGCCAGCCACAGAGTCTGGCGAAAATCAGGAATAAAAACTTCCAGAACACAGTCAAATAGCCAAAAAAACCTCACAATGACTATCAGATCCCAGCTGTGAAAGCCTTCAAGACTACATTGTATATCATGCAGCTTTTGATTTCTTTTGGAGAAGGTCTTGTTGCTGTCTGGGCCCTGGTTTGAAAACAAGACAGTATTAAGAGTGCAGTAGCACCAAACAATAAAGCAGAATAATTGTTGGTGAGAAGTTCAGACTGCCTCCATTTAGATGTAGCTATTAAGAGTATTGTTTTAAAATATCTATTGTTTGGCAGACTAAACTGTTCGAATTTTGTGCATTTTGATTTTTGCTAGTGTTTCTTGTTGAAGAACTATAGATTTAGATAAAAAGTTTTTTTTTAAAAAAATCTTACTAGATAGGAACAGAACGCTACCCCCCCTTTTAAGACTCCAAATTAATAAAATTAAGACATCCTCCTTGAGTTCTCCACTCCCACCCTGTTTCCTTTCCTTTCTGTGTTCTGAAGACTCCTCTATCTGCTTTGCTTTTTGCAGGATCAGCTCCTTCTTTTCAGCAGGGAAAGGTTTGGGGGCTGAGCAGCCCATTAAGAAGTGCCTTTCCGCACTGAAAAGGAAGATGTGGCTGAAAAGAATCATTGGAAGAGTAAAGCAGAGAGGAGGGCAGTCAAGCACTTGTTCCCAACCTATCTTTAAGTTACAACTGTTTTTATAATGCAAGTAGCCTATGACCCCTCTTTCCCTATTTGCATAAAAAGTCATTTTTAAGAGGGTAAAGTCCCCCATATGAGACTCAAAATGGCTCACAACAGATAAAACAACTGTTTTAAAATACTATACAGTACAAAGATATTTAAAAAGCAACTAAGATCTTAAAAATCAAGCTTAAAAACAACTTTAAGTTTATTGCCTTATGGCACAGTTAGACGTGTTAGTTAAATAATAAAGCATAATGCTGTAAGGAAGACTGTGAAACAGTTTTTTTTTGAGTTTTAATGCTCCGTACTTCATTACATATTGGATTAATCCTATAAACTAGCTCCTGCTATAAATTCTTCTGTCTCCATTGGAACATGATCTTGAATTAGTACAAGAATGCTACTCTTCTACATTGTGGCACCATTAAAATAAACTAAAGCTACCAACTGCATATGTTTAATCTGATTTGTCCTGCAAAGCAATATGTTAACTTCTTAGGGCAGAATACTGATCACTTACACAATTGTATCAGGCACAGAAAGAAAAGAAAAAAGAAGATGACAGAAATGTTGTGGCACTTTAAAGACTAACTGCTATATTTTTATGTTAACATTTGTAAACAAGTCTGCTTCCTTTTCTTTTCTTTTTGCCGTGATATGGTGCCACACACTAACACAGCTGCTTCTTAACCTGTTGCATTTCCATCCTGTGGCAGGGTGTTTAGGATGCAAATAGTTCGACACCGGTTGTAAAATGAAATACACACGGAATTGTATTACTGATGGTGGGAAGGCCAACCTATCTAGGAATGTCCTCTAAGGAGTTGTTATTTTCCATATCTGATAAAACTGAACATGATTAGTAACTATTCAAGGTGAGGCTTATTCTGTGGCTAGGTTATCATTTCAGGTCTTAAAAGCAGAGGTTAAGTTATTCAGTGTGTATGCAAAAAGAGTATTAAATACCACTGTTCTCTTTGTGGAAAGCTATAGTGGGAAAGAAAACCTAATCATTACAAACTATAATCTTTCTTTTGTTGAGATGCACTTTTTAAAATTTAGGCTAAATCTTGTAATGGTTCTGAAATATTGGTTATTCCCCCAGATCTGATTTGGACAAGTATCACAAATGAGGATAAATTATCACTGTCTTCTAAATTATTGTCAGTCTCTTATGTGGTTGCTTTAGCTGCAGAGATCGTAGCTCTGTGCCATCCCTGAATATTGAGGACAGGCTTTGACTGCAAATACGGCTTACAATCTTATTGCTGTTTTCTAAAATGAATCCAGGAGAGTTGAAGTACAGTAACAAATATCACTATAACAAATGTGTAGTTTAAAAGAAGGAAATATCAAAGCGATGCATTTCAAACATATTTGAATATTGAAGCAGCTTTGTCTGTTAGATTTATAGCATGTGTGAATGTAGTTGTGATTATGTAGTATCTACAGAAGTTTATTTTAGGATACCATCTGCTTAAAATAAAAATTAATACTTTCACAGTCAGAGTTGGAGGAACTAAGCGCTTTGAAGCAGCTGATTTGCCCCAGCATTCTTGCAGGAAGGCAGCAGATGTGGTCGAATGAGAGGAGAAAGAAGAAAACAACTTATCATTCGATTGCTGAAAAATAACAGACAATCTTATAGTACCTTAAAGGCAAATTACCATATTTTTCTGTGTATATGGCACTGTTTTTTCTAAAATAGTGGCATGAAAAATTAAGCGGCATCATATATACAGAAGCAAACCTTTGGGGGGGGGCAGTGGAGAAGCCAGACTGACCTTGCTGCTTCTTTTCTGTGTTCTGAAGATTCCTCTTTGCTTTGTTTTTTTAAGGACCGGACCTTTAGTTTCTGCAGGGAAATACTTGGGGATGGAGCAGCCCATTTAGGAAAAAGAAGGGTCTGATCGTACAAGAACAAAGCAGAGAGGAGGACAATCAATGCTCCTGGAAAGAAAAGAAAACAAAACAGTAGTGGGTGGGAAACAGCAGGAGTGGAGGAGAAATGAAACAGCCAGGTCCTTTGCTCCACCCCAAGCATTTCCCTGCAGAAACTAAAGCTTGGGTCCTTGCAAAAATCAAGCAGAGAGAAGTCTTCAGAACACAGCAGTTAAAGGAAACACCATGGGGTGGGGTGAAGGAGATCTCGAGGATTTATTAATTTTCTTACTTTGGGGGTCTAATGTGCAGCGTCATCTTATAGATGAAAAAATACAATTATGTTACAGAGAAATCTTCCATGATCTATCAACTACTAAATGCACTCAGGTGCCCCAAGATTCCTTGCTTTTTCTATTGTTAACATGCTGAAACATATGTCCCTCTAGAAATAGATGAAAAATATTAAATAGCACAAGTCTTGGGCAGGCAGGAGCAAAAAACAACATATGTGTATGATGTCTCATGTTTCATTGTACTTGAATAGTCTTTGTTTGAATTTACTTTGGAGGGACATTTACATAGGCATTTAAATACAGTATGTATCACAACAGATTTGTTGAGAAAAGTATAATTGTGCAGAAGAAAATGAGAGAACAAACCCTGCTTACAGAACTTCATTATTTTGCATTGAGAGTCTGCTCAAGACTGCTACATGAAGATACCGATGTTTTATAATCAGACCTAGTTATGTCACAGAGAGTTGGTGCCTTTTAAGCAAACATCTGATTTTTGGAACTCTATTCTTGGTCTCATGTACTTTATTAGTGGTGTCAGGAGTTGATTGTAGGCCTGTTAAGGCTGCCAAGTACAGTGACTTAATTACTAGCTGCAATAGTGGCAGTCTTGATGGACCAAGAAGTTGGCTTCTATGAGATGTTACATCTTTCTAAAAGCAAATAGCTTAGGTCAGTGGTGGCGAACCTTTGCCACTCCAGATGATTTGGACCACAACTCCCAGAATTCCGAGCCTAGATAGCCATTGACAAAGGCCTGTGGGAGTTGTGGTCCAAAACATCTGGAGTGCTGAAGGTTCACTAACCACTGGCCTAGGTTGAAATAACACATGATCAGTAAGTATATATGAATGCATTATGTGTAAAATGTTACTTCCTTAAGGAGAAGATATTTATTTCTAGAATTTAAACCAAATATTTTCCTGCAAGGAAATAAAGCTTGGATGGCATAGGATTGGTGATGTCCAATACATAAATGCTATTGTATCATTAGGAATGCTGCCATACCTTCTGCTTTTATCTCAACTCTTTTTTGGGATAGGCTATCAGAGCATATGGAATATAGTTTCCTTCTGAAGGTACAATGCTCAGTCATTGAGAGATCATCATCTGGTAGCTTCTATATGTACAGGCTGTAGTCCAAACTGCCAGCACATGTAGCTAACACAGAGAAACAGTCCTTTGAGACCTTTAAATGGGATGTGCTTATGAAGGACAGGTCGTGGCCAGAATCCACAACCTTTCAATTTCGTTGTTCTGTATAGGACAATGACAATTAAGATTTATCTTATCTTACCTTAATCTTAAAAAGTAGTTACTTCCTCAAATAATAAAATGCTGTCACTACACATTCCAGTGCTGGATCCCTACACCTTTTGACCACGCAAAGAAAAGCTATATTTGAGGATTATCAAGTTATTGGAGGCTTAGTTTAGTAGTCAGTCAGAAATTTGTAGCCAGAACACTTCACGTGCCAGGATGATTCTTGTAATACTTGCGGGAAGTGTTGGGATTGGAATTTGACACTAGAACTTTCATTTTTAAACTATGTGTCATCCAGTTTCTGTGTTCTCACTTACTCATCGATTACAGCTCCTCCATGCACACACGTTTTATATCTGCACTTTTGATGAATGCCAGTGTAATCTCATCTTGTACTCCTCAGACTATTTCCCCTGTTTCAATGGGACTAGGAATCTAGAGCAGAAACATTAGAGAAACAGTGGTGCTTGGGTGTTGTGTTGTGGTAATTGAAAGCTAGGTTATCCAGTTTCTAAGAGTTGTTTGTGAGTTTTCTGAAGACTTGCTATTAGAGAGTTTAGGTTGTTACTGTGTTGTGGATGGAGATGAATTTTAAAGTGGGGTTGGTCTCACATTATTAGACAAAGAACTCACTAAGTAGATGGCATGACTGGATTTTCCCCAGTATGAGGCCTTGTGAGGGGAATGGGAAGGGCTCATATCCTGCTCAGTTTTGCTGCTGGAGGCAGTTTCTGCCCAATGTTTATTACACATTTTCGTGTCCCAATTTTTACCAGTTAGATATCAACAGAATAATGAATTAGGTTGAACAATGTTAAAGCAATTCTCTTAATTGTGCGGCATATTTAAATGGGAAGAGTTAGAAGAAGTGAATACTATAGATTGATTTTAAACCTCTTTAATTAAAGTTGTGCAAATTTTAACCCTCTTCCACAATTCAGTGCTCTAATGAAAATGAATAACTTCAACCTGGCTGTGCTTTTGGCCCAGTATTTGGTCTCATATGTTGGGTTAAAACCCTAAAGTTCCGCTGGGAAAACATGTAATATAGAAGTCAACCAATTACAGTGGTACCTCGATTTAGGAATTTAATCCATTCTGAATGCATGCTCTTAAGTCAAACTACTATTAAGTCGGGGTACCTATCTTAAAAAATTGAAAAAATAAGTTAAAAATGAAAACATGAAAAAATATTTGTAAGTCGAGCAGACCATATCTAAAATTTGTAAGGTGGCAGTTAAAATGCCAACAGTTTTCTGCTCTTAAGTTGAGCTGCTCTTAAGTCAGGGTACCGCTGTATTTTTTTGCTTCCATGCTTTATTTATCAAATCCTAAGCTTTTCACATAGCTAGTTTTTAACTTAACGATGTGCTATATCAAGGACAGACATGTTTGATATGATAACTAGGCTTTAAGAGCTAGAATGTAATAAAAGTTTAAAGTAACAAAATATGTGATTGTTCAGGCCTAAATTTCAGAATTTATTTCTTGCTTTCCCAAGCATCAGCTTAACAGTCTTCCTCGCAACAGCAGCACTTTAAACGGGGTGGCCAAATCTGGCCTGTGTGAAGCCCGTAATTTGATTTGCTAATTTTCTGGTTTCAGTTGAGTTCTATTATTAAAGCTCTTCATACCTCTTATAACCTTTTTTTTGGGGGGGGGGGTGGATTGCTGTAGATGAGAAACTCCACCAGCATTGCCTCCTCTAGCCTTTTGATTGACCAGAAGCTCCCCTCTAATTTTCAGCCCAGCTGTGCCTCCCCCCCAATGGATTCTGTCATGACAAACAAAAAATGGTTTCAATACGTGCATGGGGTAGGGGAAGCCCTGCACGGGGGGGGGGCAAAGCTGTGTGGGTGCACATACACTCCTTATACTTAGAGGGAACCTTGCACGGAGGCAAACCTTGCATCTTCTCATTTCTTGTAGCTACTACAGTTGCTTCTTAAGGGCTTTCCTTATTCCACCTGTTGCAGTGAGACATGCCTTCATTTTGTAGGTTTTATAAATGTAGTCCATTGCTGTTACTACTGCATGAGTTGCTAGAGTCAATGCCAGGCTTCCCCAGAAAAGGCTGTATGGAGTCCAGGACATAAATAAAAAGGGAACATTTACATGCTGATTTTTTTAATCCTTTCTCTATTATTCTGCTATGAAGAGCTCCCCAACATTTGAATGCAGTGGTCAGATTTCTTCAAGAGCACAGCCTTTCACTATATCTTGTATTTTAAAATACTTTGTGTCTCAGCTTAGAACTGCTCGAGGAACAGTCTAATGTAATGTAAATCATGTTTAATATTTTATACCAGTGAATTTTGAATTAATGAGGTAGTGGTACAGGTAAATGTCTTTAATAAGATTCCTTATACTTTTTGTTAATGACATAGTATTTCAGTGGTTGAGATCTGTTTCACAGGTGAAATGAAACTGTTGGAAACAAATTTAAACAAGTTAAGATATTTATGTGAACATTATCTATATTGCATCTTGAATAACATGATGTGATGTGCAGTGGATAATGCCTTTGGAGGTTTCTTAATTTATGGCAATCCATGTTTAAAAGTTAATCTGTTGCATAACTTGTTTCTTGTGTGAAATGACAAGTAGAATGTTGCTAGAAAGTTGCAGTTTTAGATTGAGAATAAATATATTTTCAAATGTTTTAGAAAGATGTAAAATGTTTCTTTATAAAAGACTAATTTTCATAATTCAGCTACCTTAACACCAATAAATGACTTGAATTCCTTTGTGTATAGCTTATGGTGCTTGGGAAGAGTTAAGTACAAAAGTAGTCAGATGTGCATGTACTTGTGCTATGCCTTTCTACAGAATGTTCATATTTTCTCCTTAAATTTATTTACTATAAGGTGTAGAGATGAAAAATTTCTGGAAATTTTGAAGCTCAGAAAAAACCCATCCCCCCGAAAAACACAAAATTTGGGGGGAAAATTAAAAAATGCTACATTAGCACTCACCCCCTTTTACAGCTTGAAAGTCATTATGTTACTTTAGGAACATTCTGAAAGTCATTATCTTGCTTTATGACTATGGACAGTTTGTCTTGTAATAAAATTACCACAACTAGCATATTAAAATATAGTGTATCCAAACAATTATTACCAACAGAATTTACTTTTTAAATAAATTTTTTGTAATTGTAAGTTACTGAACTATTTACTAGTTTATGTGGAACAAAAAACCCCTCTACAAAACCATGTTTAAAATCCAGAATTAACAATTTCTCATATTTCCTCTTCACAATATGAAATAAAAATAAAATAAAAACCTCATTCTCATGAAAAGATTTGAAAAGGGGGGAAATATATAGAAGGGAGTGGGACTAATGAATGGGCATGAAATTTAATCATAATCATTTTTGTTGCTCTGTATTTTCTTCTAGTGCTTTGAGGCCTAGTGAAGAGGACAGATCAGAACCAAACATAGCCACCCACATGCAAAAACAAAAGTGAAACCTTTTCCTTTTTCTTGTGGCAATTGATGCACACCCTAAAGCAGGCCTGTCCAACAGGTAGACCGCGGGCTACTGGTAGCCCGCGAAGGGTTCAAAAGTAGCCCGCCAGCCATCAATTAAAAAAAGTGAGGGGATAAGTTCTCCACCTGTCTCAGCTGAGCATGGCAGTTCAAAGGCCATGGCACATTGAAATCTGTTCCCTCCAGAACAGATTAATTGGTTTTCAATGCATTCCTATGGGAAACTGCTGCTCTACTTACAATTTTTTAAAATTATGAGCATGTGCTCGGAACGGATAAAATTCATAAGTAGAGGTTTTAGTGTTGTAGCCCTCAGGCACTTTGGGCTGGAAAAAGTAGACCTTGGCCTGTTCAAAGTTGAACAGCCCTGCCCTAAAGGAAGAAATGCATCTTGTTCTTTCATTGGATAAATCAATTTGTAACCTAGGACTTGCTTGTCTTTGGTGCACAAAAATTAGAATAATCTGATACTATGCATATTTTTTAGAAATGATTTGGAAAATATTTGAAAACCCTGTTTTAACATATTTTATTCATCAAGTTAAAATAAAACATTCCATAACCATTTTTTCTTTTTCTTTTTCTAATTTTTCAATTTTTTGGCAAAAAACAGAAAGGCTTCAGGGAAAAAAAAAACAGATTTTTTTTTCTGAATTTTTCCAGTATTTTACCAGGCCTTCACATCTCTAATAAGGTGGTATTAACTGTGAAATATGTTTGCTCAGTGACAAAATATTTCAACCTGTTACTTTCAGGGTACTATTGTAAGTGCATGTACATCTCACTTAATTCTATAATAGACTAAACAAAAAATAAAAACATTTACAATTTTCTGTAGTATGCAAGTTTGTGGGATTGTATCATGGCACTAATGTAACTGCAGAATGGTAACTCTTGATTAAACTTTTGCACTCTCTTAAAATGGGTTCAATTAATGACCTTTGAACAGTATTGCTTTCAGCCTTCAGAACTGGAATTATTTCATTTGCTTGTATTAATCATTAATGGGACTCCTTGCAGCTCTTGAAAAGCTCTAAGAGTTTACATGAGTTTATAACAGCTAAATCCTCTACTGCTAATTACCTCCCTAAGCCAATTAGAAGATTCATTTTGCACTCACTGAAAGCCATTTTATAGTTTGTTGAGCTTTAGTATCTAATGATTCAATTTACACTTAAGCAGTTCACTTCAGCTCTGTATAAGGATCCCCTGTTAAACATTTGTCTATTTCATTGAAGTATCCTCGTTCACTTATTATGAAATGCAAAGAGATGAAATCTCATGAAAAGTAGAATGGCTTTCAAAATGTTTTCTTTATTAGTATCTGCAGTTCCTCAACCACCAACTTGTTGAAGCTTGTTACTACCACTAATAAAAGCTGTTATCAGAAAATTCCTGGAAGTAGTTTATGATTATTTCGCTTATTAAAAGTCTGCAAACTGTGGACTCCTGTCGAGTGGTTATTCATTGTTGAAAACTGTCCATATTAGAGATGGGCATTTCATTTCGGAAGGGGACTGTTTCCAAAACAAAATATGGCAGCACAGCTACCATTCGGAACCATGACCTAGCCTCCGGAACAAAAGCAACCACTGATTTACCTTCCTTTGGGTCATGCAGGGTGAAACTCCAGTCAAGAAGCAGCGTCTGACGCATCTTCTTTTCTACTCCTTGGTGCTGGCCAGTTAGACAGGGAGGCAGGATGATGCATGTCCTTGCATAGCTCCTGATTGGTCAGATAGATAATGTGTCGGTGGCTGCTTCCTGATTGGAGTTTTGCCCCGCATGACCCAAATGAAGGTAAGTCAGTGGTTGATTTTGTTCCAGAGTCTGGGTCCTGGTTCTGAATGGCAACTGTGCTGCCATTTTTTTCCGGAACTGGACCCCTTCCGAAATGAAAAACCCATCTCTAGTCCGCATTGAAACCATGTTACTGTATAGTGGAAGTTGCAGAAATGGACTTACTGTTGGAAAAGATCAACCAGTGGTGAAAGTAGGAGAAAGCTGGGACCTGTTCTTCAGAAGCATCAGCAAGAAGTTATAAAAGACTGAAAAAAGGAGGAGATGAAAAGAAATAGATGAAGGTGGCAGTTATTAAGAGCAACAAGCAGTTGAATAGGGCTAATATAGTATATGGAGGGAGCATGGTGACTCAGCGGGCTAGAGTGCTGATACTGTTGGTGCAAAGTCGGCAGCTTGGTGGTTTAAATCCCGGTGCCAGGGGTTACCTAAAATTACTTTCTTAAGGTACCCCTGTTACTTTGGTGCCTCCAAAGCAAGTAATTATTGAGTGCATTTTTTAAAAAAAATATGCACTCAGAAATTATTTTCATATATTCAATCAAAAGTTACTTACTGTGGGACTTCAAAGTAGCAGGGGTACCTTTAGAAAGCGATTTTAGGGAACCCCTGAAATATGGAAACATTTGGGGGCAAGGGGACTGAGTTATGAAGCTCTAAAGGGTCTGGGGGTAGGATTGGTAATTCTGAAGGGTCTGTGGAGGCAATCAGAGTTTACTCTATGGTATTAACTCCCTAATTGCTTTTACACTCCCCGCACATGTTGCTAATTACTACCCCCAGCCCCCTTTAGAGCTCGGCTGGTATACTGTATATACTTGAGTTTAACAGAAAAAAATGCCCTCAGCTTATACTTGAGTCAATAAGTTTTCCCAGTTTTTTTGGAGGGGGGGTTTAAAATATTAGGCCCTCAGCTTATACTCGGGCCGGCTTATACTCAACTATATATGGTAATTAATTTTCAATGCATTCCTATGGGGAAACGGTGCTCCACTTATGAATTTTTCTAGTTACAAGCATGTACTCGGAACAGATTAAATTCATAAATAGAGGTACCACTGTACTTGGTAGCACAATTTCAGCAGATAGGTTCATCTTCAGTTACTCTTTCCCACTTCTTTGTATGACACCGTGAATAAGGCTGTTTGCACACAATCTGGACATAAACGTCTTGATCCAAGTCTTCCTACTCACATGATTGGGGCTTTGAATGAGCTTATTCACAGCAGCCACTACTGGAATGTAGCATGAACTGCAGCTAATCTCTTGGTTTTATTGTACTATGGCTATATTTTTACAAGGTTTTGTCTATACTTAAAACTTAAACATGTGTTTTGTTAAAGCCCGGCTAGAAACTCCAGTCAGTCCTTTGGATTATTTCTCTCCCCCCCCCCCACACACACACATAACTTTATCTCACTTTTAAAAAATCCTAGTGATTTAACTTCTGGGGAACTGATTGTGATCACAGCTGATTAGGAATAGGAGGTTATGTAGCACCGTTCATATGGAATAGTCAGATGGAAGAGGATGTTCATGAGATTTGAGAGAAGATTTAACTAGGTAGCTTTTCATTTCTCTGTGTTGTTCCTCTGGAGATATGGGCAGTGACAAATAAATGAATATTTTTCAGTTATTTCTCGAAACATATAAATATACATTGACAGTGTACAGTACACCCTAAGATTGTTACAACAAAGGTTTCTGACATGGTAGACTAGGCCTAAAAAGACTACTGGTGAACCTTGGGGATTGCTTGCAGAACTAACCAGTAAAGTAATTAGCTATGTTAAGTGTAAGTGATGCACTTTAAGAAAAACAAAACGAGTTTTAGTTAGAAAATAGATGTCCAGACAGGTGAACAGGTACATTTCTACAAGCACCTGGGTGTTTACTTTCATACATCATCTACTTGGTGATGCACAGGAAGTTCATAATGACTAGAGCAGAACATTGCTCATAAGTGATGCAATGTCTTTTTCTGACCAAAGATGGTAGACTTGCCCCTGCTGCAATGAAAGCATTTAAGGCCAAATTAATTTCCCAGATTCTTGATAGATTGGCCATCAATAGAAAAGTCTTAGTGTGCTGTGTATAGAAAACCTTTGTTCTTTATTTTTGAGATCTATTCTGGGTGGTTCCAAATGTATATCTGGATTAGTCCTTAAATTGGAAATAGGCTTGTGCTAGGTAATAAATTAACTGCACTCTCTGTGCTATTGGAATAATAATAAATTAACTGTATTCTCTGTGCTATTGGAATAGCTATTTCATAGCAAAACAGAAGATTTCCATACCTCCTTGATCATGAGTGATTCCTATGTCTCATTTTGGAATACAGCTTTACTTGAAAATATTTAATTTTCCTGACTTAGTTTAGCAGAGTTACACAGATACAACAGCATGGAAGTCAAATCCATGATGAGGCAGAAAATCTTTGATATTGATAAATAGAATTTGCCAGCTATATCCCAGAAGATCAAGGCAACAGAGAGAATATTTGTCAGAAGAATCAATATCTTATACATGTGTGTCTACAGATGTGGATGGTGGGGGGAAGGAAGAATGGGCCAATGATTTGTCCAGCCTGGAGACTATTATCATATAGAAACTGAAACTTCTGAAGAATTGGAATCTATGGGATTTGAAGTACAGTGGTACCTTGTATAAAGGAATTAATTTGTTCCAAATGAAAATATGTTAAGCAAATTTTCCTTTTTACAAATTTCCCAAAGGAATGTATTGAAAACAGAGTAATCCATAATTGCGACCATTTTTATGTGTATGGATTCTCCCCATAGATGATTCTGTTAAGCAAAATTCCCCTATCTCCGGAATTTTTTATGTTGTACAGATTTTATGTTATACAAACCATTTGTTATATGAGGGTCCACTATATATATTCCAGGAGGATCCTTGGATAGAGGTCTTAGTGCTGCTAATAGTTCGCTGGCTTGAAACTGAGAAGCATCTCAGTTTTTTTATTATTAGTGAGAGAAAGAGAGGTGAAAGAGGGACCAAGGAGTCTTTGAACCTTAAATATATGCCCTGGTGAGATCCCAGGCAAGAAGAAATTGGCCAGAAACATAATGTATTAGGGATGCAGGAGGGGAAATGGAGCTGGACACAAATTAATGTGGTTGGAGTGTAGGGTTATAAGTCATCCCTGTTATGCTGTTCCATGTACTAACCCTCCCTGTCTTTCTCATCAAAGGTTCTGTGGAATGACTATTCCCAACTAAATACTGATTGAAAGTGATTGGGGCCTAACGAGCCTATGCAGGCCATTGTCCACTTAATGAGCTTATTCAGGCTACTGTCCACCTAATGAGTCTATTCAGATCAGGGTGGTGTGAAATCAAGGTAAACTATAAATGGGAGGCCTCGCCACTAACTTTCCTCAGACAGATAAAGCTGCTTCGATGAGTAGTGAAACATGTCGGTCTCTCAAGAAAAAAAGTCCAGTTGCCATGACTAACCTTCCAGGAACTCTTTTTGGTATTCATTGATAGTAAACCTGTTACTTTTTATCATTCTGGATAGCAGTCTTTTTCCACGTAGAATTGTTGAACTATGGCAGTTGCATAAAGGCTATTTATTATTCCTGTGCACAAACCCCATTGTGGCCATAGAGTCTGATCTACTGGAATGTTCCTGCAATACTGTTCAACATCTACATGGAACTGCTGGGAGAGGTCATCAGGAGGTTTGGGCTGAGGAGTCAGCAATATGCTGACGATACTCAGCTCTACCTCTCATTTTCCACCAATCCAGGTGAGGCGGTTTCTGTACTGAACTCGTGTCTGGGCCAGATAATGGACTGGATGAGGGTTAATAAATTGAAATTCAATCCAGACAAGATGGAAGTGCTGTTAATGGGTGCTTTACCGGACAGTTTAGAGGGCATCTTCCTGTCTTGGTTGGGGTTGCACTCCTCCTAAGGGACAGGCTCCGCAGCTTAGGGGTGCTTCTGGACCCCAGTCTAACTCTGGAAGCCCAGGTGGATTCGGTGGCCAGGGGTGCCTTCCTTCAGCTGAGGAAAATATACAAACTCCACCCCTACCTAGACGAGCACAGCCTCATGACAGTTATGCATGCACTGGTAACATCCCATATTGATTACTGCAATGCGCTTTACTTGGGACTGCCTTTGAAGACAGTCCGGCGATTGCATCTGGTTCAGAATCGTGCGGCGCGGTTGGTAAGTGGTGAGGCTGCTGGGGATCACATCACGCCGATTCTGCGTAACCTGCATTGGTTACCAGTTGCTGCCCAAGCCCAATTCAAAGTGCCTGTTTTGACATATAAAGCCCTAAACGACTTAGGACCTAGATACCTGAAGGACCGCCTCCCTCCATATGAACCTACCCGGCAATTAAGATCGAGCCAGGGGGCCCTTTTGAAAGAGCCATCCCTCAAGGAGGTGAGAGGGATGGCTTGTAGACATAGGGCCTTCTCGGCAGCTGCTCCCAAGCTATGGAATGCCCTCCCGATTGAGATCCGCCTGGCGCCAACACTGATGACATTTCGGCGCCAGGTAAAAACCTTCCTGTTCCAGAAGGTTTTTAATTGATACAATATAGATTGTGGGTCCGCTGATGACAATTTTTGGATAATGGTTTTAGTGTAATGTTTTTATTATTGCTTGATGATTTATTGATATTTTACTTCTAACTACTGTATTTTAAATTGTTTTAATTCTTTGGATTGTAAACCGCCCAGAGACCTTTGGGTAGTGGGCGGCATATAAGTTAAATAATAAATAAAATAAAATAAAATAAAATAAAATAAAATAAATAAATAAAAACTCTTTCCTATCCCATCCACCAAATCTGTGGAAGGGATTCATTGGAATAATATAGAGAATGGTGACAGTACAGCATACTTTTAAATTGGGATTAGAGAATACAGCTCTGCTAGATTTTGGTTGATGAAGAAGTGCATATATTTCTGAAACTTCCATTTTCAGTTTCTTTTCATAGGAGTTCATGAAAAAACGAATGGGAAATTGTGATAGTTTCCCTTACTGACCTTCCCGCTACAGATAAAGTGAATAACACTGAATAGAAACAGTTTCTTGTAAGGTGCTGGTAAGGGGCCAGCACTGCATTTTTGTTAGTATATTTTTCGGATACATGGCAAAACTGATTACATTCCCAGAACGCAAAACTGTTTTTGAGTAGCAAAGAAAGAGTAGCACTATTCTGAGCCTCTCTAGATTCTTTTTAAAAATTAAGATATAATTATTGTGAGAATACATGGGTTTTCTTTAAACTTTACTGTTCAAAGCAGGAATTTTTTTTAGATGTAACTTTCCCAGGATTAGCTTTCATTTTTCCTGTTTGCCTTTTGATCAGTAATGACACTTGTAAACTGACTCAATCTCCAGAACATTCCCTTTTGCAATACAAAAAGGCAATTAGCTGACTCAGACTATTTATCCTCTACTTCCCTTACTTATCTTTTAAGTGCATTGGTAATATTTAGATACACTAGAAATCTGAGTTACTCTGAAATGGAGGAGTTTTTGTTCTGAGTTTTCTTTGAAGGAGAGTAAAACTTGACAAGAGGTGTTGTCCCTGTAGCCACAACACAGGCTTCTAAAACAAATAGCATTATTAATCTCTATTTTATACATCTCATATATCTCTTTGTGAATTAGGGTAGAATACCTTTTCACTTAATGGATGTGGGTGATTGGAATTGGAATTATGATTTAGCAGCTAAATATTTTTGTTTATCACAGACAAAGTGAAAACTTGTGCAGAAAAACTTTAGGGATGGGTGATATGAACTCCTCAGATGAACAACACTGTGTGGAAGGTTAAGTAGAGAGATCTGGCCCAAAGTCATCACCTTAGCCTTTAAAGCTGAAGGGAGGTTTGACAGGGCTCAACTTCACTAGGGTAAAGAAATGTCTCTTGTGCTTTTGGCAGTTCATTTACAATTTTCACTGTGGTAAAGGTGCTTGTAATGTTTCTGTGTCTGAATTCATGTGTTTAAGCATAAAACAATTTGTCAAACCCCTTTTCTCTATTTTCCCCTGCACATGGTGTGATTGAGCATGGAGTTGTACTGCGCCTTATAGCCCTCTTCCTAGTCAGTTATTTTATGATTCCATGGTAAGACATCATTGTGCGGGCGGTATGCATGTGGTTTGCTGCTAGATAATGGTGAAGCTATCCAAGATGATCATGTAAAAACTGTTTAAAATGACTTATGCAAATAATTAATAATTTGCTACTTTTGCAAATACCAGTTGCACTTTTAAAGGCTCAGAGATTTTTTAAAATAAGTCTGAGCATACTCCTTTGTGTTTGGGTTCCATGCATTTCTCCAAGAAAAAAAATGTATAGCCATAGATTATTCCTCCTGTGCGTACCTGAATTAAGTACTTTTTGACTGCTACTTCACATGGAAAATCCTCTAGTCAGGCTTAGCTTCAGGGATCCTTTCCTCCACAGGAATACTCATGTTAATGAAAAGGCTTTTTTGAATGCTTTGTAATCAAGACTCAGCTTGGTTGCCCCATGGAAATTAAAATAAATGAGGTGAGTCCACTGTTTTACTAATCTCTATGTTGATTTTAGATAGATTTTTAGTAAGATTTTTCTATTGTTCTATTATAGTGCATAACATGATTAAGGTGTGATTGGCTCCTCATGCATCCTTTGGGTGACCAGTCTGGGATTAAAATATACAGTTTCTGAGAATTTTATTCAGTTGTATCACTTTTTGAGTGTGGTGAGATACAAGAATAGCAGCTTCTGGATAGCAGAATAATCAGTCACTTTAATTATTTTATAAGGTGCTCCTAATAAGCCAAACCACATTAATAGTGGTATTTTAAATGTTATAGCCAGATACTGATTATACATTAAGATGGCACACTATATTCTACTTGGAGGCATGCCTTTCTGTTAAAAAAAAAGCAAAGTGTTCCTTGTTAGATATTATCTAGTGCTTCCATTCATTTATAATGTTCTGTCAAGTTTCATCTGATATATGGTGACCCAAAATGATTTTTTTAGGTATATGAAAAATCTAAGGTGTGGTTTTACCAGTGCCACTCCCTAGTGAGTTTCCAGGGCCCAGTGGGGGTTTGAATCGAGATATCCTATGTTTTAGATTGCCTGCTAGAATATACTCCCTGCCAGAGTAGTCTGCTTTCCACATTGTAAACCGCCCAGAGTAACCTTTGGTTAGATGGGCAGTATATACAGTAACCACCGGTCTGTTGTGGAGGTTAAGGACCCTACCTGACCCGCGGTAATGGGAAATCTGTGATATGCGGATGCTGGGTCTGGTAGGGACTGGGGGGGCTATCTGAGGCCTCCTACACTTACCTGAGGTTGGTGCTGCCCTGAACAGGCCTCCGATGGGCTTCCTGGGCCTGTCGGAGGCCCCAGAAGTCATATACGGTGATTGGAAAGTCATATATCCCACCTTTCTTGGATACTGTCATATCTCCCACCTTTTTCAGTAGTTCAGCCAAAAAAATGATTGGAGAGTGCTCAATACAGTCACCCCCCGCCATTTCACGGTTCAAGTACTGCGTTCCCGCTATATTGCGGGAGTACAGTACCTGTGCGTCAAAGCCGCGCGGCGTGGTGGCAGGGAGCGATGTGATCGCTCCCCGCCCCCACCCCACCCCTCTGAAAGGCCTTGGAACCGTGTGGGGGACAACGGGGAGTGGTTGCATCACTCCCCGCCGCCCCCCACCCCTCCAAAAGGCCTCGGAGCTGCGTGGGGCGCGCCACTCCAGCCCCCAGGCTCCATCCGACCCGCTTCCGCATATCTCGTATTTTCAAGCAGTGCGGGTCGGGTGGGTCCCTAACCCCCACAATAGGCGGGGGGTTACTGTATAGCCTTATTTATATATTTATAGGAGCAGTGAGCATTTGTGTGTGAAAAAAGGAGAGAGACCTGTTCATATTTTCCAGTCCAGCTCCTGTTGATTCCATTAGTAGGGGACATATTGTTTCAAGTAAAATTTAGAGTGGAGTTTTAGATCCTTTCAGTTTATTAAAATATTGGCTTTGAATATCCAGTAGCAAGAGGAAATGTGTCTCTTATTATGAATAACAAGCATACAAATAGAAATCGGTACTAATATTTCTGGGAGGTCTCTGTCCCTTTTGGTTTTCATTCGCAGTCATGGTCACGTGATATGACATTGATATAATTCAGATTTATACTGTGCAGGAATTTAAGCTGCATCCCTGTCTTCATTTGCAGAACAGCTTTGTGTCCTAGTTTCAGGGTAGTGGCTCTAGTCTGTAATTGTTACTGTTTTGTGCTGTGGGTGGGGTGAGAGAAATGTTATTATACAGAATCTTGTTGGACAGCATTCTGTGGTTCTGCAGATGGATTTACTCAGCCTTTTTCTCTGATTTGCAGTTTTGCTTAGAGTTTCTACTGTGTCCTAGTTTTCACTGGTAATTTGCCCTTACTTTTCTAATAGTATCGTCTACATAGCTATACTTGCAAATATTAATGTATTTTTAATATGTTGAACAAATTTCTGCAGTTTGAATTAGGGATTTTAAAAAATAATTGTTTGTCTTGGGGAACACCAGTGGAACAACAGCATCAAGCACTGTCTGGACAGCCTTTGGCGGTTATATGATGAGTTTTCACATTTGTGACCTTCTAATTTCCTGAATCATTTCCTTTATCCTTCTGATTATATGTTACCTTTGGTTTTTCATGTGTTGCCACTGTTTTCTCACATTTTTCTGATTAATTATCCCTAAGTTCTTAGTAATTTTATGTATAACTTCTGGTTTTATTGTTTTTATTGTTACTCTAAACCACTTCAAGATTGTAAAATGGAAAGCAGTATTGAAGCAAATAATAAATAATGAAATAATACATCTTTTCCAATTAATGGTAGTTTGGTTTGGGGTTTTTTGCCAGTTCATTTCTATTATTGTACTGTTGCAATGTGGCTGAATTGGAGTACCATCCCTGTTTAGTATTGGGAAATGTGAGAGGGAATGGTTTTGTTTGTGTACTCGGCCTTTGATTAAGCCCTGGTATGTTTTTGAACTGAAAGCAAAGGTTTGTTATACAATAATGGATACAGCACAGCTTGCAGACCACCATATTTTCTCTCTATTCCACAGAGGATCTCTCCTGCCTATAGAGAGGTGATGCAAATCTGTGTTTGCTTTAGAATTCTATGTTTACTTTTAATTCCCACAAGAGTAGGTTAATTGTTATTCGTGACTTTTCCTTAAAAAACTGAAATAAGTATAGAACAAATGCTTTCCAAGGCCAACTGATTTTTGTCAAGTCAGCTTTTCCATTTTCGGTGACAAAGTAATGGAAGGCCCATTGGTGCTGTGCCCTGTTATTGATTGTAAGTCCTACACAATTTGGATTGCAAATTGGCCATGGTTTTTGTCTAACCCAGGCTTCTAACGTGAATACCCACATTTTTGTTGTTGAATCAGATAGCATCTCAAGTTAGAAAAGTTAATTTAAGACCAAACTGATTGTTGCTGTCTTACTGTTCTAGGATTGTGTTGATGCAAGATTTGAGGCCTCCACAGTAGTTGTTGATTTCTTATGTAACTAGGCCTGATAGAAAGGTGCTATTAACACTCTGCAGATTATTGTTGCATACTTTCCCTCTGTAAGCCTGTTGGCTGTCAACCTGCTGCTTATCCCAGTATACGTGAAACTGTTGTTCTCTTTCTACTATTCTTTGCAGAAATGAAATGTAGTCAGCTGAATTAACGGTGTGCTTTTGGAGTGAAGGGCGAGTTTCTTTTTTACAAGTCATATATCAGTATAGTACTTGTGAATATACTAGAAATTCTATATTGTATGCTTATGGAAAGAGGAGGGAAAGGCGTGAAGAATTTGGGTTAAGTGAGTCATTGGGCATTGTGGGTGGTTAAAGCAAACTGCCAAATGAATAGGTCACTAACTGCCATTGCTTTTCCCACCAGCCGTAAGTTGATAAATTGTAATAGCACAAAGTATTTGCCTTACTTTAGAAGATAGTGTCAATGCCTAATGTCTTCAAAACTATTTACTAATAAATGACTAAATTGTTGGTATTTACTGTTTGACCTCTGCAATAACAGTTGCAATAAAAGTATGTGAAGTTCTTGGAATTTCATGGTGTTCTGCATTAGGACACATACAGTGTGATTTGATCTTCCTCTAAGTCAAGAATATTGACAAGTATAATGCGCCAAAAATAGTAACCAAAAAAAAAATCTGATTTTTCATTCAAAATGCTAGTAGGAAAAGTAAGTAGTCCTTGGAAAGAAAACAAAAACCAGTTGTGACCTGGGGAATAAGTAGGAGGATGAGTAAATAATTTTAAGAAAGGAAAAAGAAACAGGGAATCTACCTAACAAAGTTTACTTGACGTTTTGATCACAAATCACCTGATTTAATTGTACTTTTAAAATCACAAATCATGGCTAGATGTTACTTATGAATGAAGTCTGGAAGTCATATGTACACCAATGTAAGTGTAAATTAAACTTAGGTTCATTTCATGTCCGGAGGCTCCAGTGGATGCTGAATGTGGCGGGCAGACTGGTGGTGGGTGCTTGTAGATTCGATCACATCACCCCAGTTCTGGCTCTCCTGCAATGGTTGCCCGTTGTCCTCCAGATAAGGTTCAAGGTCCTGGTTTTGATTTTCAAAACCCTCCACGGCTTGGGACCAGAGTACCTGTTGGAGCGTATCTCCCAGAGGTCAACCGGGGTCAGGCCCACTAGAATGGCGCAGTTGCGCCCACTTAGGGAGGCCACACCCAGGGAGGCGCGGAAATCACTCATGCGTAACCGCACCTTCTCTGTGGTGGGCCCCACGTTGTGGAATCATCTTCCTAGTGAGCTGCGCCTAGCACAGTCCCTGCCCGCCCTTAAAAAGGCTCTGAAAACCTTCCTTTTTAAAGAGGAATATGGCGACCTTTTTATTTAATTTTTTTTGCCGCCCGTGTCGCCTCCTTATTTTACTAGTTCTCACTTGCTTTCTTCTTTTTTGTCATATACTGTTGGTTTTCTTTTAATTGTAAACCGCCCAGAGTTCTGTCCGGAAGATGGGCGGTATAGAAATACAACAAATAAATAAATAATAATTTTTGGATGCCACATGAGAGTATGCCCAATTTGAGTCAACACAGCTTCAGTTTATGGTTTGATGGCTCCTTGGGAAATGTGATTTTGTTGGACAACAATCCATGATTTCAGCTTAACATTTGGAGTCAATATTTAAAAAAAAAATAGTATTAAAATTCACTTTTGGGCTGGTTTTGTGATACTGTGTACGGATGAGTTTTAGAGCATGTTAAAGTAAAGCAACATGTGCTTTTTATATACTGCACCATAGCACATAAAGCATTCTCTGAGCAGTTTAAATTTGAATATGCACGCTACACGTCCCCCCTCCAGCAAACTGGGTACTCAATTTAGCAACCTTGGAAGGACTAGCTGGGATTGAACTTGGGTTGTGAGCAGAGTTTTGGATGCAGTACTGCAGTTTAACTAATGCACCCTGAGTGGTTATATTAGTACAATAATAATGAATAAGCAAAGATAACTTTCATAACATCTTTTATCTTCAACTAATATCTTTTAGGATAGCCCTGTGCTATGTGGTGTGAAATTGTATGCTGTAATAAATGAATCAGAAAGTTGCTTAGAAACAGTAGGAGTATTAATCCTGTCTTCACCAATTTGAAACAACCACCTAAGCAAAGAAATAGAGCTTGCCTCAAAAATTTGTGGAACAAGACAACAGGAAACATTGGATACATTAAAGAAGTGTACAGAAGTTAGATTTCCTCTTCATGGTAGCTCATGCTTTTTGTACCTGCACAGAACCTTTTGGAAAGTTCTAGAGTTCTGGCAGGCCCTGCCCCCATTATGTAATGCACATCCAGACTTTTTCCTTCTATTTTCTTTCCATCCCTTTTTGTTTTCTGCTGGTGCAGCTGTGTTCCAGCACCCCTCTTCACCTGTAGTTCATCTTAGATGGATTTATGTTTTGTTAGTAGTTATGTAATTAGTATTGGTATACCTAACCCTATAACAGCTACCTCCCAATAACTAATTACAGCCTTAAACATAACCATGAGACTGACATTGGTGCTCCTGATTCATAAATCAGCGCTGATACCAACAGTACCAAACTTAACAAAGGTATTGCCTTCTGTATCAAATTCCTCCTATATAGCCTCTACTACAGTACCAGTATCTGCAGTATGACTTATCCAGGTCCACAGCTCATGCATCTTCCCTAAAATATGTTTGGCCTTTTAGAGACTCTGCTGTGAAGGGTGATTATCCCCAACAACATAGGGCAAACTCATCTTTTTCTTCCCCCGAGATACCTAAACTATTGCCAGACAGTCAAATTATTCCATTACTTCCAAAGTATTTATGGAGTGAAGCCTAACAAGCCCCCTAGATTACCAGGGAACTGGCAGTGATGAAATGAGTAGGATGCATTAGAATAGCGATGCTTGAAAGTTGGGAGTGAATCTGTCCTAACACTGGCTAGATCTCATTTGATGGTCTATTCAATGGCATTGACTGGAATGGATTCTTTTCTGATGCCATTGTATCTGCATACAGCAGGGCTGTCCAACTTTGAACAGGCCGAGGTCTACTTTTTCTGGCCCAAAGTGCCTGAGGGCTATTTATTTATTTATTTATTTATTTATTTATTTATTTATTTATTTATTTATTTATTTA
>JAHTLZ010000204.1:35259198-35269782 GCA_023846285.1 Phrynocephalus versicolor
TTATTTATTTATTTATTTATTTATTTATTTATTTATTTATTTATTTAAGAGTATTTTTGCCAAACCTTTCTCCTTGGAAAAGGACCCAAGGCGTCTTACAGTACTCCAATACAGTTAAGAAATGTTCAAGTACTGAGAACAGGGAATTGAAGGACTTACTGCATTAAAAGTAGGACCCCCGTATCAATGGGGGATTGGTTCCTGGCTGCCCTGCGGATAATGAAATACAGTATGTGGGTAAGAGCAAACACTCTTACCCAAGGGTGCCAGCAGTGGGAGAGCCTGCCAGCACCCCAGGGGACACCTCCATGGCCGGCAGCAAGAAGCAGTGGGGACAGACGTGCTCTGCGGCCCTCTCTCCTCCTGCCTACAGCCAGGCATATCCTGTGGAGGAAGTCAGCAGGGCACATCGGTGCCCCACGGGTTTGACATAATGGGGAAAAATGCAGGTGGGGGATTTTTTTCTGTGGCATTGGGGGTGGGCTACCCTCTTATCTCCCAGTGGGTGCATTTCCCAGGGGCCCAGCAGCGATCCCCAGACCAATTGTGGGCTTCCCACCACTATCCCCCACCGCTCCGATCCCCCCACCATAGCCAGTGTTGCAGCTGTGTGGAGCACGGCATCCACCCAGACCAGTCATGGGCTGCCCCCGTTATCCCCCTGCTCCATTCTCCCTGCCACCATAGTTGACACCACAGGGAGCCCTCTCCACCGGCTCCCAGCCCCACCACCCACCTCTCCATGTGAGGCCTGACCAGTGGGCTCCCAACCTCCGCCATCTACCGGCTTCAGGCCGCAACCTTGCAGGTGGGCGGGCTCTCCTGGGCCACACCGCCATCCTTCCCCTGCCCAGCTGGTTGGCAGGTGGGCTCTTCTGAGGTACGCAGTCACCTACACCCTAACTCCAGCCCCAGGACCCGGTCCGCGGCACACAGGTGGCCCGGAGTGCATGGCACACACTTAATCGGTCCCTGCTCTGCCCACCAATTTCACAGGCAAAGCAGGGACCCAGTGATCCTCACCCAGCCTGGGCTGTTGCCTTGCAAGGATCAATGATACCTTGTAAGACAAATGTAAACTGGGAGGAAAAACTCAACTTACGAGTTTTTCCTATACCTGGAAATTTAATTCGTCTTACGAGTTTTGCATCTTAAGGGGCATTTGTCTTATTAGGTATTAATGTACCATCCTCTGCTGTTGGTCAGAAATGATCAATCTCCAAAATTGTTGTTCCTTTCAAGTCAGAAAGACCATGTGTTATGCTGATAATGGATAATAGCACTCAGATTTACTAGCCTTCTCAGCTATAACCCATTCTTCATGGTCAGACAGTTCAGGTTGCAACAGATGACACTATAGTTATCCACTATGTTAACAAGTAAGGATCATAAAATCTCTGCAGATGATGCTTATATAGTTTAATTGTGTCAATGCTCTTTCTGAAGGAATTTCTGGCCCGTTGGAATCCATATCCCTGGAGAACTACAGGTTGGGAACATTTGGGCATCACTAGCTTTGTTTCAGAACTCTGCTTGACTCTTTAACTTGTAAGCATCTGCCTAGAGCAAACATTGAGATCAGGAAGAGAATTTCAGGCTTATAGGTGCAGTCTGGCTTACAGGGGGCCTAAACCAGCCTGTCAGTGGTTCCCTATCCCAGAGCTCTGTGGCAAAAAGGGAATTCCAACTCTCTTTGAGACTCAGCCTCAAAAGCTAAGTGTGGCTTTGTTTCTCAGCTGTGTCTTCATGCTGCAAAGGCAATCAGTTAGTTGAGCCACTTAGCCAGCATTTGGAGAGCAGGCCAGTCCTGATCTCATTACTCATCAGCTCGCTGAGTGCTAACAAAGTGAATTTCAATTCTGTTTCCAGTTGTCTTCACAAGGAAGACAAGGCAGGGAGCAAAGCTGATTCTGCAGTTGTAGTGCCATCTGGAAGCTGCAGCTGGTGCTTTGGTTGGGAAACCTCTGGTGTTAGGAGCTTGGCTGCCGTTCCTGACATCTCTTTGTCTATGGGGGTAAAGGGGTGTGGGTTTGGCCTGTGTATCATCAGTTCCTTTCTGCTAACATAGATTAATGTGTTACTATGGCAGTTTATTGCCTTGATATGTTTTAATAAATTCTATGTGATCTTGAGCTATGTGATGTCATGTTTTGTTTTATTACACGTTGCACTGGTACCAATTATGCACAGAGTGAGATTCATAAATGTATAAAATAGAATAAGGGAATGAATCAATAAATCGTTTTGTATCATGGAATGCAGATATGTCATGGGAATGCATCTAAAGGATTATTTTATTTGACTCAACTAGGTTTTATTTTGTCAGGAGTTACTTGTTAATATAACCAATACAGTATAGTCATTTTCATCTAATGATTATAAATTGCATATTTATACCATGGAATATTAAGATTGATATTTACTGCCACTTGTGATATATTATAGCATTATATATTTATATATGAGGTTTGTGTGTGTTGAATTAATTATGATCTGCTTGTATTTGAATTCTTTTGACCCTTTTATATAATGTAAACCTATATCTCCCCCCCCCCATGACTGTATATCTATTGGTACCAGGAAAAGTGGGTTTATGCATCAAATTTGGGAAGACAATCAAAGATCTTGACATATTTTATTTTTATTTTATTTATTTATTTTTACAACTTATATGCCGCCCACTACTCAAAGGTCTCTGAGCGGCTTAGAATAAGGAATTAAAACAGTTAAAACATAAAATATCAATAAATAAAACAGCAACAAAACCTTATACTAAAATCATCACACTAAAATTGCCATCAAAGGACCCACAGTCTATGTTGTATCAATTAAAAAAACTTCTGGAATAGGAAGGTTTTTACCTGGCGCGGAAATGTCATCAATGTTGGCGTCAGGTGGATCTCACTTGGGAGGCCATTCCATAGCCTGGGGGCAGCTGCCGAGAAGGCCCTATGTCTACAAGCCGTCCCTCTCACCTCCTTGAGGGATGGCTCTTTCAAGAGGGCCCCCTAGCTCAATCTTAATTGCCGGGTAGGTTCATATGGAAGGAGGCGGTCCTTCAGGTATCTAGGTCCTAAGCCATTTAGGGCTTTATATGTCAAGACAAGCACTTTGAATTGGGCTCGGGCAGCAACTGGTAACCAATGCAGGTTATGTAGAATCGGCGTGATGTGATCTCTGGCGGCCCCACCGCTTACCAACCGTGCCGCACGATTCTGAACCAATTCCAATCGCCGGACTGTCTTCAAGGGCAGCCCCACGTAGAGCGCATTGCAGTAATCAATGTACATATAATGTAGCCACAAGTTACTGGCATGCTTCTTTAAGAAAATATGTTTTCTGGGTACGGTTTCTCATCCTCTGTACACCCATAGCAGCCATTTTTATTTTGATTGCAATGGAACCCATGGGGGAGGGGGTAGTTGTGCATTTGTGCAACACATGAGAGAGAGAGAGAGAGAGCCCTGGACAAAAATTAGAGGGCACACTGGGTGCGGCGTTTAATGTATTAATTGATGACATTTCCTCCTCATTTTATAAGTTTGCTATAATTAGGCTGCACTTTTTAAAACTGTTTTAATATAGTCATTTAGAGAAAAATGGATTTTCTAGAGTAGAGATGTAAAATGTCTGGAAATTTTGAAGCTTGGAAACCTGTTTTTTCTGTTGGGGGGAAACGGACATTTTTGGAAAAATTTAAAAAATGCTACATTGGCACTCCCCCCTTTTACAGCTTGAAAGTTGTTCTGTTACTTTAGGAACATAAAATATGACAATGGAGAATTTGAATTGGCATAACATTATCAGAACCAGCTTATTAAAATATTGTATACCCAAACAATTATTACAAATAGAATTTACTTTTAAAATAATATTTAATAGTAAATGCAAGTGGCAAATGGAGTAACAATCTTCTGAACTGTTTACTAGTTTATGTGGAACAGAAAAAGCCCTCTACACAACAGTGTATAAAAATCCATCATATTTCCTCTCCACAGTATTAAATAAAAATAAAATAAAATAACCCATTATTTTAAGAAGAATTGTATAGAATGTAATAGAAGGGAGTTGGACTAAGTTTCAATGAATGGGCATGAAATTTAATCAGAATCATTTTTGTTGCTCTGTATTTTCTTCCAGTGCTTTGAGGCCTAGTGAAGAGAACGGTAACAGAACCATACATACACACTCAAATGCAAAAACAAAAGTGAAATCTTTTTTTTTCTTCCTTGTGACAATAGCAGCACCTCCGAAAGGAAGAAATGCATTGGAAAGTTCGGCTTGTAACCTAGGACTTGCTTGTCCTCAGTGCACAGAAATTAGAATAAGTTGATACTATAATTTTTTTAGAAATGATTTGGAAAATACTTGAACACCCTGTCTTAAAATATTTTATTCATCATGTTAAAATAAAGCATTATGTGATCATTTTTCTTTTTTTCATTTTTTTTTCAGTTTTTTCGGGAAAAAACGAACAAAAAGGCTTCAGGAAAAAATAGAAAAAACTTTTTTCCCTGAATTTCGCGGGGGGGGGGGGGCACCCCCAGGCCTTCACATCTCTATTCTAGATATAGACAAACTACCGTTCCATTCAGTTGGGACTTTGCAGTTTGCCCAAGGTTACACAGGCTAGCTCTTTTCCTGGGAGAAACTGGAGTAGGAGGGATAAAACTGAACCTCTGTCTCCACAGCTATGTACCCAACTCTGAAATGAAGAACCTGTAGGGAAAAGAACCTTGGAGAACAATGGATGTAGCATAGCTTTGCATAGAGTTGTACCCAGGTCAAGATTGCTACATGAGTAGTTGTTACTAGGTCATAACAACAGAATAAATAATACTGTTTTTACTAAGTCATAACAAAATAAATAAATAAATAAATAAATAAAAACAATATGAAGCAAAAGAATCTACTATGGTTCTAACATGTCTGCATTCCCAAGGTCCTTCAAATTGTACAGTTACAGTTGTATTAATTTGTGTTTATATTTATGTGAATATAAACCTGTTACATAATGTGTATATCTGTTTTAAATTGAATCTAACATTTGAATGAGATTAATTTAACTTGTTTGTGTTAATATCTAAAACCTGAAAAGTTTTGTTGCATTGTTGCCTTTTTGCATCTTGTGTTGTACTGTATAAACTGTGTACAGTTCTGCAACACAATTTGCACTGACAGTTCTTTTAGGCAATCATTGCAGTTGTGATTAAATTAAGCTTTTTTGGTGACTACTTTGTTTCAAGTCTGGTATCAGCGCCCAATTCCCGCAAAGTGCTGCTTGGAACCCGAAAGATGTTGCCTTGCCTAGAGTTTCTGCAGCTGATGAACTACCCTTAAGATTGTCATGATGAACCCAGTATAGCTTTGGTCTAGAGTAGTGTCCCCCAACTTTGTTGCCATCAGGAACCAATTGATGTGCTTGTGACTATGCATTCACATGTGCAACTCTCCCCACTTGTGTCATGACCAGGGAGGAAAAGCCCTAGGAGGGGGAAGCCTGCACCTTTGGGCAACTTACTGGCTGCTGAGGCACTGTGCTGCCTGGTACCCAACAGGCCAGGGACCAGTACCGGTCTGGGGGTTGGGGACCCCTGGTTTAGAGGCCAGGGTATGTTTCACACCCTGATGCAAGTCTCTTAATACTTGGGGTCCTTTGCTGACAAACAAGTCCTTTGGATCCCAATGAGGGGCAATGCTGTTTGGAGACTCTTAAACCTGTAGCTTGTATGAGTGAACTATAGAACCCAATGCCTTTGTATTTAGTATTGAATCTAGTAAAATTAGATGCTCAAAGCAGTTTAATAACACCGTTTGTAGTCCATTCGTGTTTACACTCAGAAGTAAGGCTCATAAATTCTTTTCTTCCACCAAATGCGTTAAAGATTGCCATTTTAGTTACTGTTCTGTATGAACTTCCCTGGAAGTAAATCCAAGTGAACTGAGTGGTCCTTGCTTCTGAATAGCCAGGCATAGGATTAAGCTATTTAATCCAGTTTTTCAATGGGGATTTTATTTTTTAAAAATAAATAAGCTAGCAAGTGATATATTCTTAGTACGTATATTGTGTGAGAATTTTCTCTGTAATCATGTGATTCTTAACAAAAGTGCTTTGAGAGTTGTTCAATGTATATAACAGTTTTTTGTGATTGATTACAATCACTAGTATATCAGCAAATGAAACTATCGTGTTTGGAGGTGGCAGGATTTAACATGTAACCCCCTCAGACCTTTGGAGGTATTGTGGTTCAGGAAAAGATGGCAATACTATTGTAACATGAATTGTTTATTGGTTAGTTTTCCAGTTTGACTTTTTACCTGAAGATTACCATGAAGTGTACTTTACGTGAACTGCCAGAGAAGTAGCTGTGTTAGTTTATATAATTAATTAAAGGGGAGCAGAAAGAGGTAAAAGCACAGTATTGTGCCACTTCAAAAGCTAACAGATTTATTTTATTGTAAGCTTTCATGGGTCAAAATCTACTTCTTTTGACACTAGACAAATGAAGATGAACCATGAAAGCTCAAACAGAAATAAATGTGTTAGTCTTTAAAGCGTCACAATATTTTTTTCTTTCTATTGTCTTTTTCTCCTTTAGTTCTTAAGCTAATCAGATGGCTGCCATTTATGTCTGAAGACCTGGTGTCTAGTCCATTCCCAACTGATTTGCAAATCCCAAACACTGATTAATATTTGAGGAACTTATTAGAGCTGGTTCTTTTGTTGCCTTTGCCAATCTTTCATGCTTAATTGTTGCAAGGAGACACTTGTTGAAAGATCTGGAATGGTTTACAGAGCAATAGATGTTCTGAAAATGGGAATCTTTGCTGGCAAAATGCAACAGTGAATTTCCTCTTCTGTTGTGCTGCTACATGTGTAGAGCAGTTCATTGTGGAAAGGAGCATCTGAGGAGAATACACATGTCACGTCTGCAGCCAATATCTTAAGCATTTTGCTTCTGAATCAGATTTCCTTCAAATTTGTGGTATTTTATCAGTTTTAGAAGGGTTTGTGATTGATTTCAGATTATGACATTTGTGATACTGGTTGGCATGGTGTGAATGTCAAAAGAGATCAAGACAGTTTAATGAGTTTGGATAAACTTGTGCGTTTAGCCAGTGTCTGATCAGTAACCTGTACGTGTTCAGCACTTTGATTTCATATGTTTGTAAGTCGAACATTTTGGCCATGTTCTTTCAACAATGCATTTTAAATTGTTATCTAAAAAGACAGAGACTAAGAACTGGAAACGAATACAATCTTAATTAGCTTGACATATCAAGATGGATCTTCTGTCTGAGATTCAGTTTTTCAGACTCATTGTATTGGAATATTTTCTTTTTTACATGTTGGGTAAGGGGATGGGTTAAAGTGTATTAACTAGCTGATTATTTATTTATTTTTTATTTATTTAAATATTTTTACCCTACCTTTCTCCTTGAAAAGCACCCAAGGCGACAATGAGCGTAGAACAGTTATTGAGCACCTTAAAGACAAAATGCAGAGCTAAGAAAGCATCCCTCCCTTAATTTCTTCTGAAATAATCTGTTTAAAGCTAAGACTGGAGCTCAATTTAGATAACTAAAGGATTGTTTTTTTCAGGGAGGAAAAGAAAGAAAGAAAAAAGAGAGAAAGAAATTCATGCTGAAGCCTGTACTGAACTTTAATTCCCGTAAACATCTCTCCTGAGACAAATCACTATTTTGGCCATGTCTGTGCCTGTCCCAGAGTGCTGCTGAAAGCTTTCAGGCATTTGCTTCAGTAACTACTATCATACAAACGTTAAGAATGAGGTCCTCAAAAGCATTATAATATCCAACCTATTAAAATATATAGAGAATGAAAAATTAAGAGATTGTTTGAAATTTAATGGGCTTGAACAGATGGTTAAATTGGAAGAGTACCAACATTTATTTTCTTCACAAGCTTCTATAGTCATTTCAATTTTGTGTCGTTGTGATCAAAATCTCTTAGGAATCTGAAGATGAAGAACATTTGTAATTATTTGTAAAAAAATGGATTTCGTCACAATGTACCAGAACAGTGTGTTTGAATTGCCATGCATTCTGTTTGCTTATCATGTAATCCATTCCAGAAGCATGCCCATAAACCAAAATACTCGTATCAAAGCAAATTTCCCCAGAAGAAATAATGGAAACTTACGTGATCCATTTTAGAGTCCCAGTTTCCATCATTTCCTGTGAGGAAATTTGCATTGGCTGGATGCTGCAGCGGCCTCCATTGCTTGCTCTGGATCCAACGCTGCCCAGGGCACGCTGCAGAGGCCGCAGCTGGGCAACGCTGGGCCCAGGGCGTGATGTGGAGGCTGCAGATGGGTAGCACCAGGCCCGCGGAGAGCTCTGGAGGCCCAGCACAGGCCCATGGCATGGCCTGGAAGTGACTTAAGATCAGCTTCCAGCCTAGCCGGATGCTGTGGACGCCCATTCCGGCCATCGCCGGCCTGTGGAGAATCCTGGAGACCACTTCCATTTCACCAGAAATCACTTCTGGTCCGTACAGAGGCCTGGGAAGCCCATCACAGGCCCACCACGTGGCCCAGTGACCCCTTCCAGGCAGCGCTAGGCCTGGGCAAGTTCCAGAGGCCCCGAACAGGCCCACCACGCAGCCTGGAACAAGCTCCGTTCCAGACAGCGGAGGGCCTGCACTGAGGTGAGCCTTGCTCGCAAACCAGAGCAAGGCTCACAAACCAAGACAAAGTTTTGGTAACAATTTTGCTCAGCAAAATGTTTGACATTCAAGTTACGTGTAAACAGAGGAACCACTGTATATCCTTAAAACAAGTGGAAAATTATTTGTGATTTAGATACAGTAGTGACTAAATAGTGGCTAAAGAGCACAAATGAACAAACCAACAAACAAAAAACTAGAGTTCCGTTGATGTTTACTTCAATTCATACCAGAACTTGAAACATATTACAGATCCTGAAGAAAAATACCTTTTCCTGGAAATCAAAAGATGTAAAAGTAAGCACCAAATGAGTTTCTGTATTGGTATAGCAAGCACAGAGCTACTTAGAAGGCTCTTTTTGTGCTTAATCAATGTGACAGTGATGATATATAAAAGGAAGTCCTCTGAAGAATACTTCAGTAACTAAAGTTTAGTTCGTGGGCAGGCATATATGGAGATAAGAAATAATGTGTATCACTATGTACTGTATTAGAGCTATACTATATAGTTCAAAATCCTGTAGCATAAATTACAGACACAGAACAATGATACCACCAATAGAAAGGGGCAAGTCCTGAGATCTGGTGGTGGTTGCATCATTTGGCACAGTGAGGTTTGGCACAATCAAAGAGCTGCTCCTTTGATTCTGAGGCTCGTCCACTTCATAAGCAGTGAGACTGATCGAAGTAGAATCATGCAACCCCCCCCCCCCCATTGGAGGAAAACTTCAATTACTATCAGTCACCTCCTGTGGATAAGATTATTGTAGGTGTATGGGCTAGAGCAGTGAAAACTGTCAGCTGCAAAGTCAGTAACTCAGTGGTTTGAATCCCGAGTGCCACGTAGTGGAGTGAGCTCCTGCTGTTAACCCCAGCTTCTGCCAACCTAGCAGTTTGAAAGCATGTAAATGCAAGTAGATAAATAGGTACTGCTGTAAAAAGTGGGAAGGTAAAACAGTGTTTCCTTGCAGCCATGCCGGCCACATAGTCACGGATTTGCACAACCCTGGCTCATTGGCTTGAAGACGAAGATGAGTACCGCCCCTAGAGTCGGACATGACTAGCACACACGTGTGTGGGGGGGGGAACCTTTACCTTTACCTTAATTTACACTACTGTGTAGGAGTTTGGGCACTTTATATAATTTTCATATGTTTTTCAAGATGTTTTTATTTTGAAGGTTTCTAAACTTTATGTGGCTCTGTTGCCAATAAGTTAAATGCTTTGCAATGTAAGCCCTTTAAAGTTTTTTAGGCACAGAATAAGAACACATTGCTTTCTTTTGCTTCACTGTGGTATCCAGCTGTTTTTGCATTTTTAAAAGACCGCAGTATAAAAACAAAAAATTAATGTTAAATCACCTAGATGACTGTATAAGCCTCCCACATCAATTCATTATTGTGTGGGTTCATAATCGTGCATGGATTAAGGCATAACTGAGTTAAAATTCCAGAGCATACTGTCTGTTGTATGAAGCTGTAAATGATTGCACCACAATAAACCAGTTATGGATTATTTAAATTTGGATGTAACTGAAGAGAACAAATATTTTTTGCTCATGTGGTTCATAAATTGTGCCCCATTTAAAAAAAAAAAACCTGCTTCCCATATTGGTTGCATGCCAGTTACAGAAGGGTTAAGATGGAACTACCCTACTTCACATATTCTGTATGTGCTAGTACATGGGCTAAGAGTTTTTTTTTTAAATTATGCTGGTCATGTCCATGTAGCAGGACAAAAATGGCCTCAATGTGGCCAGCCTGGTGAAATGAGCTCTAGGTATTTGAAATGCTGGGATGTAGCTATCTGTAGATATGTAGACAGATAGATAGACAGAATGTGTGCAGCATAGATAGATAGATAGATAGATAGATAGATAGATAGATAGATAGATA
>JAHTLZ010000204.1:35269792-35281809 GCA_023846285.1 Phrynocephalus versicolor
TAGATAGATAGATAGATAGATAGATAGATAGATAGATAGATAGATAGGAAACTACTTCCGGGGATTCCAACAGGCCTGGGAAGCCCGTTGGAGACCTGTTCAGGGCAGTGCCAGGCCTGAGGTAAGTGTACGAGGCCCCAAATAGGCCCTGCAATCCAGACCGATCCAACCCAGCATCTGCATAATGCAGATTTCCATTTATTGCAGGTCAGGTCTGTTCCCTAAACCCCACGATAAACGGGAGATTACTGTGTAGCATTCTTTCATCTGTTGCCAGTGCTGCTGACTCTACAGCCCAGCTTCTCTATTTGATATACTTTGGGGTTTTTTTCACTTGCAAAGAAAGAAATTTATTTTTTTTCCTTTTTGTTTAGCCTTTGTTTCTTCCGCAAAGCCAACATTCATGTTCCATAAAGCTTTAAAAGCAAGTCTTAGTCTCTGTAGTATTGTAATATGGCATAGTGCTAAGGCTTCACATGAAGATTTTATATCTGTATGAAAGACTTTGTTGGTGCAAATTATTATCTAATCATAAAGATTTTCTATCTGGAAGGGATCCAAATCATGTAGTGGAGCATACTAGTTGGATCTCCAACATTTCATCCACTGAAATCCAGTAGTTCTTTGCAAGTAGAGTAAGCCCATTGAATCAGTGGAACGTATGGAGGAGTTGGCTCAGCAGATATTCACTGATTCAGTGGTTCATCTCCAGTTTCAGCTTTCTACTGGATTTCAGGCATCACGTTCTCGCTCCTTTTTCATATGTAATTAAATAATTAATACATTTCTTTGATTTGTTGTTAGCTGCTCCTGGTGTTGCTGCTGTTCTTGTTCTTCACCGTTTTTAATGAAAAATTTCCCAGTTCTCCTAGAGATTAATCTGCTAATATTGGTCATGCTGGGACAGCCACTTCAATTTCATATTTTAGTGAAAGAATTTCTTATTTTTTCATTCCATCAGTGGTTTTTCTTAAGACTCACTGGGTTTCCTCTCCCAGCTTAAAAACATCCAAGTAACTGTGATTTTAGAGGCACTTAATGTTTCTGGCCTGAATTTGAGATAGAAAGCTATTTCCACTGTAAATGTAGCAGCTGTATCTGAGTTTTGATCTTACATCTGTATGAAGGATTTTTTAAAGTAACCAGATTTCCTGTGTACCATCTTTACAGACGACCACTGGAAAATTAAATTTTTATGGTTTCCATTTAATACTGCACAAAAGGTGATATAAAAGCCCTAGGTTTCTTTCTGCCTGTGGCCCTTAAGCCTTTTTGGTGGTAAAATATAGTGCAAGCTGGTGACTACTAGACCCAAATACTGTAGTCAGTGGCAGTAAACACTCTAAAGTAGATGTTATTGTGTTTTTCTCTTAATGCTTATGTTTTTCCCCCTCTTAATAAGCCTCGTGGTGCAGTTGTTAAATGGCTGTACTGTAGCCAAAACTATGCTCATGAATCGGGGTTCAGCCCCAGGTAGTCAGCTCCTGGTTGGTTCAGCCTTCTGTCCTTCTGAGGTTGATAAAATGAGTACCCAGCTCACTGGGGGTGGGGGATGGGGGGTGGGGGATGGGGATGGCCTGTTTACAATTAATTAAATTGTAAACAGGCCAGAGAGTGCTTTAAGCACTATGGGACAGTATATAAGCAGAACACTCAGGAGTATATAAGCAGAACACTTTGCTTTTTTGTTTTCTTCCTGTTGATAAATTGAAAATTATCAACATTATACACTTATTATTTTAAAAACTAGAATGTGAGACCACAAGGCAAGGAAAATTAAAGCTTTTTCAAGCTATAATAAATGTGTGCAAGATATAGGAAAATAGTTGCTAAATAACAATCACCTAGGTTTCTATAGGCCACATGTTCTGAATCTTTTATCAGTGAAGATCTGCCACTTCCTAATGTACAGACCAAAAGCCTACCATGTAATAACATTTTAAAAATATTCTTGAATGTAAGTTTCACAAAAGTTATTAGTCCACGTCTCCACATACAACGTCTATTTCGCTCCGGGCAGTTTGCAAAAGTCTGTAGAGTATTTACAGTCTTTAATCTGAAGACATATTTGATCTTGAATCTGAATGTTTTTCAGAATCAACACTTCCCTTCTTTTGCAGAAGTATTCTTGGTATAGCTAGAGGAATTGCGACACCAGAAACAATTCCATCCACTTAACATAGTAAACAGGACTTCTGGACTTACTGAAAACAAATAACAAAGTCCACTATGGACGTGTCTCTGCACATTTTTAACTACTTCGTGTTAGAGTATGGCAGGGGGTATTTATAATGTAGTGAAGAATAGCAAACATCATGTATAATGTTGCTTACAGTTAGCTCTTTTATAGAATATCAAGCAATAGAATGTAATTTTTGGTTGTCTCTTTCACTAACTGAGCAAATCCTCTGGATTCTCTCCAGTTCATATACATCTTTTGCCTTTTATGTATGTTTAAAATCCCTTAGTGGTTACTGTGAAGTCAAATGACATGTACTCTGAATATCCACAACTTTGATAGTATGTTAATTACTACCACAATGAGTTTTGAGGCAGGAACATGTTGACTATCCAGTTATTTTTTATTGCCAGCTTTACATTTCTTCTTACTTTCCACTCCTATAGATTTGTCCTTGATGTTATCGCATACCATGTTTCAGTGTCTCACAAAGTCTTTGATGTGTCACAGAGGCATTTGCTACAACCTTTGGTCAGTATCTGAGTATTGTGTAGAACAGAACAGAAAGGGAGCCCCTCTTAAAGTGTTTTATTTTGGAAATGACACAGTCAGAAGAAACTCTGAAAACCAACATTGTGGTGTTACTACAAGATGTAGCCCAAAGAGTTAGAGACTATAATGTAAGTCTATTCCAATTACAGATGCTGAAGAAGAGCATGAAAAATTTATGCAGGCATTCAAGAGAAAATTAATCATACACTGAAATAAGGTGGGCTAATAATCAAAGATATCTGAAATGCGAAAGCAGAACCAAATGTTGCTGGAGAACTTTGAGAATCAGAAGCAAAACAGGAGAATGACTCATAGAATTCTGTGAGGCAAACAACCTGTTTATTGCAAATGCAAGCTTCAGACAACTGAACAGATGACTGTACATACAGTTGTCTCCAGACAACTGATGTAAAAATCCAGTCGAGTACATAATTGTAAGTAATAGATGAGAACCTGTATGAAAACAAGATCAGGAGCAGATTTTAGTACTGACCATGAATTTTTAATATCAAAAATCAGAGTAAAGCAGACAATGAAGTAAAATCAGAGTAATGTGCTGGGTTATGACATCATCTGGCTCCTGGGCAATTTTATCCTCAAATTTTTAGCCATACTGGGTGGGGCTCTGCTCCTTGCACACATAGAACCCCCACCACTCACATGCAGGTTCAGTCATGATCAGAACCAAAATGACTGAAAATGACTGCTGATGGTGTATAGTGAAAAAGGAGCCCTACATGGAGGGAGGCAGAAGTGTGCACCTCAAAGAGAAGCTTGCTCCAGGACATAACTTTATGACATCAGGATTTTGCCTACTACCTGGTCAAAATAAGAGAAAGAAAAAGCAGGTACAATACACTGAAGAACCATACGGAAGAGGTGCAAAGATGACATTTTCCTCTGGAGAAGAATCTTTTGATGTAACTACAGTTTTAGAAAGTGAAGGGAAAACTACTGCCAAAGCACTTGGAAGAAATAAATTACCAGGAATACATGGAGTATTCCAATTCAGAGGCTCAATCTTTCAGAATCTTAAGAGGAATATGCCAACAAATATGGAAAACAACACCATGTCCCAAAGACTGGAGACATGCAATATTCATGCCAGTCTCCATAATGCACTATTCGGACAGTATATGGAGAAACAGACTGGTTTCCCATAGGCAAAGATGTTGGGCAAGGGTGCATTTTATCTCCTACACTGATCAGCCACAACATTACAGCAGCCTGTCTAATATTGTGTAGGTCCTTCTTGTGCTGCTAACATTGAAACATGGACTCCATGAGGCCTCTGAACATGCCCTCTGGTATCTGTCACTAAGTCTTTAACATTAAATCATTTAAGTACTGCAGGTGCATCTGATCCCCTGGATCAGATTTGGGGCTTCCAGCTCAATACATGCTCAGATGGCTTGAGATCTGCAGAATTCAAACTCTTTGTCATGTTTCTCAAACCCTTCCTCAACAATTTTTGCAGTATGGCAGTGTCCATTATCTTGCTGAAAGAGGACCCTGCCATCAAGGAACACCATTGCCATAAAGGGGTGTATGTGATCTGCGGCAATCTCTAGGTAGTTGGTACATGTGAAAGTAACATCTACATGAATGCCAGTACCTAAGGTTTCCCAACAGAATATTGCCCAGAGTGTAACACTGCCTCCACCAGTTGGCCAGCTCTTCTCCAGCTAAATGATACACATGTAGCCACCCAGCCACCTGATCTAAAATAAAATATGGTTCATCAGACCAGGCACCTCTCTTCCATTGCTCCCATGGTCCAGTTCTGATGCTCACAACCCCCAGTGTAGGCATTTTTGATGGTGGATAGGGGTCAGTGTAGGTGCTCTGACTAGACCGTGGCTATGCAGACCCATACGAAGCAAATTGCAATAGACTCTGTGTTCTGACACCCTTATTTCATGGCCAACATAAAGGTTTTCAGCACTTTGAGCTACAGTAACTCTTTTGTGTGATTGGAACAGACTGACTAGCCTCTGCTCCCCATAGCCTTGGGCACCCACAGTCCTGACAGCAATTCACTGATTGTCCTTCCATGCACTGTATTTGTTTGGTAATGACCACTATATACCAGGAACACCTCACAAGACCCAGCATTTTGGAGATGATCTGATCCAGTCATCTAGCCATTACTATCTGGCCCTTGTCAAATTCAGATCTTTTTGCATTGCCCATATTTCTTGTTTCCAGCACATGTACTGTAATTCCAGATTGTTCGCTTGCTAATATACCACCCAGAGTGGTCTCTGTTGCTAGGCGGCATGGTATAGAAATCTAATAAAATAAATAAATAAATAATATCCCACCTCTTGACAATTGCCATTGTTACAATATAATCAGTGCTCTTCACTTCAACTGTCAGTGATTTGAATGCTGTGTCTGATCAGTATATCAGATGGAAATATGAGCTGAACTCAGATGAAGGAAGAATGATTTTTTAAAAATTTATTTATTTATTTATTTATTTATTTATTTGAAAAAGCATCAGTAATTTAGGATGCACTGGTGGCAGCATATTACTGGCAAAAAGCAGCAATAACTTGAAATGACTTCTGGTGAAACTGAAAGAAAAATGGGAGAAGCAAGGCTACAGCAAAACACTAAGAAGGCAAAAATCATGGCTTCAGAAGAACTGGATAACGTGATGCTGATGATGGAGAAATTGAAGTTGGAAAAGGTTTTAAAACATCTTTGTTTAATCATCAATCCAAATGAAGACTGTAGCCAAGAAATAAAAAGAAGACTGTCTTGAAAGGGTAGCTGTGAAGTAACTTGAAAGGATAATCGAACATAAGGACTGTAGACCAAGGCCAAAATCATATGCTGTTGTGTTGCCAATTAATATGTAAGAATGTGAAAGTTGACTAGTGAAGGAAAGTGACAGGCAAAAGACTTAACAATTCAAAATGTGCCGGAGGAGAGTTTTGCAACTAGCATTCTTCATGAGCAAGACAAAAGCAGGTCCTAGATCAAATCAAGCCTGAATTCTCTCTAGATGCAAAAAGGATGAAACTGAAGCTGTTCTGCTTGGCCCACATTGCAGAAAAACAAGACGTGCTGGAAAAAACAAGAATGCTGGGGAATCCTGATAACATGAAAGGAGGAATACCATGTAAGACATAGATTAACTCTCTGAAGGAAACCATGGCCTTCCTTTACTGAGTTCTCATTTTGGAGGTCACTAATTCACAGGATTGCCATAGGTTCTTTGCAATATGACAGCACATAACGTCATTAGTACTTTCTTGAATTTGTTTCAAATGTTTTTTGATACCATGATAACCTTTTAGCTACATAACCATCAACTTTAATTGGGGCTTGAGTAGTTACTCCTTTGCAACTTGGGATGGTTTGTTCTCAATTCTTACTTACAGGTGACTTGATTGCTTGTTAATTACTCCAGAACTTTCATGTCATTACATTATAGCATTCATGTGATTTAGATGTTACAGATCCTTAAGTTAAAGTTGGTGATTTCATCTATCGTAGATCATGTAATTGTAGAGTTGGAAGAGACCTCAAGGGTCATCCAGTCTATCCCCTGCCATACAGGAACACCCAACAAACTCATTAAATGTTTATTATGGCACAAAATTAGGAAAATGTTAGACTTGCATGATAATGCAGAGCAAGCTGCTTAAGCCTTCTTTCAAATTTTAGTAGCATATTTAGAAAAGTCTCTACCACCCTGCGATCATGTTTTTGTCTTCTCCTGAAGATCTTAATATCTTCAAACCATTTAGGGCTTGAGAGCTTAAAACAAACCAATTGAATTGGGCCTAGTAAGCGTTTGACAGCCAGTGTAGACGATTCAATATTAAGGTCGTGTGATCACAGTTGTGTGTTGTGCCAGTTGCCACCTAGCAGCCCAGTCTTGCTCAGCTGCCCTGAGTTGCAAAGGTTAGATTGTGATTAGGTAATTTTTTAAAAATTACACTATTAGAAAGCAAAAGCAAAAAGCAAAGTGCTCTGCTTATATACCGCCTCATAGTGCTTAAAGCATTCCTCGGGTGGTTTACAATTTAATTGTGCAGGCTACATATCCCACCCTTCCCAGCAAGCTGGGTACTAATTTTACCGACCCAAGAAGGATAGAAGGCTGAGTCAGCTATTAGTCAGCTACCTGGGATTGAACCCCAGGTTGGGAGCACAATTTTAGCTGCAGTACAGCAATTTAACCAACATATGGTTTTTCAATGCTCAAATAGAACTGAATGTATATTTGATAATTTTTGCAGTTACATATTTGCCTATCAGCAAGGGAAAATCCAAATAATGTTGTACTGTGTAGTGAAGTATTATTGTACAGGTGAAACTCGAAAAATTAGAATATCGTGCAAATGTTCATTTATTTCAGTAAGCCAACTCAAAATGTGAAACTAATATATGAGATAGATTCATTACATGCAAAACAAGATATGCCAAGCCTTACTTAGGTATAATTGTAATGATTATGGCATACAGCTTATGAAAAACCCAAATCCACAATATCAGAAAATTAGAATATTACATGCCATCCATAACACAAGGATTGGAAATAGAACAATATCGGACCTCTGAAAAGTATAAGCATGCATAGGTACTCAGTACTTGGTTTGGGCCCCTTTTGCATCAGTTACTGCCTCAATGAGGCGTGGCATGGATGCTATCAGCCTGTGGCACTGCTGAGGTATTTATGGAAGACCAGGATGCTTCGATAGTGGTCTTCAGCTCCGCTACATTGTTTGGTCTCATGACCCTCATCTTTCTCTTGGGTTCAGGATTCTCTGTTGGGTTCAGGTCAGGCTAGTTTGCTGGCATTCAGGCACAGTAATCCCATGGTTACGGAACCAGGTTTTGGTACTTTTGGCTGTGTGGGCAGATTCCAAGTCCTGCTGGAAAATGAAGCTAGCATCCCCATAAAGCTCTTCTGTGGAAGGAAGCATGAAGTGCTCCAAAATCTCCTGGTTGATGGATGCATTGACCCTGGACTTAATGAAGCACAGTGGACCAACACCAGCAGATGACATGACTCCCCAAATCAACACAGACTGTGGAAACTTCACACTGGACTTCAAGCATTGTGCATTGTGTGCCTCTCCATTCTTCCTCCAGACTCTGGATCCTTGGTTCCCAAATGAGATGCAAAAGTTGCTGTCATCAGAAAAGAAGACTTTGGACCCCTGAACAAAAGTGTTCAGGAGCAGCTTGAAAAGAGGATCTCCAGGGTCCGTCTCTGTATGGTGGCTCTTGATGCACTAATTCCAGTCTCTGTCCACTCCTTGTGAAAGTCCCCAACTCTTTTGAATGGCCTTTTCCTAAACATCCTCTCCAGGCTGCGGTTATCCCTGCTGCTTGTGCACCTTTTTCTTCCACACTTTTCCCTTCCACATAACTTTCTATTGATGTGCTTTGATACAGCACTTTGGGAACGTCCAACTTCTTTTGCAATTTGCACCTTTGGGGGCTTTCCCTCCTTATGGAGGGTGTCAGTGATTGTTTTCTGCACAATTGTCAGGTCAAGAGTCTTATCCCATGATTGTGATTCCTACTGAACCAGCCTGAGAGACCATTTAAAGGCCCAGGAACCCCTTGCTGGTGTTATAGATTCATTAGCTGATTAGAGTGGGACACTTTCAGCCTAGAATATTGAACCTTTTCACACTACCAGTATTCTGATTTTCTGAGATTGTGAATTTGGGGTTTTCATAAGCTGCATGCCATAATCATCACAATTATACCAAAGTAAGGCTTGGCATATCTTGCTTTGCATGAACAGCCTTGCTGGAACAGGCCACAGCCCATCCAGTCCAGCATTTTTTTCTCACACAGTGGCTCTCCATTTGCTTCAGGGTATTCCCAAGCAGATGTCTTCACCTGCTTACGATTCCCTTCAAATGGCATTGAGAGATATCCTGTCTATCTCTCTAACCCGGTGGTTGTCCTTAGGTATCCATAATGATAGCCATTGATAACCTCTTTCTCCATGAACTTGTCCAATTCTTTCTTAAAGCTGTCAAGGCTGACAACTGTCACCACTTCTTCTGGCAGAGAGTTCCAGAGCCCAGTGATCCTCAGGGTGAAAAAGTACTTTCTCTTATTTGTTTGATATCTAGCACCCAAAAGTTTCATAGAGTGCCTCCTAGTTCTAATGTTGTGCGATAGGGAAAACAGTTTTCTCTTATCTACTTTGTCCACACCGTGTATGATTTTATAAACTTCAATCAGGTTACCTCTTAGGCACTGTCATTCAGGAATGAAGAAGCCCAGCCGTTGCAGCCTCAGATGGTAAGGAAGGTGTTCCAGTCCTCTAATCATTCTGGTTGCACTCCTATGTACTTTTTTTATTTCCATAATATCCTTCTGGAGATATGGTGACCAGAACTGTACACAGTACTCCAGATGGGGCCTCACCATAGATTTATAAAGAGGCAAAATGACACTTGCTGACTTATATTCTTTACCCTTCCTAATGATTCCTAGCATTGAGTTTGCTTTTTTCACTGCTGCGGCACACTGGGTTGACACCTTTCTTGAGCTGTCCACCAGGACACCAAGGTCCCTTTCCTGATTTGTTGCAGAGAGTTCAGACCCCATCAGTTTATAAACGTAATTTTTTTTTACCCCAATGTGCATCACTCTGCACTTACTAATGTTGAATCTCATTTGCCACTGGTTTGCCTACTCCACCAGTGTCAAGAGATCCCTCTGGAGCTCCTCACAATCTCTCTCGGTTTTTACTACCCTGTATAATTTAGTGTCATCGGCAAATTTGGCTACCTTGCTATTAACTCCTATTTCTAGACCATTCATGAAGAGGTTAAAAAGCAGGGGTCCCAGTACTGAACCTTGGGGGATCCCACTCTTTACCTCCCTCTACTTGGAGAAGTATACATTTAGTGCTACCTTCTGTTTCCTGCCCCTTAGCAAGTTGCAGATCCAGGACAAGGCTTGTCCCTTGATTTCATGACTGGCAAGTTTATTCAAGAGGATTTGGTGCAGGACTTTGTCAAAAGCCTTCTGAAAGTCCAGATAAACAATGTCAACTGGATCTCCCTTATCCACATGCTTGTTCACACTCTCAAAAAAATTCTAAAAGATTAGTGAGGCATGATTTGCTCTTGCAGAAGCCATGTTGGCTCTCCTCCAGCAGCACCTTCTATTCTATGTGCCTAATAATTTTATCTTTTAGGATGGTTTCCATCACTTTACTTGGGACACATGTCAAACTGACTGGTTGGCAATTTCCTGGATCACCTCTGGATCCTTTTTTGAAGATTGGTTTCATATTCGCTACCTTTCAGTTATCAGGCACAACGCCTGATTTGAGAGAAAGATTATATATTTTGGCTAGGACCTCAGCAATTTCATCTTTAAGTTCCTTGAGAACTCGTGGATGGATGCCATCTGGTACTGGTGATTTGCTAGCATTTAATTTGACAAGACATGCAAGTACCTCCTCCCTGGTTATTTCTATCTGGGTTAATTATTTGGTTTCCCTCCCTATGAAGATAGGCTCTGTTTTGGGCATGTGGTCTCTGTCTTCTTCATATATTAGTTTCAGCTTTTGAGTTGACCGAAATAACTGAACATTTGCATGATATCCTAATTTTTCGAGTTTTACCTGTATTGTGTATTAACTCTGTTGTTGGGCATTGCAGTCCAATAGGATCTGAAGACTAGCAAGATTTTTAAAATTTTAGTTTTTTCTTCTGCCAACATACTGAGACAGATTAACATGGTTACTTGTTTAGAATCATCTGAAGGGCCATCCGTGTCTGTAGTACAATTTAATAACTTGGGTCTGTTCTGAGCACTCCCCACTTGGTTAATCACTTTTTGTCGTGGCCTTAATAAAAAGTATTGGTTCCATCCTTTCAATTCCATTCACAACAAACAGTCCATTTTGAGAGAACTGCCTGATATTCTGAAGATTGGATATTGTTGCAATTGCAGTAAGCTTTCCTTTGTTTTAGACTTTCCTGCTAATAGTATCTTTTTCCTTTTAAGTCTTTATTAAAGGTTTGAGTTATCAGTATTTCTTGTAAAGTATGATCATCTACAGCAGAAAGTTGTAGCTTATAATCATACAAAACTACTAGATTCATAGAAATGCCTTCTTGTATGTTGTCCTTGGGGCATTGGGTGTTACATGAAGAAGTCCTTAGAAGAGTTTCACATTCAAATAGTGTTTTATTAGTATTTTGCTTTCCAGTGCAGCTCCACAGTTTCGATCTTTGTTTGCTATAAGCTGTAATTTGCCTCTTCAGAAAAAAGCAAGAAAGAATCAGAGGTTTAGGTGATAAAAAAGCAGTGCATAAAACATGCTATTCAGAGCTTGGCCACACTGACATTGTAGCTAAATGGCCCAAGATTTTTTCTTAAGCCCAGTGTATCCTTCAGAAGGATAACCCCAGTGTATCCTTCTGAGCCGATTCTCTATGTTATGGTTCGTAATCTGACAATGAGTGGCAACTTCACTAGATAATTGACACTGGCTAGTACTTTCCTTTGCATGCTCTTAGTCATTACAGTATGACCTGTTTGCTGCTGTTCGATCAGTTGAGCACTGTTGAAGGCAACATATTTTTTGTTCTTTTGGCAATTAGCCACAACTTCTTCCTCTTACCCGGGCTTTTTATTTACGTTTCTACTCCAGTTATTTTCCAATGAGATACTGCCCACATGGCCTTTATTGCTATATCACAGGGCTATCTAACTTTGAACAGCCCACGGCCTACCTGACACTCCCAAACGTCCCCCGCAGTTGTCTCATGGAGTGGCGGCTTCAGCACAGGCGGCTCAAGGACCCCCAGGAGCTCTTGGCTTCTCCACCCAGCCTCGTTCCGCACCAAATTCAAAAGGATCAAGCAGCCTTCCTCCTCCTTCCTTTTGCCCAAATGAAGGGGAGGAGGGGGAAGGCTTGGTCCTTTTGAATTTGGCATTGCATGAGCACCCTCCCAGCTGCTTCTCCGCCCTGCGCGGCCGCTGGGGCACTTGTCATATGGCCGGGGAGGGGGCAAACAGAGACTTCACCGCTGCCTCCCCCTTCCCCTTCACAGCCTGAGCTCTAAAGAACAAAACAGCTGAGGGACAGGGGGCGAGGCAGAACTGAGTAGCAGCGATCTTTGAATTTTCCCGCTGCTTGCTCTGTTTTGCCTTGCCACCACACCTCTCAGCTGTTTTTGTTTTTGTTGTTTTTGTTGTTTTTGTTGTTTTTGTTGTTGTTGTTGTTGTTGTTGTTATTATTATTATTATTATTATTATTATTATTATTATTATTATTATT
>JAHTLZ010000204.1:35287961-35307370 GCA_023846285.1 Phrynocephalus versicolor
ATTTATTTATTTATTTATTTATTTATTTATTTATTTATTTATTTATTTATTGCATCTTGAGAGTTTTTTGTCTTATGGGGCATTCATCTTAAGAAGTATTACTGTACTATGTTCTCAGAGTTTATGATATATATAAATAGATAAAGCATATATTTGAAGAATTTTCAGTCAAATTATAGATTTCATTCAGTTTGAACAAAACATTAAACATACTCCAGTTTCCTATACCTGCATGAAACAGTTGTGTACTGGCCATGTGAACTGCAGGGCACCATGTGAGTTAATTGGTGTTTTATATTCATGTGTAATTAATGTTCCCTGTTTACTAATATTTGTTTTGTTATATTGATTTGATTGTAAATTGCCTGGAGTAGCTATTTGCTAGATGGATGGTATAAAAGTTAAACAAACAAACAGTATTGAGAAATGGGTGCATTTACATATAGAACCTTGACATTTGTTGTGATGTTACCTCCTTCCACTATCATCCTTTACTAAGTTAAAACATTTTTCTGGTGCTGGTAATGATTTATTTGCTTAAAAACTGCTGCTATTGATGTAAAAGTTGCTGAGGTTGTATTGTAGCATAATTTCCATTAGTGTTTTTTTACAATAAGTATTGTCATAGGTCATGATGGCATAACAGGAGGAGGAGGAGGAGGAGGAGGAGGAGGAGGAGGAGGAGGAGGAGGAGGAGGAGGAGGAGAATAAAACTGCATGTAGGATTTATTATTGTTTATATAGATACATCTTTATTAACTTTCCAGGTAGCTTTTTTTGTTTGTTTGGTTGGTTCCACTTCCACATGCTAGAAAACACACAAATATATAAGACATGAGCGTTACACCGTTGCAGGCAAGTGTACAGATCCCTGCTCCGAGAGCAGAGTGGTGGGTCACTGGCAGCAGCTACACTTTGTGGAAGGAGGTCCCTTGCAGACGCAGCCTTGGGCACACTTGGAACAACCCTCTGGGCAACAGGAGCAGCAGCTTTTTTTACAGGACTTGCATTTGCAGTCTTTGCACTGACAGTTGTTGCCACAGGTGCAGGCACCTTCGCTGGCGCAGGGGCAGTCTTGGGAATCCATGCTCGGCTCAGCAAGGTCTCGGAGGCTCCAGAGATGCTCTCGTACCGGTGCAAGTGGCCGGCAGTTAAGTGTAGAATTTGTTATTGTTGTCCTGTGTCACATCTGTTCCACTCACAGTTATTCCTTGAACTAAGGCCTCTTCTTTGCTTATCCTAAGTGCCTTTCTGCTTAAAATAGTTATTACATGGAATGGGAAGTCCTTCCACACATCTCTAGGGCTGTAGTTTGTGTTGGAGGTCTCAGCTAATATGAGAGGTGAGACACTGGGGAGATGGAAGAGTCCTCAAATGAATATGTAACTACAGTGGTACCTCATTTAACGTAGGGTTTGTATAACGGAAAATCTGTACAACATAGAAAAAAATCCGACCAGGAACCTTCGTCACCTCCCCCTTCACTGTTCCTTAGCAGGGGAGTGCAGGCAGGCTGAGAGAGCTGACAAAAGAGAGAGGAAGGGAGGGAGAGAGGGGAGAGGAGGAAGGGGAGGAGGATGCCTCCTTGGTAGCTGCTGATGACGCCATTGCAGTAGCGCCCGCGGGAGGCACGTGTGCCAGACCGGGTGAGGAAGCGAGCCAGTTGCGGGCGGTTACCGTCCACGAAAGCCCCACCCTCCGCCTGGGCCAGCTGCAGTTCTTGCTGCTGGAGTTTGCTGCCGTGCCCCTGCCGAGTAGGCTGTCATCGGGGCCACCAGCAGCCTGCAGCCTATCTGATGCTCCAGAACGTCCCCCACGGTCAACTCTTGGAGCGCGCACGCACAAGAGCAGGGGCGGCGGCTCCAGGACACCCAGGAGGTCTTGCCTTCCCCGCTCAGCTTGTTGGACACCAAATTCAAAAGGAACAAGCAGCCTTCCTCCTCCTCTCCTTCGTATGAGCGAAGGGAAGGAGAGGGAAGTCTTGGTCCTTTTGAAGTTGGCGCCTCTCAGATCTGGGCACTTGTCATCTGGCCAGGGAAGGGGGGAACGGGGGACTTTGCTGCTGGCCCTCCCACCTCTTCTCCACCTGGCAAATGGCAGTGGCGGCGGCGGCTCCAGGACACCCAGGAGGTCTTGCCTTCCCCACTCAGCCTTGTTGGGCACCAAATTCAAAAGGAACAAGCAGCCTTCCTCCTCCTCCCCTTAGCGCGAGTGAAGGGAAGGAGAGGGAAATCTTGGTCTTTGCAGGGGCACTTGTCATCTGGCCGGGGAGGGGGGAAATGGGGGACTTCACCACGGCTTTCCCCCCTCCTAATAGTGGTTGCCCCCAACACTGTCCACCCCTCCCAGCAATGACTCCTTGCCTCCTCCTCCCTCCCAAGCATCACAGCCAGGACCAAACAGCTCCTTATGTGTCAGATGTGCTCGGAGGCAGCCTGCAGGTGGCCAAGCAGCTGTGAGGCCGGGACTGGTTGCGGAGCACCACCCGGGTGGGACAAAAGAAGCGGCAGCACTACCATTACCATCATCCTCACCCCTTGCTGTCTATGGGCGATGAAGAGGATGATCTGCACCGGCTCCTGCAGCAGCTCATCCTCTCCGGCAACCTCATTAGCTTTGGATTAAAACGGATTAAATCCATTTTCAATGCATTTCTATGGGAAATCACAATTTGTACAAAGGAAAATTTGTATAACATAATTTCATTTGGAACGAATTAATTACATTATACAAGGTACCACGGTATGTAGAAGTCTACTGTTCCGTGCAAGGGCAACTCTCTCAGGTGCTTACTGCTTTGTTAATTACAGTACATTTGTGTGTGTGTGTGTGTGTGTGTGTGTGTGTGTGGTGTCATTACAGTCGTGACCGACCCTTCGTGACACCATGTCCATGGAGTTTTCTTGGCAGGAATACTGGAGTGGTTTGCCAGTTCCTACTCCAGGCTCCTACAGCACCTTTATTCCCTGGTGGTCTCCCATCGAGGTGCTAACCAGGTCTGACCCTGCTTAGCTTCCAAAATCAGGCAAGATCAGATGTGCTTCAGGCATCTAGGCAGCTTACAGTACATTTGTACATATGTGCAATTTTTGGGATTGAATATAACCTCCATCTTATACTTGGGAACAGATTTTAAAGTATGGTATATATGTATCTGTGCATTTGTGGATAGTATGAGTATGTATGAAATGCAGCTTTTATCTGAAAAGTGCTTATTATTAGCAGTTGAGATTCAGAGCTCATGTTTATTTTGGCAAGTAAATTCTATTTTTAGTTCATAGTTAATGGATAGCACTCTACATGTGTGCTGTTCATACAGTACCAAACCTTTACCACACATATTTCTATAATATGAGATAAGCAGCTCATAATACTTTTCATGAATTTTCTTCACGGTGTCCATTATAATGTCTGTCAAGTACAGTACTATCAAATATCAAATGCTACCTATCAGATATTAATGAAGTGAAGATTGACTGTCATGATTAGATTAGACAGTTGATATATGCATATATACAGTATGAGCAAGTTCACACCACCAAATAAGTGTTTGAATTTATTGTAAGACATCTAGCTATTACCGGATTGCTATGTTACACGATAGGTATTACATGAGGGAGTCTCATGGTGCAGTGGTTAGATTTTTGTACTGCAGCTGTAACTGTGCTCATGACCAGGAGTTCAGTCCCAGGTAGACAGCTCAAAGTTGACTCAGCCTTCTATCCTTCCAGGGTCAGTAAAATGAGCACCCAGCTTGTTGTGGGGGGGGGCAATGTGTAGCCTGTATAATTTGATTATTAACCATCCAGAGAGTGCTTTAAGCAGTGTGGGGCAGTATATAAGCAGCATGCTCTGTGTTATCATATGTCAGCCCACAGTTACCATGTTACCTCTTTAGTTTATTTTCTGTACAGTAGTAGTAGTAGTGCATGCATGAGTATGTGTGAGCCTGCTTCCCTGAGGTCTCGCCATATCTTGCAAAGTGGGCTTCTAACCATAGATCAAATTTATCTCTTAGTTTTATTAACCCTGATTCTGAGGCACTGGTCCAGGTGTGTCAATTAAGTATCAAATACACAAACATTGTTTTTAGGACTTAAAAACTATTCATACAGGTATTGTTATTTGTCATTCCTTAATTGGGGACTCCTTGTAGAAAATGATCATGTAGATACCCCCCCCTCTCTCTCACACACACACACTTTTGTTAATATTGTTCATTTGTTATATTTTTACTTTCTTTCATACACACGCATACTACTCACAAATGCATGTTCCGTACCTTTTATATACCAATTATGGCAGCAAAAATATTTCAAAACATATCAATAAAAGGCAGAAATTATATTTTATTCGTTCATTCATTCATTCATTCATTTTTAGACTGTTCGATTTCCCAGAAGGGATTCTGGGTGGTTTTTACTTGGAGATAAGAATGAACCAAGGATATACAGTATTTTTCCTATAGCTTTGGCCTAAGCTCTGGAATTTCCGCTTTTGATACTAGATTTCTACCACCAAACATCTGAGAAAATAATGGTAGCTTACAAAATGATGGTGCTGTTAAAAACTTCATGTCTTCTGTAGTTTTAAAGAGGTGATATCTTACATCAATTTGCAATTAAATTGCTTTTTCCATGTTAAAATATAATTTTATATGCAAAGTATGCAAAAATGTACATCCTGTACAAGATTTTAAAGGTTCTCGGTTTCCCTAGTGGTACCTAAATACACAGAATTATATACAGTAATACCTTGGGTAACAAATGCCTGTGTTAGCGAAAAATTCGGATAGCGTAATGAAATTTCTGGGAATTCGGATGTCTCAAATAATGCAATTTTCCTATAGGATGCCTCTGGTAATGAAATTTTCATAATGCCTTGCAAAAAAGTGTACCCAGGATGCATTGCACATGCATTGCACTCCTTGTAGCGTGTGAAGGGGTGGGAGGAGTTAGAGCATTTTTTCATCATGTTTTGGAGCCATTTGGGACATTTTTTGTTGAGAGATTTGGACCTTTAGAACTTGGAAAGGTAGGGAGCTGAGTTTTCCTTGCTTTCATTTGTGTTTTTGCATTGGTTTTGATTGCACTTTTGGTGGGAATGGCCTGGAGTTTGTTTTGGAGCAAGCTTTTGTTCATCTTTGCACTGCTTTTCGTTGCTTTGCAAGCAGGAAGGATCTGGGATCTCTTTTGCTACTTTCTTTTGTTCTTTCTTTCTAATCTTTGCCCTGCTTTTCATTGCTTTGTAGGCAGAAGTGACCTGGGGTTTCTTTTGCTGCTTTCTTTTGCTCATTTTTGCACTGCTTTTTACTGCACTTTTGGTGGGAACAACCTTTGTTTTGGAGCTTGCTCTTTATTCATCTTTGCATTTTTTTCATTGCACTTTTGGTGGGAACAGGCTGCAGTTTGTATTGCTGCTTTCTTTGGTCCACGTTTGCATTGCATTGCATTGCAGGTGTGTGTGTGTGTGTGTGTGTGTGTGTGTGTGTGTTCTTGGGGTGGTATTTCAGCTCTGCATGCCTTTAAAGTGCATTTTATAAAGAGGTCTTTAAAATGGCTTTTTTGCCATTTTTCAGACTTCCGAATTAGATTAATTGGTTTCGCATTCATTTCAATAGGAAACTGTGTTCCGGATAGCATAATTTTCAGATAGCGTAATCCCTTGGAGAACTAATTAATTACGTTATCCGAGGTACCATTGTATAATGAAACTGAAACAATTGATGTGTCACAGACAGAGAACTGAAGCTCATTGGCTGTTCTTGGAACCCTGGCTGTCACAAAGGTGATGACTTCTGTTCAGTGACTTCCGTAGTAACTTGTACTTCATATGCTTTAATTGTAAACCATTATAAAGCTGTGGCAAGAAATATTTCTTTTTATGAGGATGTCAGTGTTAACTCCATTTTGTAAATCATAAGCCATGGTTTTATTCTGTGCCAGTTCAGCAGCAGACAGATTATTCCCATGACATGGATATTAATGGGACTGAAAGTACAAAAGATCCAAATCACTATATCTTGCTGTGCTTTGTAAACACTTCACCTAAGAAGAAATTCCTGTTATGATATATTGGCTAAAGCAGCATAGGATGAACACTTCTTAACTTTTGCCTTATCACATTTGCTTCAGCTGAAGGTTGTTTAAAATACTATATATACTCAAGTATAAGCCTAATTTTTCAGCCCTTATTTTTGGCTGAAAAAATGCCCTCGGCTTATACTCGAGTCAATAAGTTTCCCCAGTTTTTTTTGGGTAAAATTAGGTGATCGGATGGCTTGGGGAGTGTAGCAAAGGGCAAGAGCTGATCAGGCGAGCGATAGCGGTGCCTCCGCTTCCCATATGATTCCAATGAGAAGGTTTAGGGGCACCCTCTTTGGAGCTTCATAACTCAGCCCCCTTACCACCAAATGTTTCCAAATTTCAGGGGATTCCCTAAAATCATTTTCTGAAGCTACCTCTGCTACTTTGGTGTCCCCGATGTAAGTAATTTTTGAGAGCACATTTTTTAAAAAAATATGCACTCTAAAATTATTTTAAAATATGCAATCAAAATGTACTTACCTTGGGACTCCAAAGTAGCAGAGGTACCTTCAGAAAGTGGTTTTAGGGAACTCCCTGAAATTTGGAAACATTTGGGGATAAGGGGATTTAGTTATGAAGCTCTAAAGGGGCTGAGGGTAGTATTGGCAACTGTGCAGGGACACATTGCCAATTACAGTGTTAACTTGTATAAAGGAATTAATTCATTCCAAATGAAATTATGTTAAGCAAATTTTCCTTTATACAAATTTCCCATAGGAGTACATTGAAAACAGAGTGATCCCATTTTTATGTTGTACAGATTCGCCCCATAGGCGATTTATGTTAAGCAAATTTCCCCTGTCTCCAGAATTTTTTTATTTTGTACAAAATTTATGTTATACAAACTGTTTGTTATACAAGGGTTCACTGTACTATCTCCAGCCCCTTTAGAACTCGGACGGTATACCATATATACTCGAGTATTAAAAAAACTCCCTCAGCTTATACTTCAGTCAATAAGTTTTTCCAGTTTTGGGGGGGGGGGTTAAAATTAGGCCCTCGGCTTATTCTCAGGATGGCTCATTCTCCAGTATATATGGTGTATGGCCATGAAGAACTTAATGTTAATTATAGTTATGCAACATATCATATCTAGTAGTACCAGCATGTACTGCGGTGTATTAAAACCTATATTATGCCAGCTCTAAACATTTACATTCTTTCTTCTTCCAATGCTAGTTAATAAACTGGAGTTTAAAATATTCTGTTGCTGTACCCCTGGTTCTGGTATATGAATATATCATACATTTTTATAATAAGATTATGAAACACGACTGAACTCTTATTAATCTCTTTAGAGTTCCTTGCTTCTTAGCAGATAACATGCTATAATTTTCTGCTGTAGCTTTATTGTTAGTTTGAACAATGGAGTTCTGAAATGTCTGTCAGTAGTAGAAATAGAAAAAACTGCATTATGTCTTTAATGGGTGATTTAAATGTGCACACATCATTGTTTTCCTTTTAACAGTCTTTGAGCTTATTGCTATGTTTTTGGCTGTTCCACCAGAGACATATTACATCATTTGCAGATTGAATGAGGAAAGAATCACAATTCTTGCACATTGATTCAAAGAATTCATCCCCACCCTTTTCTCTTCCAGTTGTAGTGTTAAAACCATCTTGCTATTTTTGGGCTTATTACAAGGGCTTATTAGAGGTGGCTGACGTAGTCTGATATGTAAGCAGCTCAGCGAATAGCTATATTAGGAACCTTAGTGTGTATGAATACAGAAACTAGAAGCCATTTTGTTCCGTTCAGACAAGCTAATTTACCCTGGTTATCATTTTGCTGCTTTGAGCTATAACTATAAGTTAAAATTGCCAGGGAGTAAAGTTCTTGGAGGTGAAAGGAAACTTTTAAATGAAAAGCAAGGAAGCAAGCAAAAACTGTTATGCAAAGATGTCCATTTAAGCATCAGTGAACTTCATCATGAATATTAGTCATGTATCTGATGGTTGCAATATGTGATAAAGAGCTCCTGCTACCCATTTGCACCCTGATGTGTTTATGATATTACCTTCCCAGTAACATCTGTGTGTTTGCTTAAAAATTCAAGAGAATTATTGGTGTTCAGTTAGTGGGTGACATGTTTCCTTTTTAATACAGTGATACCTTGTATAAAGGAATTAATTTGTTCCAAATAAAATTCTGTTAAGCAAATTTTCCTTTATACAAGTTTTCCATAGGAATGCATTGAAAACAGAGTACTGTAATCCCTAATCGCAACCATTTTTATGTTGTACGGATTTGCCCCATAGGCAATTCTGTTAAGCAGATTTCCCCTATATCTGGAATTTTTTATGTTGTACAGATTTTATGTTATACAAACTGTTTGTTATACGAGGGTCCACTGTATATAGCTTTAAGGCTGTTTATCTATTCACATCAGAACTAGATAAATGATCAGTCTTTTATTAGTGAAAGTTCAGTTTTTCCCTTTTCTCCCAATGAATGTCTAGTATTCTTCCGTATGCCAGTCTGGCACTGAAATTGAATTTTGGCATATTGCAACAAAAGTAAAAGTTTCATAAAATTTATTTCAACATGTGGTTATGAATTTTAACACATTAGTTTCTGCTTATTTTCAAAATAATTTCATAATATGCATAGTTATGTTTTGTGGATGACATGCAGCTAAAATAGAAGCAAATTTTAAAAGAAAAATAGCAAAAAACAACAAAAAAAGGAATTTTAAAGAGCACTTTCAAAGGGCTAAGAAAAGAATAAGGTCTTTGCCAGGTACTGTAATGAAGCCCAGGCCTAAGCTTCAGGCAAACCCATTTAAGAAGGATACCTCATAAATGATTTGGCACTCAACATAAGCATCAGTTATGTTTGCCCTGTTGTGGACCCTGAAGAAAAATGTCAGGGGGAAAAAAACCTTTAAGCTCCAGGTGGTTGTATTTACACACCAAAGCAGTCTTGAATGCCCTGGTCCCAAGCTGGGCATAGCTTTAAAGGTCAAACGCTAGGTTTTGAACTAGGCCCAAAATGGCCTAGTACCAGTGGTAACGTTGATACCGCTCAACCCACTCAGCAGTATTGCTGTTTGTTCTGAAAAAGCCGAGTTTAATACTAAGTTAAGCTGGGTGGAAAAGCTCACTGGTTTAGGTCTCTGACTGTGGAGCCAAAGGTTAGGAGTTTGATTTCTCATGGTGCCTTCTATGAGTTGAGTAAGTCTGGATGGCCCTGAGCAAGCTGCACAGTCCCAGGATACCCCCCCCCGACCCAGGTAACCCACTTCTGAGTATTTTTAACCTGGGAAACGCTGAAAAGTCTCCATAAGACAAAATTGACTTGAGAATGCATGATTACTATTAGATTAGATCACAGAGTAAATATATTATACTGGTTAGGCTGCTGGGCAATTGTATTCTATCCTCTCACTGACTGTGCGATAAATAAATCCATAAGTACTCTCATGGATGTGCAAGAGGAAAGACAAGACTTAGTGCAACTAGTAAGTTTCCAAATTGTTCCCTTATGTAAAAGGTTGCAGTAGTCCAGGGGTGCCCAAACTTTTTGTATGGAGGGCCAGATTTGGTGGCTGAGAATGTGTCAGGGGCCGGTTGCTCCCTGACCCTGCCATCCCACTGCAAGCCCCACCCACTGACCCCATGCAACTCCACCCGCAGGAAGGAAGGAGGGGACCAAGGGAGGGAGGGAGGAAGGTGGAAACCAAGAAAGGAAGGGAGGAAGGTGGGGAACAAGGGAGGGAGAAAGGAAGGAAGGAGGGTGGGGAACAAGGGAGGGAAGAAAGAAGGAAGGTGGGGACCAAAGGAAGCACAGGGAGCCATGGCCACAGGTTGCCCCTTGGAAGAGGCGATCTGTGCGACCTTGCACCCCCCAAGCTCCCCAGCGGGGGTGACAGCTCGCCCGCCAGCCTGCCCCAAAGCTCCTTGGCGGTGGCAGAGGCCCGCTGGCCTGCCCACCCCACATATTCCCTTACGGTGCCGGTGGCAACAGACAGCCCGTCCGCCCAGCTTCCCAAGCTTCCCAGCGGTGCTGGTGGCACAACCCACCCAATCACTGCCCCACGCGTGCGCCCAATCTCACAATGTTCCCGGCTATGCCGGTGGCGGCGGCCCGCCTGCGCGCCGCCCTGCGCATGCGTGCCTAGCTTCACAAGGTTCCCGGTGATGCTGGTGGCGACGGCCCGCACGCACGCCACCCCCGCAAGCTTCCTGGTGGTGCTGGGGGTGGTGGTGGCCTGCCCACCCAGCCCCACAAGCTTCTGCTCACCGGCCGGCCGGCCCGCCCAGCCCCTCAAACTTCCCAGCGGTGTCAGTGTTGGCTAAAGATTTAAATGAAAAAAAAAACATGGGGCGAAGGAGGGGGAGGGAAGGGCGGGCCAGCCAGCTGCTGGCCACTCAGAATGGCCTGACGGGCCGGATTTGGCCCCCGGGCCGGACTTTGGGCAGGCCTGTAGTAGTCCATACAGGAGACTGCTGGGAAGTAGATGATCAAAACCAAGCCAGGATCATATAAAGGTCATGTCTAAATGAGACTTTAGAGATTCCTCTATATACCCTGTTTCCCCTAAAATAAGACCTACTTACAGTTTTGCCTCTCACTGAAATGTAAGGCATCCCCCCCAAAAATAAGGCCTCCTCCATAATAAGATAACAATAAATGTGTACCGTATTCTTCTTCATAGAAAAATAAGACATCCCCTGAAATAAGACCTAGCGCATCTTTGGGAGCAAAAATTAATATAAGACACTGTCTTATTTTTGAGGAAACACTGTATCCTTGGACTTGTCTGCCATACATAGTTCGTAGTTCAGTAGTTAGAAGTGTTGCTGGGAAACTACATCACCACACAGTCATTTCACACATACAGTAGATTTAAAGAGTAGTTAGATACCATAATGGTACCCAGTATGGTATAGTAGATTGAGTGATGAACTATGGTTCTAGAGACCAGGGTTTGAATCCCCATTTGGCCATAGAAACTCACAGGGAAATGGAACTATTTCAGTCCTGAAATACTTGGAATATTTATGTCAAATTTTATTTGGCATAAGATGAAACCCAGAGCTGCCTCGTGTGTTTAGGGAATATGAATGTTTGTATGTAGTTATTAAAACATCTGTAGACACAAAATGTTGTCAGTGAACATTTTCTAATTTTGTAAATAGTGATGTTTGTGTAGAGTGGAAGTTTCAAGTACTGTAGTTCTTTTTCATAACCTCTATGAATCACACTAATGGGTGATTGGTGCATCTGTGAAGCCTCACTGGAATATTTGAGAGATTCTGCATGAGAAGATTGATACGTTCATATAATTCCCCCCAACTATAACTGCTTTGACATTGTGCATCTCCCCTCAGTTCCTTTGTTACTATTATGTTGTGACCCACATCTTCTGAGCTTTCTGTGAATTCTTTCCAGGTTTTTTTTTTTTTTTTACTAAAACAGAGAAATAAGAACTTTAGAATAAACCAAGTTTGTTCTTTATGCTAGGACTTTCCCCTGCACCTCGTGGCACAGTGGTTAAATGCTTGCACATAATTTTATTGGGTAGGCAAAATGACATGAGCATAAAGTGCTAGAGAACTAAATTGGTTAGATAACAATCTGCATTTTAGCAGCCAAGGAGGTTTTTCCCCTCAATAGTTTTTCTTTTCTTATCATTTCTTTATCTCTGTGCTCAAGTGCTAGGTATAAAAGAGGTTTTTCAGGAGGCAATGTTATTTTACATTTACATTGCTTTCAGAGATGCCTCTTTCTCAGGGACTTTTAGTGAAGTGCTTGTTCACACCTTATTATTAAAGCACAATGTGCATTTTCATGATTTTTTACAGCCTCCTTAATTATTTTTGCACTCTATATGTTCAAAATCTCAAACCTTGACAGCTTACCACTTATGTTAACTGATTTATCTATTTTACCAATCAATTTATTTTTTTATTTTAGAGTATTTTTACCCCCCCCCTTTCTCCATGGTAAAAGGACCCAAGGCGGCTTACAGAATGAGGGATAGTATACAGTCCAGTACAATTAAGACATGTTCAAGTACAGTATTGAGAATAGGGAATTGACGGATCTTACAGCATTAATAAACAACATTACATTAAAGCTACAAGAGAATGCAAGCAGATAAAGGGGAGTAAAGTTCCATGTCAAGTTAACATAATGTCAATGTTAACCAATAAGGTTATAAGTAATAATAATAATAATTTATTCTCATTGTGTGTATACACACAGTATACACATACAACGAAATTCAAACACCCAGAGACCAGATTCAAAACACACACACACACACACACACACACACACACACACATCCCCAAATACTCTCACACACATTTTAAAAATCCCTTCAACACACACACATAAAAAATCCCCGCACACTCCCCCACGCACCAACTCCTCCCCCCCCAAAAAAAAACAAGTATCTACTCAACAGGCTATGTAATACTGTCCAAGTGCTCACTGCTGGTGGTCCTTGAGTTCATTATTAAGTGCAGTTATAGCTCTGGGATAAAAACTGTTCAGAAGACGTGTGGTCCGAGTTTTAATTGTTCTGTATCTTCTGCCAGAAGGCAACAGTTCAAAGAAATTGTGAGCAGGATGAGTAGAGTCTCTCAGAATGTTGTTTGACTTCCTCAAACAGCGAGATGTGAAGATGTCATCCAGGGTTGGTAGCTGGAGCCCGGTAACATTCTGAGCAATTTTAATTATTTTCTGTAGAGCTTTTTTGTCTGCTGCAGAGCTGCTCCCATACCATGATAGCATGCCATAAGTTAGGACACTCTCAGTGGTGCTGTGATAGTAGGACAGAAGTAGATGCTGAGATAAATTCATCTTCCTGAGCATTCTTAGGAAATACAGCCTCTTCTGTGCCTTCTTCACAACCATATTGGTGTTTGCAGTCCATGAGAGGTCCTCTGAGATGTAAGTGCCCAAATATTTAAAGCTACCAACCCTCTCCACCTCCTCACCATTTATGTACAATGGTAAATGTACATCTTTCTTCCTCCTAAAATCAATTATAAGTTCCTTAGGGTTTTTTTTTTGGTGTTAAGTATAAGATTATTTTCTTTACACCACTGTGTCAATAAACACAACATTATAAACACAAAGTCAACTCCCCCAGTCTTCTATATCTGTGATTTTTTCCTGCATTTTTATTCTCTTGGAATGTGCTGAGAGGTTAAACCTTTTCTTTTAATTTTGACTTAGACAAAAAGTGTTCATCATCAAACATATCTTAATATGTTTGTCTAATCTAGGATGTCCCCAGTGATGGATAAACAACCGCTGTTAAGATCATCACTTGCTGACACCTTTTTTTTTTCCGCTCCCCCACTGTCTGCTGAGAATATCAGTATTTTTGAAGGGAGGTAGTGTAATTCTGGTGAAATGGACTGCAGTCCACAAATGCAAATGCCAAATAAAAATAGTCAGTCTTTAGGTTAGCACACATCTTTTGTTACTGTTGCACTAGGCTTGGCCAGACCTCCTTTTCCAAGGGATATATATCCTGATTCTTACCATTGTGTTGTCCATTCTCTTTTTCAGTTGCTGATATGTGTTTAAGATGAGTGGGATTGGTGAAAGTTCCTCTGACCCGGCCCGTGCAGAGTCAAGAAAACGCAAGGAATGTCCTGATCAGCTTGGACCCAGGTTAGTTAAAATATTTTATAGAACATGAAGAACATTTCCCCCACAAATTGATAGTGATGAGAAGAGATAATACATGGATAGTTGTGTGCATGTATTTCACATGGCTCATATTTGCTTACGTTAAGGTTGCAGAAGTGAATTGTTGTGCAGCTCTTTGTTTATTTGTATTCAAAAAGTATAATCCACAGTTTTGTTTTAGGGTGTAGAAGAAGGATTAAAGTGAATATTGTCCTGCTAAAAAAATTGTCAGTTAATTTAGTAGTCATTTAATTCATTTATTTTATTTACCGGTAGTTTGAATATCTTTACCTGCCTTTTTCCTTGGAAAAGGATCCAAGGTGGCTTACAATAATGATGGATAATATAAAGTCCAAAACATTTAAGACATATTCAAGTTAATAACAGGGAATTAGAAGAGGCATCTTACAACATTAAAAATCTACAGAGAGCATGCTAAAAGACAAAAAATTCCATTATGAGGGATGGAAACTAACATGGAAAACACTGGTTTTATAAAATCAGTAATTTTTTTTCCATCTAAAGTCACATAATAGGTAGTCCGTCATTCAGGGATAGCTTTCCTGAAGATGAAGGTATTTGCCTGCTTCTGGAAAGACAGCAGAGATGGGGCAGTCCTAGCTTCCAACAGGAGGAAGTTCCAAAGTCTGTGAGTAGCAACAGATAAGGTCCTTTCATATGAAGGTGGCAGAATGGAGAGAAAGGCCTCTCCTGATGACCTTAGCACACGAGCTGGTTCACACTGCGATATTCGATCTTTGAGGTTGAATATGTCATAAGGGGGTGAAGATCCCTGCAAATGAACTTGCTTTCATTAAGTGTTAGAGAGACAAGATAGGTTGTGTTGAACCCCACCAAAATGATCTGCCAGATTTGCTAGAACATTAGACAAGTTAAAAAAAGTAAGAAGATGAAAGAAGACAACTTTTTCTGAATATAAGCAAAGGAGCAACCAGATGTTTCAATATCGTCAAATAAAGTTATTTTCTTGACTAATGAAGAAGAAACGATGGATCCTGATGGAAACAGTGAAAGTTATGGAATGTTGTTAGGCCAAATACATCTTATACTTCAAATAAAAATAAACAGTGTTGATATGCAGACCATCAGCTTTGGTGTTGGCCTGTGTGCCACAGCTGCCATTACCACAGCAGCTGTTATAGATGCTGGCTTAGTTTCTGCACAAGACAAGACTTTTGTAGTGGATCACAATCAAGTCAAGAGGGCCCAAGAAAAACTTGCAAAATTGCTAGATCAGGAATGTAATGAACTTTGTGTGAAGAGTAAAATTGACTGCATCAAGACACAACTCAAGTTCTGCTGAAAGCTGATCATTCTGATCAATGTTTCCCCAGCACCATCAAAGAAGGGCATTATTTTGTGTGCACAAGCCAGGAGGATGGTATCTGTACCTTTTAACTCCAGAGAAAAATTCAGACACAAACAAACAGCTGAAGTTATTCCTGATAATCTAGTGGCTTTCATAAAGAAGAAAACTCTGCAGGCTATTGGGTATGATTCCACAAATCTAGACACTGGTTGAATTGGTGGTATCATGCACTTTGTTGAGGTTAAACTTTGCCTCAAGCTGATCTGCTTAGTCTGTGCTGTTCATACAAATGAGTCGCCACTGCAACTCGTTGTATGGCAGTTTTATTTATTTATTTATTTATTGGATTTCTATACCGCCTATCTGGCAGCGAGGTCACTCTGGGCGGTATGTTTTATACTACAGAAAATGCATATTTCTTATTATACGTTGCTTTCTGAGAGCAGAACTTTTGTTCAAGTGCCAATTTATCAAGCTAAAGGTTGTCCTGACCCAAAATAATAATAATTGCAGATTTCAATTCCTTACATCAAAAATGTATTTTTAGAACCCCTTATTTTAAAAAATTGTTTAAAAATGACACTTTAAATGGCATGCCCTAATAGATATGAGTGTGCTGCTCAGAACTTTATAATAGTTGCATCAAAGCAGTATATATATATATTTATATATATTTCTATACGGTCCCCTTAGTGCAAGAAAGCAAAACTATTCCCCACTCTTAGTTGAGACAGATTTGGTGTGTTATTTACTTGGTTGAATAAGAACTTTTCCTTTGGGGACACCATGTTAATCCTGTCAATAAATAAGCAGTAAATGTACCTTGATCTGTTTACAGTCATAATAAACAGTATTCCATAAATTAAAATTGAAATTAACTTTTAAATTACCATGAGAAGTCACTTTTAAATTACCATGTTCTGACATATATGTCAAGTACTGTATATGAATGTGTTGTTGTTCAGCCTTCCCATATCTACGGATTTGAAATCATGCTTTAAAATTGAATATTTTGATTTGAGAAATCAGTGATGGCTGTTTTCTTCTACATTGTGCTGTAGGTAAACATTTTCCACTTCAATCTGTCAGTTTTTATGAATGCCATTTTATACATTTCTTCTAGTCCTAAAAGAAGCACTGAAAAACGTAATCGTGAACAAGAGAATAAGTATATAGAAGAGCTTGCAGAGCTGATTTTTGCTAATTTTAATGATATTGACAACTTTAACTTCAAACCTGACAAATGTGCAATCTTGAAAGAAACTGTGAAGCAGATTCGTCAAATAAAAGAACAAGGTAAGAAAGTTTATTAGAATGATTTACTATTGTATATGTCCTCCCTTTTCCCCAGCTGTAAGGCAGATTCACTGATTTTTATTTTTCATTCTTGATTGACAATTATTTAACTGAAATGTATTTTTTCAATCTTACATTGTTGAACTGCTAATATTACAGTTGATATAAACCGTAAGTCTCTGAAGAAGCAAGGAGACAATCTCTGTATGTTTAATTATGAAATTTTAGAAATGTTTTTAGTATAATTACCAGATTGTGCAACATAACCTAGTTTAAAATAGAATGAATTTAGAATACAAAACAAGTTTATTTATTTATTTGTTACATTGAATTGTGAGATATAACTACCCATTTCTGATTCACTTTACTTTGCTTTCACTGCATTTATTTGGTCACATTTGTGGATGATTGTGTGTGGGTGGGTGTGGGTGTGGGTGTAGCAATACCAGGGGCTGGGGCTGGGAAATATGTCCCTATTTATTAGTACTCTTCAACCTCTCAGCAGCCTTCAATAGAATCAACAATAGCAAAAAAAGCAAAAAGCAAAGTGGTCTGCTTATATACTGCCCCATACCACTTCAAGTAGTCTCTGGGCGGTTTACAGTTTTAATTGCAGTATTCAGGCTACACATTGGCCCCCTCCCCCCAGCAAGCTGGGTCAACCATGAGCCTGCTACCTGGGACTGAACCCCAGGTTGTGAGCACAGTTTTACCTGCAATACAGACATTTAACCACTGTGCCACGAGGCTCAATAGTATATTTGTGGAACTGGCTGGATTCGGCAGTGATATCTGTCCTTTCTATTGGGTCATACCTAAAAGGGTTTAGTGCTGGGTTGCTGCTAACACCATGTCTTGTAGGGTTCCATAGTGTTTTTCAAGTTATTCAAATGATACTGCTGGGAGAAGTCTTTTGAATCTTTGAAGAGGTGTCACTAGTATGCTGATGGCACTACAGTTTATTGCTCCTTGTCACTTAACAGCAAGGGAGGAGTCAGTACTTATAAACTTCCTGAGTTAATTTAGAATTTGATTAAAAGGTCAAAATGAAATGTGACAGTGTGGAGATGCTGCAGTGAGTAGAAAGTTTGACTTGAGCATTGGGATTCATCCTGTTCTGCAAAAGCTTGTACACCCCTTGAAATGTTTTGTTCATAGTCTTGGAATGTCCTTCAACTTGGTAGTGTCCTTGAATTGGTATAATGTTCTTACTTAATATGGGGCTGTCTCTTAAAAATGTATGGGAGATATCATGGAGAGAGAGGTTAAGCTACCAAAACTGAAAGTTTTGCAGTGATTACCACTTTTTTCCTGGCCTAGTTCAAGATACAGGGTTTAACATTTAAAGCAGTAATTAAGGAAATACCGGGGAAAAGAGGGCTTTTTCTTGTGTTGTTCCCAAACTGTAGAATGCATTTTCCTCAGAACAGAAGTCAGTTGCCACTTTTATTGTTTCTGGTCAAGTATAAATATATGTTTTCAATGGGCTTTTAAACTTTTGATGTTTGTTGATTATTTATTTTCATTGCTTTATTGTTTGTTTTAGTAGTGCCACTTTATTGAAGTGTTCATCCATCTCGAATCATATTTTAGTGGAAGCATGGGACAGAAATATAAACAAATAAATACAGATATATAAATATTTTTACTAAAGTATCCATGAACTCCCAAAGCATCTTGAATTGCTGTAAATCTGGACACTTGTTTCCAGGCATCTTATGACACTGTGAAGACTAAAATATCTATTGTGACCTATGTTTTTGTGGTCTGGATGCATGAAGTGGCCAATTAGTTAGTGATGTGTCAATACAAAATATGCAAAAGAATTAACAGATTTATCAATTTATATCACTAAGATACTGTCTGAATATAAAAAAAGTTTTATTAGAAGGGCTGGTTCACTGTGGTGAGTGTATCACATTGTTTGAAAATGTCAACATCCTATTCTTTCAGTGTTCCCTTTTGAGATGCACTGTATTTTATCTTTATCTGTACCTGTTTATGTATTTTGTTAGGTTTGATAAGCTAGATAGAGATAGTGTAAATATAGATTAGTGTTAACTAAGAGTAATGAAGTGTCCTGTAGACCAAAAAACAAACAAACCAACCAACCAACAACCAAATGTTACAGTTGATCTGTTAGTTGGTCCTATCAAATCTCTTATTATTTATTTATTACAATTATATATCTCATTTCCCCCAATGAGCTCCAAGTACCCTATAAGGATTTCCTCCTCCCTGCTGAATGATACCATTAAAAAAATCTGAACCAAGTAGTGGTTTAGGAGGGTATAATTGTGGAATATAGCAGCTTGGAAGAGTATCTTTAAATTCTTTGAAAGGGATAATAATGGTAGATGAAATTTAGCAACCAGAGACATGTTGGAATATGTTTTGCACATGCAGCAACAGCTCCAGAAACGGCTCTGAAAACCCATAGAAGAGTTTAAAATTTTGGTCTTGCAGCAAATTTTAACTCATTAGAATCAGACAAAGTGGCTCAGGATGAGGAAAAAGAAAACTCATCTGATGGCTGAAACCATTGTGGCTATAGATAAAGTTGTCTATGTGTTATTTTAGCATCTGAGATGCGGTGCTAAAATTATATAATATTTTTAAATGAACATTAAGATAGCAGTGTTTACTTGTTTTGATTTGATGTTTCCTGAAATATGTACCTTCATTGTTTTGAAGCACTGGAAGCCAGCAAGCACTCTGGGAGTTACAGTCCAAAAAGTAAATTTTCCAGCAGCCTGACACTTCCTGGGACTTCTCCCTGCCACTTCAGTCATCCTGACTTCTTAATTTCACAGGCTACATTCCTTTTCTGCTAGTTCAGAGTGTGCTAATGAGTGTTGGTGATCACTGCAATATGCGTGTAGCAATGCACTGCGTAGTTGTCAAAATGGCAAGGACAGTCTGGCTGCTAACGCTCACATTACTGCTGACAGTTCTTGTTTTTTATGTGTTAAGTGACTTATATATCAAGCATTGAATGTGTGTGTGTGTGTGTGTGTGTGTGTGTGTGTGTGTGTGTGTGTGT
>JAHTLZ010000204.1:35322453-35375325 GCA_023846285.1 Phrynocephalus versicolor
GCAGTGACAGTTTTGTATGAAGCTATCAGGATAGGCCCACAGGTGCCATTCAGCATTATTCCCCTCCCCTCCCCTCCAGCCAGCTGGACCACTTGCTTTTCAGTGTGACGAAAAGCACTGGTTCCAGAAACCTCTATAGAAACCTCCACATTTCTTGAGGAATCCCTTCCATAATTGGAATGCCTAGGAGCCAAGCAGAGGCACAGGACAGAGAGAAAAATCTTTAATTGTGGGAAATTGCTCCTTGGTAATGAAAGACTCTCCATCTTTGAGCTCGAACAGCTTCCCAGAGATTAACGGACTTGCACAGGAGCCTAATGACCATCTGTTGGATGGGAATTGGAAATGTTTTATACAGTATCTAGATAATTACTGTGGCTGCTCATCAGCCTTACCCGGTGTAACTATCAGAACAGGATTTCAGCCAATTTTTCATAAATTCTGGCCACTTATAAGGAAGGCAGTATGCAAAAAGGACCACTTACAATGTCATTTTCTCTGGGCATCTCAGATAAAAGTAAAGGCATGTACTGTTAATAAATATAGTGATTTCCACACTCTCATGTGCTAAACCAATGGTTGTTGCTGGCATTTGTGTGCCAAACTTTGAAGAGAAGTATTTGTGAAACTTACTGCAAGCATCATAGCTGTCCCCATTAAAAGTTAGTATTCCGCAGAAATAGTCATACTCATATGTGTTTATATGTATTATATTCTGCCCTTTGCTTCATGTGATATTTCTGACCCTTGCATGTTAACTCCTCATCTGCTTATGTTTTTAGTACTCCTTTCAGATACAGGTAATGAATCTAGCTTTATGTTCTGTTTGCAACTTTTATGGATTTTTAGTATATAATGTTTGCATAATTTGTTCAGATATCCTAAGTTAGGAACTATAGGTCATTTATTTCTTCTCTTGAGGTACTTTATATTATACATTAGCCTCATTTTCTTGGCCGCTTAATAAGCTTAATTTGAAGAAACATTGTAGCTGGAAATAATTTTCATTAAGTTAATGCTGTTGTAACAGTTAGTTAGTTAGTTAGTGAGGTAATTTTTATTTCTGAAAAACCTGTAACACTTGACAGAATCCTGTGGGTTAGCATAGTGAATTGCACTACAATAGGCCCATTGAATCAGTGGGGATTTGGTGAAGGATTCATGCGGACCTATTCTAACTGGATCTATTCAGCAAAGCAAGTTTTCATTAAAGTTGTCCTATTTGAATCAGTGGAACTAACAGTGGTGTCAACATGCCCTCTAATTTTTGTCCCCACTGATTGGGGCTGTCTTCTTTGCGCACGCATGCACAATATGCACATGCAGATGAGAACCTTCTCCCTCACAAATTCAGTTGCAGCCAGAAGAAAAGCACTTAGAGTGGGTGCCTGGGAGCAGAAAAACCATGCATGGAGGGTGCCCACAACTTATACTCCTTGAGTAGAGTTGACCCGGTAAATTCCCATTGATTCAGAGGGCCTCCCCTAATGTGATTTACTACTCTGTGCCACAGAATTTTGGCAAGTTACACTTTCTAACTAGACCATGAGTGTTGATTTTGTAGGAAGTACATAGATCAAAATATTGTGAAGTAGCAGCTCTAAATTATCAACCGTATTTAATTGATGCAGGCACTGACCACAATTTAGTATTATTGGCACTGATTTTCATCCCATCCTTCCCTCAGTAGCTAGATCACCTTTAAGACTTTGAATATTGCCAGTAATAATATGTTTGTCACTACCTAATTGTTATGTATGATCTTTACTTCATTTAGTGAATGGGGGACCTTGGTCTGGTGAAGCTCCCAGGCGCAACAGCCATACTTTTAATTGTCGAATGTTGGTAAAACCTGTAACTGATTCTGAAGAAGAAGGTCATGATAACCAGGAAGCACATCAGAAGTATGAAACTATGCAGTGCTTTGCTGTTTCTCAACCAAAGTCCATCAAGGAAGATGGTGAAGGTAACCAGAAGATTTTTTTCCTATTCTTTCATAAATAAAGGAGACTTGCTAATTGAGGCTCATTTAACCAAATCTCTTTCATTAATGTTGTATTTGTTCTGTAGCTTGTAGTTACCAGTGTTTGCTATTTATATAACTACAGGGCTTTTTAAAGATTTTGTACCAGGGCTAGGAACATAGTGGCCCTGCATATAATGGTGGAATCCAGTTCCAACTCTATCAGTAACCTGTTTCATGGTAGCAGATTCTGGTCAATTGTACTTCATCAGTATTTGGCATGCACACACACACACACACACAGAGAGAGAGAGAGAGAGAGAGAGAGAAGACCTCCTGGGGGTCCTGGAGCCACTGCCCACGCCACCATGATTTGCTGGGTGGAGAAACAGCGAGAGGACCAGCGGCGAAGTTCCCTGTTCCCTTCCTCCCCGGCCAGATGATGTGCCCCGGGGTGAAGAAATGGCTGGGAGGGTGCTCACGCGGCACCAAATTCAAAATGGCTAAGCCTTCTGCCTCCTCCCCTTCACTTGGGTGAAGGGGGAGAGAAGATAGGCTGCTCGGTCCTTTTGAATTTGGTGCCGAACGAGACTGGGTGCAGAAGGCAAGACCTCCTGGGGGTCCTGGAGCCGCTGCCACCACCTCTACGATTTGTGTGCACACAAGAGTCGACCACGGGGGACATTCCAAAGTGTCAGGTAGGCCATGGGCTGTTCAGGGTTGGACAGCCCTGGTGTATATTGTGCACCTTCCTCTCCTCTACTGAGAAGTCTGTTTGCCTTGAAGGCAGCTGCCAGAAAGGTGACCCATTATTTCGGGTATGCTTGAGGACTGTTTCTTAGATGGCTGTCAGGATTAAAACAGAAGTTTCAGAGGTTGCTAGTCATTAGAATTTGAGGAAGTTTGGTTGTAGTTATGTGCCCAAATAGAGGTTTCAAGATATGTTGTAAGGTAAGTACTGGATGTTCCAAATTAACTTATTTTTGCGAGTTGATTACTCATAAGATATTTGAGTGGTTGCTTGTTTCAGAGAGAAAATATTTTCTCTCCTAGTTACAAAACTAGTGTCTTGTCTGGTTCTGTCCCAAGTATAGTATTAACTATGCTCTCACACTTCATCTGCGTAACCCTGGGAAGTGCTACAGTGAAGTCAAAAGAAATATTGGTGCGCCCCACCCAAAAGAAGGGGCATAAGCTACCGATTAAGAGTTCTTGCTTTGAGTTGTATGGGAACAGTATTGTTTATATACTGGTGGAAGTGGCGTTCAGGAATTTAGAGGAGAGTTTTTCTGATGACATCCCTAGTCATGTTATTCACTTGGGCAGTTTCGGACTCTGAAAGACACAGGTTCACTCACAGTGGGCCAATCAAAGCAAATGATAACATTGTCTTGTAAAGAGGAGACCTACATATTGCTCAAGCTGTCTACCAAAAGTCCTACTGTAAGTGAACATGTGTCTTTAATAGCCATGTGTGAGATGAACCGTGGATAGGAAAGAAAGATAGCAACTCACAGCAGTGAACAAAGCAAACTCAATGCTAGGGATCATTAGGAAGGATATAGAAAATAAGTCAGCAAGTGTCATTTTGCCTCTTTATAAATCTATGGTGAGGCCCCATCTGGAGTATTGTGTACAGTTCTGGTTACCATACCTCCAGAAGGATATTATGGAAATGAAAAAAGTGCAGAGGGCAACTAGAATGATTAGGGGACTGGAACACTTTCCGTACCATCTGAGGCTGCAAAGACTGGGCCTCTTCACTCTTGAACGACGGTGCCTAAGAGGTGACCTGATTGAAGTTTATAAAATTATACATGGTATGGACAAAGTAGATAGTTAAAAACTGTTTTCCCTGTTGCACAACACTAGAACTAGTGGACACTCCATGAAACTTTTGGGTTCTAGATCTCAAACAAATAAGAGAATTTACTTTTTCACCGAGAGGATCACTGGTCTATGGAACTCCCTGCCAGAAGAAGTGGTGATGACAACTGTCAGGCTTGACAGCTTTAAGAAAGGATTAGACAAGTTCGTGGAGAACAAGGGTATCAGTGGCTATCATTATGGATGCCTAAGGACAACTACTGGTTTGGAGAGATAGGATATTTCTCAATGCCATTTTGCAGAGAATCTTAAGCAGGTGAAGACATCTGCTTGGGAATGTGTGTTGTGTCGTTAACAGTCGTGACCGACTCTTTGTACCCTGAAGCAAAAGTTGAGCCACTGTGTGAGACTGAATGCTGGACTGGATGAGCTGTGGCCTGTTCCAGCAAGGGTGTTCTTATGTTCTTAAGATAGAAGGGATGGGAAATTTGTTGGAATTAGTTTAGATGATCCAGAAAAAGCTTTGAAGTGTGAGAATGTACTGGAGTCCTTGGTAATGTAGCAAAAAGAGGTATAGAACCTTCTGATGCTTTTATACTTGGAAGTAATAGTAATACTTGGGCCTGAGCAGTCAGCTCTGGTATATCAATGATGCGGGGGATTTGATTTAAATTAATTTGATTTTTAAAAATCATTGTATTTTATCTACCCTGATAATTGAGCTTGAGAAGACATTTGGATTTGGATTTCTATGGGAAAAGAAGTAGCAAGAGCAAGATAAGGCATGTGAGAAGATTAGAGTGTATAGCGAGGCATTTTAACAATGATTTCCCCCCTCTAATACTAATTTAGATCGTTTGTTACAGTTTGAATGTGGCAGAGCATGCTGCTATTACTAAAAACAGAATCTGGCCTGCCTAGTATTTTTAAAGCACATAATTGTTGTATATTATTCATTATTTATCATACTTTTCTGCAGTAAATAATTTTGTTCCATTACAGATCTGCAGTCTTGCTTGATCTGTGTAGCAAGAAGAGTTCCAATGAAGGAAAGGCCATTACTGCCCTCATCAGAGACATTCAGCACTCGTCAGGATTTGCAAGGTATTGTAAGAGTGGATTGTTAAATAGTTGTTGTTGTTCTAAAAATCCAAGCATAGTTAGTGTCTTGTTAACAATGGCTTTAATATACTCAGGCAAGATAACTTCACTGGACACTAGTACCATGCGAGCAGCTATGAAACCTGGCTGGGAGGATGTAGTGAGAAGATGCATTCAGCGATTCTATGCACAGCCTGAAGGAGATACATCTTATGCCAAGAGGCATCATCAAGAGGGTAAGACTGAAATATTCAGAAGATATGTTTACAGTAAGAAAAAAAGAACTGCAAGTTGTAATTTAGGAAATCTCTCATGAGCACAAATACAGGCATAGGGTTCTGTGGAAGGGAAGAGGCTTCCCCATTCGGTGCAACAGCAGAAAAAGGCTTGCATGTCTGCCTTATTGTATACATTTGCTTAAAATACCGTATATACTCGAGTATAAGTCGACCCGAGTATAAGCCTGGGCCCCTAATTTAAACCCCAAAAACTGGGAAAATTTATTGACTCAAGTATACACCTAGGGTGGGAAATGCAGCAGGGCCTGGCAACTCCTCCTTTGTGAGCTTGGTGTGTGTGATGTTTAAAATGACTTTTAGCCACCGAGGCAAGTGCTTGAGTTGGTGGCTAAAAGTCATTTTAAACATTGTTTTAAAATGACTTTTTAAACAGTCGTTTTAAACATGGGGGCGGGGGGTTGGGAGAAGTGGCGCACAATTTTTAAAATGACTTTTAGCGACTGACCCAAACTTGCCTCAGTGGCTAAAAGTATTGACCCGAATATAAGCCGAGGACCCCTTTTTTCAGCCCAAAATTAGGGCTGGAAAAACTAGGCTTATACTCGAGTATATACAGTATAATGGGATAAATAGAATAACTTGCTTATAAGCAAATCTAAAGGAACTATTACTGTGAGTGAATGCCAAGTGATTAGAGTGGTGGACAAGGACTCAAGAGACCTGGGTTCAAATTCCCACTCAGCCATGAAAAGTCACTGGGGGCAGAACTGGTAAAACCTCTTCTTCAATAACTCTTTGACCTTCAGAGTCCTATTAGAGTTGCTAGAAGTCAGTAGAGATGTAGACTACACAATTCCTTTGAGAATAGATATTGTTTATAAATTGTTTGATATATGACATCAAGCAGTGTAAAAGGAAGAAGGGTCAAATGGATGGCCATAATCTTAAATAGCCCATCTCATTGCTGAAGTACTGAATTGTGTATTTTGGGAAAAATATTTAGATTTAAGTAACAAGTCTTACGGTATTGAAAATGAATTAGTCTAAAAGCATTTTAACAGTCAGCCATATTTTGATGCACATATACTCAGTAAACTGGCAACATGCAGCTGTTAAGTGCAAAGCAGTGTAATTGCCAAGCTGAGATATATTGGAATCATGCTTCGTGTGTGCTGCTCAAAGGTCATGAATGTAAACAGGATGCACATTCAAGACAGCTATTTTGTGCAGTGTAGTTCATATAAAAGCATAGTGTCTGCCGTGCAGGCGTTAATTAGATGATATACAACCCTTTTCCCTGAGATCTAAAAAGCGAAAGTACGTTTACAAAGGCCTTGAATTAAGATGGAGAGTTATTTTCTTTAATAAATTGTTCATTTTTATGAGTTTCCATGTTGAAGAGTTTGGGTTAATTGAATGTGGTGCCCATACTTCCATATTATAGACTTTCCAGAGTAAGATGTGATGACTGCTAAACATGAAATACATTAGATAGGTTTTTAAAAAGAAGAAACAATCTTTGTTATGTTGATTTTGTACTTAATGGTTAGACTAGACAGTAAAATTATCACGAAATCCATCTTAGATACCCCCACTAGTTTGTGAGGACATTAAGTTATTTGGTCATGTAGCAGTATCTAATATATGTAGAATAGAATTAAAATAAGTAATAAGGTCAAAAAGTGAACTTGGGAGCTGCGTGATGAGTGCACTAAAGGGTCCTTGCGTCATGTTAACTCTTCCTGTACAGTGGTACCTCGAGATACGGGCTCCTTGTGACATGAAAAACTCATGATGCAAAAGGGAAGTCTATCTGGGACGCAATGCATCCTGGGAATGGAAAACTTCTGCAATAACTTGAGATGCAAAAATTTCCTATAGAATGCTCCAAGATATAAAAATGTTATGGAAGACTTCAGTTCCCGGTGTGCATTGCGCCCTATTCGGATCCATGTTATGAAAATTTCACGATACGAAGCATCACGAGGAACAAATTATTTTCATATCTCGAGGTACCACTGTACTGTCTATCAGACAACACTAGAAGTTCAGAGAACCTTTACAAGTGTTTGTTGATAGGAAAATAAGTGAGAGTGTCTTCAGTGGCCCGTTGTGCTCATCATTTTAAATTGTTGTTGTCATTTTTATTACAGTGTTCTCTGCTACAGCTACTACATACTCCAAGAAGCTAATTTAGCATGTATTGGCTGAAATCCCTGTTGCACCACTCTGCCTATGCCATGGGAATGATGTCATTGGCAGCAGCAAATGACTGCTGATTAAAAGCTTCCTTCTCTGATTTCAGGGTGCATTGCAGTCATACTCAACGTGACAAAGTTGTTTCCACCCTGAAATTGGAAAAGAAAGCTATAATTAGTGATAGTCTGCTGCTGGTGATGACATCATTCCCACTGTGCAGCCAGACTAAGAATTTTGACCATATATTGCAGTTATGTCATCAGTTCTGTAGAATGTATATTTCTGCCTTTTTAATATGTCTTGAAATTGCTGTATGTTCCAAAGCATTGAGCTCGCCACAGTTTTACAGCTGTATTCTGTTTAACTGGGGGCTAAAGCATACCTTAGCTGTCTAGCTTTTACTAAGGAGAGATGGCAGATGGAAAGCATGGGAAAGCATGCTAGGGATTATCAAAAAGGGGATTGAAAATAAAACAGCCAACATTATAATCCCATTATACAAAACAATAGTAAGGCTGCACCTGGAGTATTGTGAACAATTCTGGTCACCGCATCTCAAGAAAGACATAGTAGAACTGGAAAAGGTGCAGAAGAGAGCGACCAAAATGATTACTGGACTGGGGCACCTCCCTTATGAGGAAAGGCTAAAACATTTGGGGCTCTTTAGTCTGGAAAAAAGGCACCTGAGGGGGGATATGATTGAGACGTACAAAATAATGCAGGGCATGAGTAAATTGGATAGAGGGAAGCTCTTCTCCCTCTCACAAAATACCAGAACTAGGGGACATACACTCAAATTGAGGGCTGGGAGAGTAAGAACACAAAAGAAAATATTTTTTCACCCAGCGCGTTGTTAGTCTATGGAACTCCCGGCCACAGGATGTGGTGATGGCATCTGGCTTGGATGCCTTCAAAAGGGGATTGGACAGATTCCTGGAGGAAAAGTCCATCACAGGTTACAAAGCATGATGGAGATGTGTAATCTCCAGGCTTAAAACCGGGGTACCTCAAGGGCCAGATGCAAGGGAATGGTATCAGGAGACAGATATCTAGTCTGATGCGCTCCCAGATGCATCTGGTGGGGCCACTGTGAGATACAGGAAGCTGGACTAGATGGGCCTTTGGCCTGATCCAGCATGGCTTTTCTTATGTTCTTATGTTCTTATGTTAACTAATACTGGGCCACTGTCAGAAAAAGCTGGACACCCTGTTCTAAGCATGAAGACTAGCAAGTGCAATTCTGGGAATTAAAAATAAGTGCCCCCCCCCCCGGGTTTGAAATGGATAATGGAATAAGAATCCCATCCAGGATAGCTCTCATTAATAAACGTGACAAATAGTATGCTTCGTGATAGAACTCAAAATTCTTCCTAGGGGTTGTGTTAAATCATGATGAACAAAGTAAAATGAAATGCTCTTTATTTTATTGGTGTAAGCATCTGAGAGTGTGCGTTTAGTTTAACATTGGGCAAGCAGTAGTTTTAAGTAGGTGTAATCTGACATAGTGGCATTTTTTAAAAAGCCCACTCAGAATCCCCAACGCTTATGATTGTTGAATGGAACCCCTTTCGTTTTGAAATGGATTAACTTCGGCAATCTTAACATCAGTGCTGTTGACAAGGGAGTGTTGGAATTTCCTGCTCTGTGTGAAAAGGGCTGTTGCTGATTAGAGTTCTGCTGAAAGGTTAGCCTGGAACAATGACATACCTACAGTATGAAATTTTACTTTACATTATTCCAGAGTTAACACAGACATTGTTTTTCTTCACATTCTTACTGCAGATAAACCCTTCTGGTTGTTTAACGTGTGTTTCCTGTTTTCCTCCTGCTAGTATAATAAATTGAAATGCAGAAACACGATAGACAACTTGAACGCAGGAGCAGGGAGAAAAATCCTGCTATACCAGTGTTGCAAGTTTGCAGGAAGAAGAAAAAAAGGCCTAGCCTTGTCAGCATCTGAATGTCATTTGATATACTACACGATTGATTTAGGAAAACTGCAAACACATCACAAGTCAGCAATAAAACTGGCCTTTTATATACCAGAGAAGCAAGGATGTTTTCAAAGATAAATCATAAAAACTTAACCAGATTCTTACTCTGGTTGTGTTGTGTTTAGCATTTCTTGAAATACAGGTGTTGGATGTCTTCAGAATTTCAGATGGGATGGGAGAGACTAAAAGATACTTTTCTAGGATAAGTACAGTAACCAAATAAAAAGGTGTTTCAAGCCAGTTCAGAAATACCAAGATTCAAAGAAAGTTTAACAGGTTTTATAGGAAAAGATCACAGCAATCAAGGCAGAAAGTATGATTTTTATTAGTCTACATTTTTCACTTAAAATGTGTTAGAACTGAAGCATTGAATCTGTCTCTAATTTGTATCTGTTGTGCCCTTGGTCCCACTTTTTAAAGTCGGATCTTGGCATGTAAACACAGTTCTCGGTGAGTTATACTCTATTAGAATGAAAATTAGGAGTTATGGACTTGGCTAAGAATCCTTCACAAAGACTGCCCAGTGAGTTCATAGACATTGTGGGACTTAAAGGAGGAACCTCAAATCATAAGCACGTTTGACATATAGCCATCATATTTACCCTACTGCAGGAATGCCTGATGAAGTCATAAGTAAAGCAGTCACCTTTACGTTGACTGTGTTATGCTCAAGTTGGTGGAAGTTTAGAAAGCATATGTCATCCCTAGGGATGCCAATATGTTAACTCGATCACTAGTCTATGACCTGTTTTTATTTGTCTATATCCTTGCCATCCTTTCATCCCTTGTTTCTCTGAAGCATGATGAGTTGGAATACTTTGTAGTAATGTTTGGATACTACAAAGAAACCTATGGCTTGTTTTGTCTTGTGCTAGTTAAGTTTAATTCTGAGCCCTGTCTTCAGTGGTTGTGGTGGCTGAGTGGGAATTAATTCCTGCCTTAGAAATAATTCAGAATTACTGGCCAGAGTGACCGTTGTTCATATGGTGTGGTATAAAAATCAAACAAATAAATAAATAAAAGAAGATTCACAGGTAAGTGCACAGATTCTGTTGGCATCATCTTTAACTTAGTTAATACTTTACTGTGTTTGCACTTTGATCTTATGCTGCAAACCATTAGCTTTTCCTGTAACACAGCATTGCTGACCTTGCAAAAGGACTTACATTTTTTTCCTAAAGAAAGCTGTACTAGTAAATCCACATTTGTGTAGGCATAATCCTACAGAAGTCTGTCTCTCTTACTTGCTTTTTGTTTTTGCTTCCTTACAGTGCTGAGACAGGGACTAGCATTTAGTCCTGTCTATCGATTTTCTTTATCTGATGGCATTATAGTTGCTGCCCAAACGAAGAGCAAGCTCATCCGTTCTCAGACTACTAGTGAACCTCAGCTTGTAATATCCTTGCATATGCTTCACAGGTAACATATAGGAGTATTTTTTTGTCTTTAAGATCTTCACATGCACTTTCTGGAAACATTAAAAAGGACATGAACTAGCCTTATCTTGCATTGTTGTAAGCTGGTAACCATTTTAGCTTTACTGGTTGTAATGTGACAATCATACAAAGTATGGGTCCAATTTAAACTTTTAAAAATTACAGTTATTTGAAGGAAATGAAAGCGTAATTTTGTTTGGGTTTAATTTTAATGCTTATATTTTGCAAGGCTCTTGTAGCACATTTTGCCTATACAAGTCTCTTCTCATATAAATTCTGCAGTCATTATCATAACAGACGAATCCTCGGCTCAAGCCTCATTCCTAAAACTGTTCTAGCGAGGTGATGAGATAACTTGTATTGAGGAGCTCTGGAACAGTTTGTTCTGATATACCGCTACATATGATACAGTTTTGGAGGGTACTGGCCAGAATCCTCTTGCGTAACATGAGATAAATTGTGACATTTGGTCCATTCTTCCCCAGTAAATGTCATTATCCCTGCTGTGAATCTCAGTTGATTATGGCGAGGCTCACATGACAAGTTAGTACATGTATGCATCCCAAGACTCACAATGGAGATACTTTTAAAAAAATACTTCACTCTTCCCAAAGGGAGCCTTTGTATAAAGAACAATGTTATACAGGCCAGACCCTTATTGCTGTGTATAGAATTGCACTAAGGCAATTATGGAGGGCCAGCTGCCTCTTTCCCAGCCCCTCTCTCGAGAGCCTTGATGTTTCCCAGATTGTATGATCAGTCATGTAGTTACTTGTGTTACGGCACATGCAACTGGAAGCTTGAACATAACTGTATGATTAGTTTACAGAAGTACTGTTTCTTCCTTTGGATTTGGGCCATGGAGAATATATACAAACAGATTGGATTACCAGGAACTAACTGTATTCATTGAATTAAGACAAAAGAAACCTGTGTTGTGTTATTAGATGTAACTTTTTTAGTGTACACCGCCCCGAGTTCCGTTTCGGAAGATGGGGCGGTATATAAATATAATAATAAATAAATAAATAACTTTGTCAAAAAGTACAGATATTAATGAATGTTTATTACCTGATACTTGCATTTTAAAAAAAGACTTAAAAATGTACAGCAGGTTCTATACATTTAACTAAAAGCTGCTGTTTTGATTATATAAAACTGGTTTTGGTTGAATCAGGAGATAATTATGATATTTCATGGAGCAGCAGCACAAGCAGCAAGTTAAACAAGAAATATTAGGCTATAAGTCAACTGTGTGCAAGAAAATTTAATTTTTACCAGCTTGAGAAACAGGATATTGTGTGAATTTTGGGTCTGTGTGTGTATATTTGATATAATTTCCCTTCTGGCTTCACTCATCTCTTTCTAATAAGAAATGACTGGACACCACATTTTCTTTTTGCTTCTTAGCTTTTTGATTGGATCTCATGTCACTAACAGGGCAAACTTTAAATGTTTCAGCTACAGAATTTACAGTGCAAAGATTACAAAGGAACGTCTAAGCCAGTGCCAAAAATATTATTAAATATAGTTCAAAAAGTTAATTTCATTGAATTTTCGATTTTGGATGTTTTTAATTTCTTCAGAACTATGAAGATAGAAAAATAATTGGTAGTCCCTATATTGAACACTTGAGGAAGAAACTGATTACAGATGTTTATAAGTGTAACTTTCCAATAGAACAAAAGCCTTGTCTGCTGAAGAAATTTTCCCAAGATAATTAAATTTGGATAGTCTTCAAAAATTCCCGTACATCATCTGTTGAGAAAAGTCGTTTTCTTTTGGAAATATTGCTTTCCCCCTCAATCACTAATACAGGCATGTCCAAACTTCATCCTTCCAGATGTTTTGGACCACAACTCCCACAGTCCTTTGTCATTGGCAATCTAAGCTTAGAATTCTGGGAGTTGTGGTCCAAAACATCAGGAGGGCTGAAGTTTGGACATGCCTGCACTAATATTTTTTAAAGCAATTTGGTTATTGCCCAGATAGCATGGCTATCTAGTATATCAGGCCTGCACAACCTGTAGGCCGTGGGGGACCAGTCACCCACGGGTCCCTGTTGGCTTCCCAGCGCGCCACCTGGTGAGGTGCGCAGGTGCCTGGGCTGCCTGGCAGGGCTGTGGATGGTGGCGCTGCTGGGCTGCGGCCTGGGCCCCACCAGGCTCTTTAGAGCTAGGCACCTCCTCCCGGCCGCCCTCTGCGCCCTTGGCCTCTTGGCCGGCAGCCTCAGGGAGCTGCTCACCAAGCTGTGTGGGGTGGCCGGTGGCGGGGACGACCGCCTCTGGGAGGGGGACAGATGGTGGTGAAGTCCCCCATTTGCCCCCTCCTCAGCCAGATGACAAGCTCCCCGGTGGCACGCTGGGTGGAGAAGTGGCGGGAGGGCCAGTGGCGAAGTCCACTGTTCCCCCCTCCCCAGCCAGATGACAAGTGCCCCAGCGGCCACACAGGGCGAAGAAGTGGCCAGGAGGGTACTCGTGTGGCACCAAGCCTTCCCCCTCCTCCACTTCGCTCGGGCAAAGGGGGGAGGAGTAAGGCTGCTTGATCCTTTAGAATTTGATGCCCAGCGAGCCTGGTTGGGGAAGGCAAGACCTCCTGGGGGTCCTGGAGCCACCACTGCTGCAGTTTGCCTGGTGGAGAAGCGTCTGGAGGGCTAGCGGCGAAGTCCCCCATTCCCCTCCTCCCCGGCCAGATGACATGCCTCAGCAGCCGCACGGGACAAAGAAGCAGCTGGAAGGGTGCTCACGTGGCACCGAATTCAAAAAGACCAAGCCTTCCCCCTCCTCCCCTTTACTCGGGCTAAGGGGAAGAGGAGGAAGGCTGCTCAGTCCTTTTGGTTTCGGTGCCAAATGAGCCCTGGCGGGGAAGGCAAGACCTCCTGGGGGCCCTGGAGTCACTGCCCGCGCCACCATGATTTGCCGGGTGGAGAAGCGGCAGGAGGACCAGTAGCAAAGTCCCCTGGCTGGATAATGTGCCCCAAGGTGAAGAAGGGGTTGGGGGGGGTGCTCATACGGTGCCAAATTCAAAATGGCGTGAAGGGGGGGGAGGAGGAAGGCTGCTCAGGCCTTTTAATTTGGTGCCAAATGAGTCCTGGCGGGGAAGGCAAGACTTCCTGGGGGTCCTGGAGCTTCTGCCACTGCCGCTGCCACTCTGATTTGCTCAAAGAGTCGACCATGGGGATGTTCCAGAGCGTCAGGATGTTCAAAGTTGCACAGCCCTGTAGTATATAGTTCTGAAAATATTTGAGACACCTGTTAGCTACTGCTTCTGCCACTTGACATGCTGTCATTAGAATGGTTGTCAGGAATAGTTGAGAAGGAAAGGTTCTTTAAAATTTGCTAGCTGTGAACCCTAATTTCTGTATTTCCTCAAAAGTGTGCTGAAGTAATATTTCAGCACACTCCTTATGTGTTGCAGTTTTACCCAAAACTGTAGTTGATCTACTCAGACTATAATTTCCATATGGCACTGCAAAATGCAGGCTTTAGACTGTAAGTCTCTGGCATAGGTTTTGTGTGAAAAGCACTGTATTTTATTTTGAGTTTTAACTTGGAATTCTGATTCACTGTCATAAGGTACACAAATTTAAGTAGCACTGGACAATATAGTGAATCTGTTGCAAAACTTTTAAAACTTTGCCATAGCATTTTTGAGAAGGCCCTACAGTTACAGTTTCATATTTAAGCAAGCTCACTCCCTGAGATTTTCAGTCAGATGCAGGTCCTAAAAGTCTGAAGTCTCAAGATTTCTTTCCACAATACTGTATAATAAAATTGCTCACATGAAATCTAAGATATTGTCAGTTAACCTTTGCTTAGTCTGTCATGTAAGCAGAACCCACTAGAGACAAGCACCTGTGGTAGAAGATGGAGTGACAGCATCTTATAAAAGCTGATTAGGTATGAACGAGGAACATGCTATGTAGTCCCCATGATTTTACAGATGCAAGAATGGATTCAGTGTTTTATTGAAGCACTAAAAACCAAACACATTGCAAGCTTTCATAGAGAAAATCCCTCTTCAGGCTTAGCATAACCCCTTCATGGATAGTACAGAAAGATTGTACACAAGAGTCCAGAATGGGTAGTTCATGTCTGTGAGAGTCGATGCCAATCCTCTTGAGGCAGCGATCACAAGACTCTTTGCAGCCTGGTTGGGAATTTTTACGCCCCTTTCTTAGGACCAAAAGAATTCCAGTCACTCTGTGATCTCTCTGTCTCTCTATCTTGTTCTCCCTTTGAAACTACAGTTAAATTTTGGCTGCAGGAGTTAGGTATATACCTTGTTTTGTATTGATTCATCGTAGGCTTTTCAAGGTATGAAACAATTCAGTAATCATTTATCTTTACCTTATTTTGCACAGTAGTAACGTTTACTGGCTCTGGAATTGTCTGAAAATCCTCTACCAATACCACCTTCCACTATTGTTGTCCCTCTTCTCCATCACTATAGAAAACTTGTCAGCACATTATAGTAAGCATCTGCAAACAGTGTTGGAGGCAGCATGAAACAAGGAGAATGAATATAAGATGAATTGATTTATTATGAAAACCATAGCTTTTTCGTTTCCAAGACCTGAGCAGGGCTATGAATGATAGGTCCCATTAGATATTACAAATTCATAGGGTCACCACAAGACTGAAGCAACTGAACAGTACATAACAGCAATAAATAAACTTATAGTTAGATATATGCTAGACAAATAAGAGATACTGGTCTCCAAACAAACAAGTTCCAAAACCAATGGAAAAATAGAAATCATAAATTTGTTTGTATGTTTGTTTATATACTGCACTGTTTTTTCAAGGGAACTCCGGGTAGTTTAAAACAACAATAATATGTAACAATAAGAAACAAATATGCCAAAAAAGAAGTAAAACAACCAATACTGTAATACTTGCCAAGATGGCAAAAAAAAAAAACCCTATTGATCGCCAAATGCCTGCCTTCCTAAAAAGCAGTGTCTTCAGCGCTTTTTTTGAAGGCTGGCAGGGACTGTGCAAGGCGAATCTCACTTGGCAAGTTGTTCCAAAGCAAGGGGCCAGCCACAGAGAAGGCCTTGTTTCGAGTGATTGAATTTTCTATGAGAAGGAATAAGGTACAGGGGGTCTCTCCCCATGTGTATTGGTAATTATAATCTTATTCATATAGGAAGAGGAAGAGGAAGAGGAATCTTTATTATTATATACTCCTAGTTCCAGAAGCTTGTCCATGCCCTTGAGGGTCTCCAGGACCCTGTTCATGTGGTTTTCTTGTTGTAGCACATATTTAACCATTTTTTAAAAATCTGAGGTGGATAATAGATGTCATAGGTTTTCTTCGCTTTCCTCTGGTCATTCATTGCACATTTTTTTTACTTTCAAGGTTATTCTGGAAAGAAACATGTTTGAAATACACGTATTACATAGGTGTCTTCCTTTCTAATCACCCAACACCCATATCTCTAATATATGTGCTTCAGTTTGTGCATATGTGCAAAATAATTCCAAACTCAATTGAACCTATGTCTGCAGTAGTCTTTTTGGCTTGTGTTATATAGTCAGTTCGTTAAAAACACTGCTTTTCATTTTAAGGTGGTAAACCAGGTTCATACATAGAATGCTCGACAGCGCATACCCATTTTATGAAAAATCATGGATTTATATGATTATCTGCTTTTCTTATACAAAGTGAAAATGAAAATTTATCTTTGTTCAACACTGAAATGTGTAAGGCTTGTGATAGTATATAGAAAGTAATGCACTTGATCAGTGCTTTAAAAAAATTACAGTAAATTGATTTTAATCACAATTAAAATTAAAAATTGATTTGTTGACTTAAAGTGTCCAAGAGTGATTGGTGCGCACACTCACGCACACGCACCCCCCCCCGAATCTGCACTGTGTGTGGGGGGGGGGAGTCATGCTTATGTGCATGTGCTGAACCGAAAAGAATCTCACACAGTAGGGCCGAAAATTAGAACATTTATTGCTTAAGACATAGCTTGAGATTAGCAGTCTCTCCTGCAACATGGGGAAGAATAATGCTACAGTTGTGACCCAAGAGTATTATGAGGAGACATGATACATTATATTTCATCATTATGCAGCTGAATACAGCATGGTTACTTGTCATGCTGACTGGAGGATTCACATAGTTGTAGTCCATGGAAAAAAAGACCACATATGCCAAGTCCTGACCACTACATGAGGACTCTGGTGTTTGGCTCCTTTGTACCATAGACATTATAAATGGCAACAGAGGCCAGCAATGCCTACCTGGAGCTTCCACCAAAGAACCATCTTTTATCTTTATTTGAAAAACTGAATTGGTTCATTCATTGGTTCTTTCTTTCTTTTTCTTACTGAGTTCTGAATGTTTTGGGATAAAAAACATAACAACATTATATTTTAATACTGGAATTGTGAAAGTTACATATGTATCTAATGCTTGGTGTTGGTTTTTCATATTCTAGAGAACAGAATGTCTGTGGAATGAACCAGGATTTAACTGGACAAGCAATGGGAAAGCCACTGAACCCAATTAGCTCCAGCAGCCCTGCCCATCAGGCCATGTGCAGTGGTAATCCAGGTCAGGATATGACCATTAGTAGCAATATGAATTTTGCCATAAATGGCCCAAAGGAACAAATGGCCATGCCAGTGAGCAGGTTTGGTGGTTCAGGCGGAATGAATCATGTGTCAAGTATACAAGCATCCACTCCTCAGGGTAGTAACTATGCACTAAAAATGAATAGTCCCTCTCAAAACAGCCCTGGAATGACACCAGGTCAGCCAAACTCTATGCTTTCCCCAAGGCATCGTATGAGTCCTGGAGTGGCAGGCAGTCCTCGGATCCCACCCAGTCAGTTCTCCCCTGCAGGAAGCTTGCATTCACCTGTTGGAGTCTGCAGCAGCACAGGAAATAGCCATAGTTATACCAACAGTTCCCTCAATGCACTTCAGGCTCTCAGCGAGGGGCATGGAGTCGCTCTAGGTTCATCATTGGCTTCGCCTGATGTGAAAATGGGCAATTTACAAAATTCCCCAGTAAGCATGAATCCTCCCCAGCTAAGCAAATTGGGAAGCCTGGACTCTAAAGATGGCTTTGGACTTCACGGGGAGCAGTCGGAAGGTACAACTGGACAAACAGAGAACATCTGCCATTCAGGAGAACAGAAAGACAATAATGACAACAATACCCAGGTTGTCAGTGGTGAGAGGCCTGATGGGCAGAACAGACTGCATGATGGCAAAAGCCAGACAAAGCTCTTACAGTTGCTGACCACCAAATCAGATCAAATGGAGTCTTCGTCTATTTCAAATACAATGGGGGATGCTAACAAGGACTCCGTGGGAGGCTTATCTGGGTCTGGTTCAGCACACGGAACCTCGCTCAAGGAGAAGCATAAAATTTTGCACAGGCTCTTACAGGACAGTAGTTCCCCTGTAGACTTGGCCAAGCTCACAGCAGAGGCCACGGGCAAAGAGCTGAGCCAGGAGACTAGTAGCACAGCTTCCGGTTCAGAGGTGACTGTTAAACAGGAACCAGTGAGTCCCAAGAAGAAAGAAAATGCACTACTTCGCTACTTGCTAGATAAAGATGATACTAAAGATATCGGTTTGGCAGACATTACTCCCAAACTGGAACGGTCGGACAGTAAGACGGACCCTTCCAGTAGCACAAAGCAAGTAGCTATGAAGACAGAGAAAGAAGAGATGCGCTTTGAGCCGAATGAACAGGTAAGAGAAGTCTCTCTTTTTTGTTTGTTAGGCAAATTTGTCATGTCCGGCATGCATTAGTAAATAATGCATAGTATCTTTGGCATCTTTTCCATAAACAGTTTTGGGGCTTGTGCATGTAGAGAGATTATGGTTAATCACTGTGTTCATGTGTAGGGGGAAAAACTGATACTTAACACTTTTTTATATTCTGGTTTAGTGCTTGTTACATGATCATCGGGGTGGGTAGAGTGTAAAAGGTAACTTTGGAAGTCATAGGGGTCTAAACCCTGCATGGCTGAAAAACCTAGGTACTTGCCACTTTATTACATTATGGTTTAGTGGTTGTTTATAATGTTGGTTGTATAAAAGGTAACTTTGGAAGTCATGGGACCTAAATTGAACAGAGAAGGAGTTCTTTGAAAAATATCCCTGTGAGAAGGCATCAGTTAGCTCATTGTTTCAGTGTGAAATGTAGAGAAAAGACTAAAGCTATGTCAATTTTTTCTGTGTAATAAGCCATAAAAATCATTTGAGAGTAAGAAAGTGGGAAGAATCATGGCTGAAACACAATAAACATACTTCCCACAGGAAGTTCAAATTAAATATAGATTAAAGTTCTATAATGGTGAGAACAGAGAGTTCTCCAAATGATTTGCCATTCCTTTGCATTTTAGCCATGGTTCAGATATAGAGCCCCCCTCCCCGAATATTGTGTTTCAGACCCACTAACGCATACCTTCCCTTGGGAGGTAGTTTTCCATTTACCTGTTACTTGAAACACTTTTTTTTTTACCAATTTTATGTAAAGCATGTAAACAGTAAAAAAAAAACATGCAAATAAATGATAAAAAAATCAGAGACATCCAAATTAAATACAATCTAAAAGGTAAATTAAATAATTTATTTTGGCTAGAATCCTGTTACATACACACATAGCTACAGCAACATAAGTTTCATTGATCGTTTAAGAAATTAGCACTTGTTAATTCTTTTCATGCAGCAGCTCTGGTGTGTGATATGAAAGATAAATATCACCCTCTTCTTAACTGGAGAAAATTAACTGTTGAAAAGTATTCCATTGGAGTTACATCACTAATTAAGTAAATCTAGTTTAAAAGTTTCAGTAGCCTCAGCAGATAGCAAATACAGTAACTATAGTCATTTAAAAGGGAAAGTTCTGTTTTCTCATGTGTGTTTCTTCATCTGTTCATTGTTAACACAAAAAAGTGCAATAATTTGAAAAACTGTGTTTTAAAGTTTAACTTTTTGTCTTCGGTACTGTATCAGAAAGAAATGAAACCACACGTTATTAATAGTATTAAACATTGCCTTACAACAAATAATTTGTTTCCTACTAACCATCAAGTCACTAACGTTTTTTCCCATTTGACTTTTCATTTTCAAGTGATAGTTAAAAATGAGTTTCATAACTTTTCCATTATTAAAAAAATCTACAGTATAAGCATTTTACCAAATAAAAACTACTTCTAAGATTTCACTGAGCTAAGTTATCATCTTAATCTTAAACAGGGTATATTCTTGCTGATAGGGCAATTAACCAGTTTTTTTTTTTAAAAAAAAAGGCTTGACTGTTTTTGGTGTTAAAAGAGAAATGTTGCTCACTAAAAAGGAGGCAGGGTGGTATAAAGGTAATCCCAATTTTAATAGCATGAGGATGATTATATTTTTTTTCCAGAGTGGGGGTTTCCATTAGCCAACCCAAGGGATTTCAGCTGTGTAAATAGGAATGATTTGGGAATTATGTGGGGCTGGATGTTGGGGGATAGGATCTCACCCTTTCTTACAATCCCTGAGTATGCACCTAAAAGCATCTCTAGAGGGCTGGCAGACCCTTCTGAATAGTTTTTAAGTCACTCTGCTCAGGCAGGAATGGTGAAGAAAGAAAATCTCATCAACTGTATGAACACCCCATTACATTCATTTCATAATGTAATTCCTGCATATTTGAAGTAATTAATTGCAGATTGTTTATTTGTTTTATACCCTGCAAAGCCTCAAAATACTGGTTGACATGTAAGCTAGAGCACGTGAGATTTGTTTACAACTTTCCCTACTTAGTTATTGTATTAATACACTTCTCCCAGAATTGAGGCTCTTTAAAGAGTCTTACAGAACAGTTGGGAAACAATAGATATTTGAAATATGATAGATTTGTGAACATCAAAATAGGATTAAATTCATTCTGATATTAAAATTAATTACTAAAAATGCTTACACAAGTTAACCCCCAACACACTATGTACAATGTTATAATTTGAAGCATTTAATTTCTGAAGGATGGCTTAAAGACGTTTTTGCCTGTTGCTAGAAGGATAGGAGGAAGGAGGCAAACCTGGCCTCTCTAAGCAAAGAGTTCCAGAACCTGGATGTTCCCACTAAGAAGGCTATCTCTCTAGTTCCTACCAAATGAGCCTCTGTCAGATCTTAAAGCCAAAGGAAGGTATTTATGGGAATGTAGGTATTTCAGGTAGCCTGGAACCATATCATACAGAGCTTTTATATATTGTAACCAGCATTTTGAATTGTGGCTGGAAGTAGACTAATAGCCACTGCCGCTGTTACATGTTCCCTCTAATTGGCTGTAGTCAGCAGTGTGGCAACACTGTTTAGGGCTAGCTAAGATGTCCAAGCATTCTTCAAAGGTAGCATCATTTTATTACAGTATTCCAGTTGGAATTTATCTGAGGTATGTGTCACATTAACAGTGTCTGACATTTTTTAGGGATGGGCACAACTGGTGCACCAGCTTTAGCTGATAAAGTGCACACCTGGCCACTGTTGAGATCTGAGCGTCAAGGCTTAAGGAATAAATCCAGGAGTTGAGACAGGCATGAACCAAAAGACCAGTGCTTCATCATGATTTGTGGCTAACCACAAACCCCAATGACCCCCCTGGAAAAAAAAACAAACCAGGTTGTGGTTTGTTTTGCCATTTCATAAGTCAGGGGAAGGGGGAATAACACCTACTCCTCCTTCCACTTCCTCTCCTGCATGACTACCTCCTTCCCACTGCTCCATTGCGTCTCTACCTACTCTTGCTCCTGCATCCCTCCTCAGAGGCAGCAGGCCATTCTTTCCTGCCAGGAACTGAGCCAGTTGCCTCTATCAGCTGGGCAGCAGGTGCATGCACAGAGGCAGAAGACCAAGCTCTGGTTGGAACTGAGAAAGAGGAGGCAGCAGGAGCAGAGAGGGGGGATGATGGGGGGCAGTGGGAAGGGGTTGAGTGGGCTTCCTGTATTGTTGAAACAAAACAAAGTAGAAAGAGGCTGCCTCTTCCTTTTGCTTTGGTTTCAAACCAAACCACTATTCATTGGGTCATGGGATTTTCTGCTTCATTGTTTAGTTCATGCCCATCTCTATCTAGGACAGTGGTTTCCAACCTGGGGTTCGGGACCCCTTTGGGGGTCGAACAGCCATTTCACAGGGGTCTCCATGAGCCAGTGAAGAAAAAGGCACTGCTTGGGTCTGGAGGAGGAGGGGGAGGAAGGAGGGGAAAGAGCGAGTTACAGCTTGATAGGTTGGAGGGGATGTCAGTCAATGGCACCGGAGGCTGTGATTGGCTGAGGGTGCCTGTAGAGGGAAGTTCTCTATGGCACCTGCGGCAGTGGCCTGCCAGAGGGGGCTTGTGACCTTTTCCAAGCAAGGCAAGGGGTCAGCACAACATGAGGAACTGTATTGAAGGGTCGCAGCATTAGGAAGGTTGATCTGATCACCAAAACTACAAGCCTGAGATTTTAGGGGGAGTGTAACCCCACCCAGCATTGATTGAATCCCTATTCCCTGATCTGTCTTTTGACTCACTAAGTACATTTTTGTCTTGTTCAGATTGCACATGTATGCAGGCTTAACAAAGAAGAACCTGTCAGGGCTTGTTAATACTGAATGTATCTGCATAAAAACATACATCTAGCTAACTTGATTCAGTCTGCATTTCCAGTTTAACTATCACAAATCCAGAAACTGAATGCAAGGTTATGTAACAGTTTAGATGGTTAACACAGTTGCTCTCTGTCTGCTTCCTCTGCATTTTAAATACAAATAATTGTGTCCGATATTTCCTTCACATGGGAGGATGATAATCGTCCTCTGGCTAACATTAGTCTTTTCAGGAATGTTTTCGAAATACACATTTTCCTCAGAACAGAAAGGTATTTCCACCCCTGTAACATGTGAATTTATAAATTTCTCTTCTTATCAAACTAATATCATCTAAGTAATGGAATTATACATTCCTTCAAACTAAATTTTAACTGCATATACACTATTTCAGATAATCTTTTTATTTCATTTTATTTTTTTAAAGCAGTGAGTGCTTTCCCGATAATTTTGAAAAGCCCAGGAAAAAGTAAAGCATTTCCTAATGATGTGGAAGTAACTGTATAGAATGTTTTTATCTCAGTTATAAGCAAGCAAAATTACAATAATGTCAGGGTGTTGATTTTTGCTGAACAAAGGCTCTTTGTTACAAGCATGGATAGATGCATCCTCTGCGGCCCTTGGAGATATCTCTGCAGCAATTCATGGCTGAGTTGTGGAGAGAGACTATTACCGGTCAGCTTTTAGGAAAGAGCTTTTAATGGGTTTATTTTGTGCTTTCCCAAGCCAGTCATAGAAAAGCTTGAGGGGATACATGTAACCAGTGTTTATAATTTGCTCTAGCTAAATAGTGCAAGATTCATGACAGTAACTTCTTCACAGTGCACAGAGTTAAATTGTGGAATTAACTGCCACAAGATATAGTGATGATGACTGTCAACTTGGATGGCTTTGATAAATTCATGAAAGTTAGAGCAGTTGATTGCTTCTGGTCAGGAGAGCTATAGATCAGTTCAAGGTCACTTGCTAGAGAACATGAGCAGGAGTGTTCTGTTGCACTCAAGTGTTGCATGTGGATTTATTTATTTATTATTTATTTATATATTTATATATTGGCTGTCTTCTAATCAGGTCTCTGGGCGGTTTACAATAAAACAGTAAAGATAACCAAATAAAAGAACATCAAAGCACCCTAATAGATACTCAAAACAGCAATAAGCATAGTAATAAAAACTCATTAATGGGCAGGCAGTCTTATATTACTGGTCCCAAAATAAAAAACAAACAAACCTATTAATGGTCGCCAAACGCCTCTCTAAAAAACAGCATTTTAACTGCTTTCTTAAAGGCAGGCAGGGACTCTGCAAGGTGGATCTCATTCGGAAGTTGATTCCATAATGTTGGGGCAACCACAGAAGGCCCAACTCCTAGTTACTGCTTTTCAGGATTCTCTGCACGTGGCCACCCAGAGTGACGCTCTGGTGGGCCGGCCCGCAGCTGATCTTAGGGAGATGCACTCTGCCGGGGTATTCAGGTCCCAAGCCATGGAGGCTTTTAAAAGTCAAAACCGGTATCTTGAACCTTACTCGGAAAGCAATGGGCAACCAATGCAGGTGAGCCAGCACTGGGGTGATACGGTTGTACCTTCCCGCACCCACCACCAGTCTGGCCGCCACATTCTGTACCTGCTGCAATCTCCGAATAAGGGTCAAGGGAAGCCCCATGTAGAGAGCATTGCGATAATCTATCCTTGAGATCACGAGCGCCTGCACAGCTGTTCTCAGGGAAGCCTCATGCATGTATGGGTGAATCTGAGCGATCAGCCAAATATGGGAAAAGGCTGACTTGGAGATGGCTGCCACCTGCACTTCCAGGGACAGATCTGAATCCAAGACTGTCACTTCCAGGGACAGATCCGAATCCAAGACCATGCCCAGACTTCTCACTCGATCTGCCAGCTGGAGGACAGAGCCCTCCAAGCTAGGGAGAGGGCCATTATACCCAGTAGAGGACATCCCAAAGAATAGAAACTCGGTCTTCTCCAGATTGAGTCTGAGCCTGTTAGTCCTGGTCCAGTCCATGACTGCATCCAAGCAGCAGTCGAGGATCTGCACCATCTCCACTGCAGAGGTGGTAAAGGAGAGATAGAGATGCCTGTCATACTGATGACAGCAGACTCCATATCCCCTAATGACCTCAGCCAGTGGCCTCATATAGCATATAAATAGCATCAGAGAGATTGGCGACCCCTGGGGCACCCCACAAGAGAGCGTCCAAGGGGCATTCCGAAGCTTAACATACTGGGCACGGCCTCCAAGAAAGCACCAGAGCCAGCTAAAAGCTGGACCTCCTATCCCCACCTCGGCAAGCCTACCCAGCAGGATACTGTGGTCGACTGTATCAAAAGCCACTGACATATCAAGGAGGACCAACAGGGTAACTGTCTGTCCGCTGTGTGAACAGAATGTTGTACTAGAGAGGTACAACAGATCCATGTTCTTAGATCAGGCTGTGCTGTAGAAAGCCTCAATGACACATACCACACACGCCCTTGTTGATGTATAATGAATGTTGCATGCTCATTCAGTTTCTAGATGCCTGAAATTCCAGTTTGAAAACTTGTGTTCAATATACAAAAAAAGTTTCCTTTCCCCCCTATTGCATTCAAGCCTGGCAGTGAACTAGACTTGGAAGAAATTCTGGATGATCTGCAGAATAGCCAGTTGTCACAGCATTTCCCAGGTGCTTCAACAGGATCAGTTGACAAACAAGCCATCATCAATGACCTCATGCAGATCACAGGTGAAAACAGCCCTGGCACACCTGTTGGAGCCCAGAAACCCACAATGAGGATCTCTCAGAGCAGTGAGTCTGAGCTATTGGATGATTCTTAAAGCATAGGCATGTAACTTTTGGAAGTCATTCTCTGAGTCTTTCAGACTGTGGTAAAGCAAGGCTATCTCTAGTAACCAAATAGCACCATCTGCTGTTCTAGTTCCTGGGAATAAGATTTTGAAGTCAGATATATTATAGCCTTAAATCAGGCCTGCCCAAACTCCGGCCCTCCAGATGTTTTGGACTGCAACTCCCACAGTCCTTTGTCATTGGCAATATATATAAGCTTAGAATTCTGGGAGCTGTAGTCCAAAACATCAGGAGGGCCAAAGTTTGGGCAGGCCTGCCTTAAATCAAGATTTTTGCACTCATTTAGAAGTCTCACTAACTGTCAGTTTATAAGCATGGTCTTTTTGTTGAGATAATTGTACTTGGTTTATATCAATAAATATATAGCAGTGCAATGTGTTACTGACAAAAAATTAGCAATTACATTATGTTGTACTAAGGAAAAAGCAAACATTTTACAAGAAAATACAGGCATTTGTATTTAGAAAATGCTACATTTTGGAGGGACAGTATGTGTGGAAACATTTCAACCTTACCTATAAGGAAGATATCATGGAATCACTAAAGAAATTGCTTGTACCCTACACTTGAAGTGAGGTGCTTTACAAATCTTTACCACTTATCAAGGCGAGGAATCATTTTTGCCATATGGGCTGCATGTGATCCAGTGTAGTGGCTTGAAGGTCACATGTTTATGCACAACACAACAAAAGCAGTTGCCAAATTCTCTTCCTCATTCACCTAAATTGCATTCATTCTTTCTTCTGTTCATCTTTGTCTTTTTTATTCCATACGTTGATATGCCCCATTCAAGTACACAAGCAGTACAGCATATATAGCCTTGAAATGTCAGAATAATGCTTATTTAGATAGTTTTAAATTATGTATTTTTTTGGATAATTTTAAATTTCTAGCCTCTCAAATGTCTTCTTACTGTCTCTTTTCCACTTCTATTTAGCTTTTACTAATACAAGGCCTGCACAGTTGGGAAGGATGTTACCTAACCAGAATTTGCAGCTTGATATTACATTACAAAACCCATCAGGTGCTGGAACTTTTACACCCATAAGAAACAACAGTCCATATTCAGTGATACCTCAGCCTGGAATGATGGGCAGTCAAGGAATTATGGGAAATCAAGGAAACCTAGGGAACAACAGTCCAGGTAAAAAATTGCTTAGACACTGCTTTCATTAATCAGTTAGTGAACTGGTACTTGATTGGAATCAGAAGTGTTATTTTTTTATAGCAAGAGACTTTGAAATTGGGACATTTATAGTAGATTTGCTTTAGGAGACCATGGACCCAGTTCTATGTGCGTTTAGTTGAATTTCTTTGGGAAAATCTGGTGGGATATAAACATAAAAATAAATAAATAAATAACAGTCTCAGTGAGTTCGTAGTAACTGTGCAGAAGAATTACCATCCTACCTAAATAACTCCTATGCAGAATTTACAAATTTATGAGTATGTAAGTGCATGATTAGTCTCATAACTTGATATGATAAATACATGATTAGTATTATAGTACCAGTTATTTCCAAAGAAATATAAATAAACTCTTATTGATAAAGTTATAAGAAGACCAATTTAGTAGATTATTTCTAGGGAAATTTATTTATTTGCCAGTTTGTACATTATGTCCAAACTATATATATTGTAACATTGACTACTGTTAATAATTTTGGGTCAGGGGCAAAGTTTTCTGTTGAGCAGCCCATAATTCAAAGATAATTGCATAAGGAATGTGTTGCAACTGAAACGCAACCCTATTTAGTGTGTTAATTTTAAAAAAATTTAAAAATCATCAAACACCATCTTTAAAATGTAGTTCTCCCTATATTTTGTTTATTTCTTCTTCACTGTCGATTTAGCACTGTACCACAGGTGGAATTTTTGTTATTTATCCTTACAGGGATGATTGGTAATAATCCTCCTCGACCTACCATGTCATCAGGAGAGTGGGGAACTCAAGGTGCTGCCGTGAGGGTGACCTGTGCTGCAACAACAAGTGCCATGAACAGGCCAATCCAAGGAGGCATGATACGAAACCCAACATCCAACCATCCTTTGAGACCTAGTGGTCAGCCTGGTCCAAGGCAGATGCTTCAGTCTCAAGTTATGAATATGGGTAAGTTGAATCCTTAACCCTAGTACATTCTGCTTTGAATTGGATTTGCATAGAGATAAGTATAATCCAGATGCAGTAAATTATCAGAACATCTTCTTAGTGAAGAGGACTAAAGGCTTAAAAAGAGGGTTCTTCAAAGTCCAGATGCAGGGGAGTGGTATCAGGAGACAAATACCTAGTCTCATGTGCTCCCAGAGGCCTTTGATGGGGCCACTGTGAGATATAGGAAACTGGCTAGATGCGCCCTTGGCCTGATCCAGCCTGGCTCTTCTTATGTTCTTTTATGTTAACAGACAGAATCAGTGCAAGGAATTCACTTCAGAAGCATATAAGAACAAATCCTTATTTCCTGTGGCAGTCATACAGACAGTTGTGTGTTACCTGAATGGCAGATAGTAGGCTTGGACCAGACCTACCAAGAGTAGTAATCAGTTTTTGAATCCAGAGAGATTTTACCTACTGTTGGTTTCCCTCCCTCAGGAGCTTCTGAACTGGAGATGAACATGGGAGGCCCCCAATATAACCAGCCACAAGCTCCTCCCAATCAGACTGCTCCATGGCCAGACAGTATCTTACCCATTGATCAGTCATCTTTCAGTAATCAGAATCGGTAAGTTTTCTTTTAACTTATTGGCCAGCAATGCATTTGTATAACTTTAGAAATAATTATTTCAGTTTTATGCACTATATTCTGTGTTGCTGTTTTTTGGTTTTTGGTTTATTTGTTTCATTTTTTGTGATTATGAACTCTCTTGGGTCATTATGTTGCACCCAATGGCTCCACAGAGAAAAATGTTTAGAAATTAAATATACAGTATAAACAAATTTCAGTAAAAATCTCAAGCTTTTTACTGACTTCTCTTCATTATTAGGAAGGTATAGGAAAGAATATAGCTTAATGACCATCTTATTTGAACTAATTAACATCAAACAGAAGGCACAAATGTCTAGCTGTTATGATTGACTTGTATCAATGCAGCTTCCATTTTTAATGCTTCTGATTGTATTTCAGACAAAAACAAAAAACAAAATAAAAATAAAAACAAAAACATGGTTGCACCTTAAAGCCTAGCTGTTGTATTTCGGTATGAGTATTCATGAACAAAGCTGACTTTCTCAGACACAAGTTGGATGAGCTATGAGGCAGAAATAGGGAGACCTTTGTTACTGGAAATGTTATCCTCCTGGTGATGTCATCATGCTTCTGCATGTGTAAATTACACAGCAGGATTTTGGCCAGTATTATTATTGTTGTTTCAATCCATATGCTGTCCCTTAGTGCTAGACCACTCTCTAAGTGGCTTACAGATTAATTATGCAAGGAACAGTAGCTAGGATCCTGTTCATTCAAAACCACTCCAAGTCTGGTACATGAGCAGCTTGACATTTTAAGCAGCTACCCAGGACCTTCTGGGAAAAGGCAGCATATTTAGCAAAGCTACACTGGCCAAGTGCCACACTTGACCAATATGCAATAGAATGCTCTCTGCTAGCTTCTGTGTAATAGAGGTCATCATTCCGTGGTGTAGTGGGCAGTAGGCATTTCATAAAAATACAGAGGCAAATGGCAACAGCATACATTTGTGTGGTTTTTACTGATCCAGTGAGACTCCACTTTTCTTCCTCTTTTACCCCTTGTGTGCCTTAAATCTGTACTGAAGCCTGCCTACAACCCACAAAAGCAGATTGGGGGATTTGGAGAGTTTAAGTAGGAGGTAGAATCTATTTATGAATGGTCTCTGTAAACCTGGCAGACAGACCGAGTTAAATATAACTCCCTGTGATTATTTGTTTCAGATTGTATATCACTTTTTAAATTTAGATTACCCAAAGTGTTGATTTGTGCATGATTTAAGCAAATTTAATATTGTATATTATAATATCCAAATTTTGATCTATAAACATGACATATATAGCACTTGGTGATATAATTAAGTTCTCAGAAAAAAATGTTATAAGAATAAAATGTAAAAAGAATTTATATTGTAAATTGGCTCAGTCATTCAGTACTCTCATTTTCCGTATATGAAGTATTTCAAGTAGGAACATCATGTTTTAATGCCTGGAAAGGGAAAAGATCCTTTTCATGAGTTCCAAATAATTTTTAAAAATTTATTGTGTGATTGAAATTGTGTTTAGCTTTAGCTTTTCACGAAACGTAAACAGATCAATTGCTTCAGAGGGATTTGCTTAAAGTTTTGACTTAACCTTCAACAATTGATTCAGTTGGTTAATTTAGCTGAGATATTACTAATTAGATTTAGGCCACTGAAGATAGGAAATTTAGGGGAGAAAAGAAGCTTGATTTGTTAATCTAGCTTGGTGTTTGACTATCATAATGAGACAAAAAGTGCTTTTCCATTTTTAAACATGCCTTACACACACATGTAGTAAAGTAGAATTCTGATTAGGATTGTTTGTCTCTCAGACTGCAACATCTAAAATGTGTACATATGTAAATATATGTATTTGCAAAATAAATCTGAAGCTTTTGAATTGTAATGGCATTTATCCCTTATCAGTCCATGTCCCTTTCTTTGCAGACAACCTTTTGGGAGCTCTCCAGATGACCTTTTGTGTCAGCATCCTGCATCAGAGTCTCCAAGTGATGAAGGGGCCCTCCTTGACCAGCTTTATATGGCACTACGAAATTTTGATGGTCTTGAAGAAATAGACAGAGCTCTTGGGATACCAGAATTAGTTAGCCAGGTATTATTGCTATGAAACATTTCTCTTTCTAGGTATTTCAAAATAGGTTTACTTGAAGTATTGCATTAATACGGGGTGTTTTGTCACAGTAGAAAGACAGGACCTCCATCCTAGAAAATGGGCAGCTTAGAATCTGAGTTGGATTCTGAAAGAAAGCAGTCATTCATAATACCTACCAATAATCAAATGCAGGTTGCTGCAGCTATATTCTCCCTGCTCCCCCCCCCCAAAAAAAACAACAACCCACCAACCCACTATTCTGTCTAATCCATCTACAACATAAGATTCCTCATGAATTTTAAATCCTTGCTAGTCTGTACAGGCTGTAATCTCGCCCTGTACATCCTCCTGCAAATTTACTGCCTGCAGAGACTCTTACATAAACATTCCTGAGAGCCTCCCAACAAGCATTTGCTGTAGTTAATCCAGCTACATAAGACAGCTGGGAGTCTTCTATGCATAGGATGATGGTACATCTAGCCTGTTCATCCTTCTTTTTCACCTTGTGTGTTGGTTGAGCTGGCAGATTCTGTACTACCGCCCATAAGTCATCTCTCAGAAGTGCAATCTGCATTTTGATTGACCACGAAGCGTAGTTCTCACCATTAAGGTGTGCAAAGGCAAAAGCCCCTCCTGCCATAGCCTGCTGCATTGTTCCATGTGCTTTCAAATATCTCTTACAGTCTCCTGCTGTTTCATGCCGATGCACTGCTCCTTTACTGGCTGGCAGGTTATTTCCCTCACAGCTTGCCAGATTCTTCAAGATCCCAATGAACCAGAACCATCCTCTGCTACCACATTATTAAGGTTCTGGTACTGATTTACATTCCAGAGGCAGCACCAGCAGCGAGACTTTGCTCTTGCAGCACACACGAAGAACCAGACTCAGTCTTGGATGTCTTTGTGTAGCTCTATATACATTATATACAGCAGTACAAACCAACAGAGTTTCTAGCCTTGTTACAACATACATTGAGAGAGAGAGAATACAGAGACTACAAGACTTATATATCCATATCCTTATAAAGGTGTTATAATCAGAGTGAAGTTGCCCCATTGCCCCACCTTATAAAGGTGTTATAATTGGAGTGAATTTGCCCCAAATCCCAGCCCTACCTGCACATCCCTGACCACATATGAGTTTGAAGGAGAGCTCAGATGTCTGTAAATGCACTCCATATGAGTCAGTACCCTACTTTTCCAAAATCCCTGCTCAAATAAAGATACTGGAGCTTTTCATCTTCAGACTCATCACCATGTACGAAGATGTTGGAAAGTGGGAGAGGATGAGGCTGCAGCAATCCTGTACTAATGCCTGACTAGCTCTATAGTTTCATTATTGAATTCTAAATGTTCAGCATTCCATTTTCTTATATATGTTCATGTTTGTGTTCTTCAGCAAAGTCAAGCTGTAGATTCAGAACCATTCTCAAGCCAGGAATCGAACATCATCCTGGAGCAAAAGGCACCTGTTTTCACACAACAGTATGCATCCCAAGCTCAAATGGCCCAAGGCAACTACCCACCAATGCAGGATCCAAACTTCCACCCAATGGCACAGCGACCAGGTTATGCAGCACTGCGTATGCAGCCAAGGCCCAGTCTGAGACCTGCAGGTATAGTGCAGAACCAACCAAATCAGTTGAGGCTACAACTGCAGCATAGACTTCAAGCGCAGCAGGTATTCATCCTTTTGTCATCTCTGTGATTGCCCATATCAGCATATAATCATAAAAAGTTACAGTATGTGGAGTTGGATCTCAGTGTATTTGATTTTACACATAAATTTAATGACAATACAGATTATCTTTGTTTTCCTGATACTGCTTTGCTTTTTTTCCAATATACCCAGATCTGTTACAGTTCCCAAAATGGTATTGAAGGCCTCTAGCATCCATTTTGGTCATATAAGTTGCAACATAAAATAGATCACACATTGCTTTCTATATTTTCCCCTCCATATATCTAAGAGTATTTATTTCCATATCTCTCTGCATTTTGACCAAATACTAAATTGAATCAGGTGCATGAGTCTAAAAAACAATGATAGAAAAATATTCTACTTTTGCTGTTGCAAAATCTATTTGTAGTTGTCATTTTCCAGCAGTAATTATGTGAATGTGTTATATGTTTGCCATTGGGAATAATTGACAAAAATTGTAGAAATTCTTTTATTTTGGTTCTGTTACGCTTAATTGTAGTGTTTTTATTGATTAAAAAGCCCACATTGTATGCAGGAACAATAAAGGCAGCCTGCCTTTAAAACCACACACTCTAGACTATAATCTGTATACATAGGAAATGTACTGACTTTCATGACAAGATAGAGAGTTGAATCCAGAATTGAATCCAGAAATAGTCAGACTTAGAATGCTGTTGCTTCTACGTGCATCAATTTGTCTCCAGCTTATGGCAGTTCTGTGAATGAGCTATCTCCAAAATGTCCTGTAGTTAACAGCCCTCTTGTAAACTCAAGGCTGTGGTTTCCTTGTAATTGTTGAAATAAGTAGGGCTTAAGCAAGTCAGAGTTTGCCTCTAAATGTAACTTTAGTCTAGGTACAACCCATGGGCCACTCTCAGGACTTGCAGTTGTACATATATGGATTGTTGGTTTTCTCCAGGCATAATGCCAACTGTTATTTGGAATTGTGGATAGTTCTGAACACAGTTATGTGCTCATTTTAGTATCACTGTTCCTTTGCATTTCATTTCCTATTTTCCTCTTCTTGTTCTAGAATCGTCAGCCACTGATAAATCAGATCAGCAATGTTTCCAATATGAATCTGTCTCTGAGACCTGGAGTACCTACACAGGTGAGGGAACAGGTATTGAGGAGTTTTGCTTCTTTTCCCCTATCTCTTCAAGAATATTACTGTTAAGTATAATATAGGAAACGAGGATTTTTATATAGTATACCAGATTCACATCATTGTATAGCATCCTGTTTCTGTTTATTTATATATTTATTGAGTTTTGAGAGCAAGCAAGGTAGTGCCTTTGTATTTCCTGAGCAGGCCACATGGCAATAATCCAAAAGGAATGCATTGAAAGGTGTTGATTTAGATTTTTCAGGGTTAAGAAAAAAGTATATAATAAGTGGCTTTTAAGTGAATTCTTGAATTCATTTAATGTGCATTTTTGTCCAAAGTATAAATCATATATTTACAGAGAACTAATATAAATGATTGGAGATCTAAAATTACTCCTTTCGATATTCCAAGTATTATAAGTAAAATTTATGAATGGAAGAAATCCAAAATCTATTTTGTGCATCCCTTAGGGAAATGGCCTTGCTCTAGTCTTTCATATACCCATATATACTTGAGTATAAGTCGACCTGAATATAAATCGAGGCCCTTAAGTTAACCCCAAAAACTGGGGAAACATATTGACTCGAGTATAAGTCTAGGGTGGGAAATGCAGCAGGGCCTGGCAGTTCCTCCTTTGTAAACTGGGGGAGTGGTGTGTGATGTTTAAAATGACTTTTAGCCACCGACCCAAGCATTTGCCTCAGTGGCTAAAAATACTGACCCGAATATAAGTTGAGGACCCTTTATTTTCAGCCCAGAATAAGGGCTGAAAAACTAAACTTAAATTTGAGTATATACAGTATGTTGCCTGAGGTAATGTTCTCACCTCTCAGGTTTTCCTTGGTGTCTTTTTTCTTATTTTCCATTTCCAGTGGTATAGCATTTGCCTTCCATGCTGAAAGTGTCAGGTACAATCAGTAGTTGCCAAGTGTCAGAATAGACAAGAGTGAGTTGTGTGCTCAAGTAACCTCAAGATAGCTTCCCATGTTCACTATCTGATTGGCAGGTTACACATTTCTTTTCCAGCAGGCCTGGCTCCAGAAAATGGCTTGTCAGTTATATGTATTGATAATTTTGATTTTCCTGTAGGGACCGATCAATTCCCAGATGTTAGCCCAAAGGCAGCGGGAGATACTGAGCCAGCACCTGAGGCATAGACAGATGCAACAGCAAGTACAACAGCGAACTCTGATGATGCGTGGTCAGAGTATGAATATGACACCAAGTATGGTGGCCTCTGGTGGCATACCAGCAACAATGAGCAACCCACGGATTCCCCAGGCAAACGCCCAACAGTTTCCATTTCCTCCAAACTATGGTATTAGGATTATTTCAGAATCTTTTGTCAGCCTCTAATCTAAACTTCGGTATCAGAACATGTTGCATGCTTTCCTCATCAGCTAATTAGGAATGGTAGAAATAACAGGGAGAGTTATTCTTGTCAGGAATACATTTTTAAAAATATATTGGAATAATTTCAAAAAATTTACAGGTTTTTAAACAAGTCCCAACTCAAGTTCAAAGTAAGTTTCATTTCATCAGCAATCTTAACAAAAAAACATTATCTTGAATTCTTCAGCATACATTTCCCCCCTGTACATTTGATGAAGCTTCTGATCTATAAACACATCTTAGTCAGTTAGCAGCCATAGATATAAGCAGTGCTTGGGTTCCTCTTTAGTGATCAAAACTTGTATTTTTAAAAATTTCTGTATGTTTGTGCACCAAAGTTCCCCCTCAGCCATGCAGGCGTGCAGAGCCAACCCGATGTTTTAGCCAAATGGTTTCCGGCCATGACTGGAATCCTGAATGCAGGGGGCAGAGCCACAGTAGAATTAGAGGAAATATTAGTGTGCAGTGGTTAGCAAAAAATAGAAACCTCTTTATTTTCATCATTCAAATTGCTAAAGAAATAATTACAAAACATGTCACCTTTACACATTTGAACAATGAAACTTGGGTTCTACTTAAGTTTAGAGTCCCACCCATCATTTGCATAGGATGTCTGCTTGGCTCTCCCTTCTCAAAAGGTTGAATTTTTTAATGATAGGCAAGTACCATCCTGTAGATGCCTCCAACAAACTGGAAAACTGAATGTAGTGTTGTTTTGGTTTCGTTCTGTAAGGTCTTAATACATAGGGGTTGGGGCTTAAGGGAAGAAGAATCATGGCCAAGGACGTAAACTTGCTTCTTCCGCTTTTTAAAAAAATGCAACACAAAGATTGCTAAATATGCATGTGTATATTAGTATTGGCATGGCACCCATATTTTGGACACTTTTTGATTTATATACACATTTGGATAATTTGGCAGGTAATTGCTGTTAAATACTTTCTAAAATAAAATAATTTCCCAAGCATGATGAAATTTAACTTAGCAATTGATTTGCAAGTGTATTCCCAGCTCCTTCCATTGGCCCCAAAACCAGGTACTAAGAAAAGGAAGTTACTGGCCTTTTGTGGCAACAAAATAAAGGTACAGCTGTGTTTGTTGAACAAACTCTGACTAGTGAGATCAGGAAGGATGTTGCCAGTTCAGAATGGAAGGGAACTAATAAATGAAGAAAAGATCTGGAAATTAAATATGTGTGATGTCACCAAACAGGGTTACAGCGTAAGTAAGGAAAAATAAGTTGCTAGTTGACATGTAATTTCTTATTTATTAAAATTTTGATAAAGACAACTGGTGAAAGTTACTGTGGAATAGAAAAACTGCTGCCAGGTTTGGCAGCAAAGTACATTTACTGAGTAGGAGTCCTGGATAATTGCAGAATTGCTGTAGGGCATCCCAGGAAGCTAGCTTCTGCTCAATGGGATAAACAAGACTCATTTAAGTCTCTTTATCTGCATAGTCTTAAGTTGTCAGACAGAAAATGACTTTAGTACCTGTTCCATTCTCTAGGAATAAATCAGCAGCCAGATCCAGGCTTTACTGGAGCTACAACACCCCAGAGTCCCCTGATGTCACCAAGAATGGCTCACACTCAGAGTCCAATGATACAACAATCGCAAGCCAATCCTGCCTACCAGTCCTCCACAGAGTTAAATGGATGGGCACAAGGGAATATGGGTGGAAACAGGTAAGTTACAAGGATTCAAAATGCATTGCAGTTTGGCTGTGACTTGCCTTGCCGCATGTTGGTTTAAAAAGTGACACCCTTCATTCATTCATTCATTCATTCATTCATTCATTCATTCATTCATTCATTCATACCTCATTTAGCAATCATGTTGTGATTGTGCTTTTTTCTGTGACTATTAAGGAACAGATACAGCATTTGAATGTAAGCCATTCACATAACACAGTTCTGTAGCCTGATGCCAAAATCATTGTTGAAATCATGATTTGGGAAGGAAAGAGGAGTATTGATAAAATAATATCTAGATATAAAATATATCTTCCTTCAAAATTAAAACAAATTTCATATGGATTGCATTTGTTGTTTTATGGAATTATGTACATTTTCTTTGTACATACATTTACATACAGTTTAAAAATCTGTATAACTCATCTTGATTGGATGAGAAATATCCATGTTTGCAGTGAGTCAGAATAAATTGTTAACTCTTCATGACAAGGAATTCTGGCTGAAATTCCATTGCTTAGCCTATGGTAAGTTGCACCTAGAATAGGCCCATCAAATCCTCATTGATTCAGAAGGCCTGGTTTAGTTGCATCTTAGTATGTTAAGCACAGGATTTCAGTGTCTGCGATCACAGATATTAGATCATATAGAATAGCTTTATAAAGAGAAACAAATATGGAGATGTTTATATTTGGGATGAAGTTTATTCACTGTGGTCCTCTTTTACTGTCAAGGTAAAAGAGGGCCCTTTTACTGTCCTTTTACTGTAAAAGAGGACTCGTTTACTGTCAAGGTAAAAGAGTGTGCAATGTGTATTTATAAGCTGTATGCCAAAACAATACAAATCACTGTGTGTACAGCTACAGTACAATCCTGTAAATATGTGGCCCTGGGCCAGATGGACAGTATAGACAAATAAGTAAGTAAGCAAGTAAGTTCTTAGTTAAATTCAGTGAGACTTAATCCTAAGTAACCTTGTATGGGATTTTAGCCTAAACTTTGAAATAATTTTATATGTACTCCGTCATCTCATATAAGAGTAGTTTCCTTCATTTTTATTTAATAGAAATTTTCCCCTACGCTATTCATTTTCAGAATCATCCTTTTAAAATTTCTCTTCCGGTCAACAGTTGTACGTATGCATACTTCTGTAGCACTTTGAGCAGTTCACTCAAATGGATATGTGAATTGGACAGTTGTTTGCAGGTGATTTTCAGGTCAACTAAAAAAGTTAGAAAAGCAGCAATTCATGTCCAAGGAAGTTCTGTAAACTACATTCTAACAGATACTAGATTTACTGTAGGCAGAAAATACCTAATTTAGGGAGGCCTGGGAAAAGGAAAAAAAAATCTGAAAAACTGGTCCTATAATGAAAGCTGAGCATAAGGTGTGTGTTTTGTCCATTCCTATCAGGCTCCAGTTATTGAGAGTGATTGACACATGCACTGACTGATCTGTCAATTGATCATTTGAAGTGTTCAGGAGTATTTGAAGCCTGTGCGGCTTGTAAGTTGAACTGTTTGATTCTGACATGCTGATGTGTACTTCATCCTGTAGCATGTTTTCACAACAATCTCCACCACACTTTGGCCAGCAAGCAAACACCAGCATGTATAATAACAACATGAACATCAATGTATCCATGGTGACCAACACAAGCGGCATGAACAACATGAACCAGATGACAGGGCAGATCAGCATGACCTCAGCAACCTCTGTGCCTACATCAGGGTTGTCCTCCATGGGTCCTGAGCAGGTGAGAACTCTATCTGAAGCAGCAAAAGATACTACCTGTATCATGTTGTCAAGATCTTGTGCTAATGCAGTATGAATGTTAAGGGACTGTTGTGAAGAGGTAAATAAAGCTTCCACATAAGGTAGATTGTTCCTTCCATACACATAAAATTTACATCTAGTAAGATTCCCTACCACATTGGCATTGTTAAAACATCAACTCGGTGGTGAAATGAGCCATACTGCCACCTAAAGTAGTATGGTAAGCAGGACATAGTACCAAACATATCTAGAGTCCCATACAAGTGTTAGATTTTTTTAAAAGAACAACAGCTTTATTTTGGACTAAGCGAATACAGCTTTATACATTCACCTACTGTCTGTCTATCTGTGCACACACATAATCAACTGCTAAGAAATGAAGTCTAATTGGAGAGACATGTTTTAATTGTTACTTCACATGGTACAACTTTTTATGCCCTCTACCTCTAAGCAGTTAGTCAAAGGACATTTTTAGCCAGAATTTCAGTTTTAGCATTTTCTTTCTGGAATTCCACCTTTTGAAAGGGAGAAACTTAACAAGAGGTTTGTTATTCAGGTGCACAGGCATAACACTGTGGAAAGAAGAGATGGTCTGAATATGTGCATGATGCCTGGTATAAAATGTGCCCTCCTATTCTGAAAACAGTCTTGTTTTTTTTCCACTTTCTTATTAGAAGGTTGTGTTTCTCTTTTTTTTTATTAAACAGCCCATTCATATTTCCTCTGTCTTAGGTTAATGATCCTGCCATGAGAGGAGGCAATCTTTTTCCAAACCAGCTACCTGGAATGGATATGATAAAGCAGGAGGGAGATGCATCACGGGTAAGAAAATGTAAACATCCTAATTCTGTGCATTTTAAAGACAGGAATGGGTACAGTTCTCTCTGATCAAAACATGACGTTCCAAAGGATTTTCTAAAAATCTTTCCAGGAAAATGTGTCGCTAGAACTATTCTTGAAGGCATCTCTGTCTTCCCCCTCCCCTGCCCTTGGCAGATTGAATCATGTATTTAATGCCAGTTCAGCAAATATTTTAAGGACAGAAGTGCCTGGAAACTTGGGAAATCTACTCAATATGTGCTGTAGAGTCAGTAGGATAGGTTACTCTTGCAAGTTACATCTCGATATGCGTTCTAAATCTGTTTTAATCATTGCTATTTCACTATACCTGAAACTTTTGTGTTTGTAGTGATTGGAACTGCACAGAATATTTTTGTAAGAAAATGATGCCATTACAACTAATGCCCTTTTATATTTATTTATTTTTTATTTTTTTTGGTCTTTCAGAAATATTGCTGACCTTGAAGCTTGCTGATATCTTCAACTGACTGGGCTTCCCAGCCTGTATTTCTTACTGGTTTGAGGAGCTGCGTATGTTTGGTTTTGCCCCAACTGTTCTGCCAGTCAGCTCTACTGGAGAAAGTAGAATTTAGTGCTGCTGCAAACAGAACACCACTCTGAGTGGAATCAAAACCATTGTTGATGGAAGAGCAGCCTCTTCTTTGACAGTCTGAAGCTAGCGTACAGACAGTTGCTCAGTCTGTTCACTGCATTCACCTTAGTGCAACTTAGATCTCTCCTGCAAAGTAAATGTTGATAGCCAGTTTTCATAAACCATGTCAGATTGAATGTATTTAAATGTATGTATTTAAGGAAAACCAACCATGCTCTCATTCTGTTTTTTTTTTAGTTTTAGTTTTCGATCTCGATCTCTTTCTTTGTTTTCCTTAGCTATACAGTCTGGTGCAAAGGATTAAGTTCCATCTAGAAATCAGTGGTTTTAAATTACAGTGTTCACTTTGGGAGGTACAGAGTAGACTGGATGATGACTACCAGAGTAGTGGATAACAAAACATAGAGAACGGACATTTAACTAATTGGTATGGGGGGAAATACGTAGTGGCTAGATATACCATGCTAGAAAACAAAACTGGATGGTTTTTAATAGGTTCATTCATGTAAGCAAACAAGTTACAGCACCCTGTGAGAGGGCTGTTCATAAAGCATTTTGTTGTTATTTTTGAATAAAATCATGAGTCCTGTACAATCTAATTGACATCAACCTCCTGAAGAGTTATCCAAAATTAGCATTCCCCCCCCCCCGGCTCGCACTTTCTCTGATTCTTTTCTTATAGGGCGGAGAAATGAGTAATCCCCATCAAATCCCTAGGTCAGTTACCTGAGTGTTAGGTTGCAGGTAACTAGTTGCTGAATAATGAATATTTAGCCTCTAAATAAGGGTGCATCTATTGGTGATGGAAGTGGCAGAATTGAAGCATAACATCGTATCTAAAAACATCTAATTTGTATGGTGAAATTTCCATGTTTCCCACCTCTACACATGGGGAAAACAATGACTTGAGCTATGACAGATATCACTACAGAGTTAAGCATCATGCATTCTAATTATTTTGAAGCAGTGTGGACTACAAGAAAGTTTTGTAAGGTACATGAAAACAGTTTCTATGTAAACAAGCAATAATTTAAGTTGAATACTTTAGTGTTTTAATTGTATAATTTTGTGAGGTATACATGTTGTGGAGTTGATTTCCAAATGAGGTACTTCAGTATTAAATTAGATATCTTCATAGCTGTGTGTGTCTCCTGGGAAAAATGTTTTGTAAAGGATCACAATGCCTTGATTAGACCTAATTTGTAGGCTTGAGACTCTTCGTTTTCTAAATCTTGCAACTCTGCTCATAAGTCATTTATCTAACCTTATATTATATGCAGCCACTGTAGGAGCCAATTCTTGACTTTTTTGTATGTTTATATTCTTTCTTAGTAATCTTAAGAGAAACTGTTGTTCAGCAGGCCACCACTTAAGGTGGTTTTACTCTTTCCTACTGTGGTTTGAGTAACATTTTAGTATAAGCTGGCATCAGTTTCTGAGGACTTGAAATATCAGGAAACTGATTGTTTTCGACCTCCTGTTTCTCTCTTCCCCTTACAAGCCACACACTTTCATACCTGAACTCAAATTTTGGATGTTATTTAAAATGCAATGCATTTTATATTATCTCAGTCATTATTCATGTCTATGGGAGTGGAAGGTCTATTCCCTTGAAAACATGTTCTGCTTGTGATGAGGGTTGAACTATACAAAGAATCTGATTTTCATAGAGTGCTGGAAAGAATATGTTGAGTGTATAGAATGCATTTCAAACCATTGTTTCCTGTTGAGTGGGTCTCCGTTTATATTAGGAGAAACTGCACTTCTCAGCAGTCACCACTTTTGTAGGTTAAACACAAAAGTCGCTGTTCAGATAACTGAGCCATCTGGTGGAAATCAAAAGTAAATGTCAGCCCTAAGCTCCATAACATGAAAATATTTTTTAAAAATTATCAAATTATGTAAGAATTAACCTAAATTGAGAGAAGTGAAAACTCTCTGCTAGCAGATTAAGTAGTTTACCTTGGAAATACTTCAATTACTGTTTTAAACCTGATTTAATGTTAGAGATAAATCTTTACATTTATAGATAATGTAAAGAAGACCCAATTTGAAGTACTTGTATCATTTATCGATTCGTTAAAATAGAGTAATTGTACCTGTCTTGAAAATTTTGCTGTCTAAATGGATTGGCTAAAGACAGTGGATTGAGGTATTCTCTGACAATGGTAATCATGCTAGATGCAAAGATTGATGCCAAATCACTTTATTATAACCAGTATTTTTTATTCAGTACATAGTAAAATTACTACAGACAGAATGGTGTTGTATGGTGAACATGGTATCTCATACTAAAGGTGGAAGGCATAACTGAATGGGGAAATTAATATATATGACTGTTGGACTAAGCCGCATTCTGTCAAGTTCAGATAAGGTTTAAATAATAAAATATTTGATTTTATTCAACATGTAACTAGTTATTCAAAGATTTAAAATAATGTTATTCCTGCCTAAATTTCAACTGGCCTGTATTATCTGGTAGCAATGTTTTGGCATTTATATACTGCATTTTAACCTGTGTTGTTTTTTTTTTAAAAAAAGGAGTTCACATGGGCACAACACATGAAAAGAATGGTTCAGCTCTACTTGCAAAACCCAAAGATACACAATCAGTTTTGAAATGCAATTTAAGCCATTAATTGTTGGTGTGAATTTAAAGTTTTCTAGTATTTGTAGTATTGCTGCCTAAGAGCAAAAGCATTCTCTGCACAAGAAAATTACTGTAGTGGCTTTGGTTTTTAATTAGAATTTTCTCCCGGTGTTTCTTTGTAGACTAAAACAAATCTTTTCAGTTTCTTACTACAGGTAAAGCTATGTGCAAGAACCTCAAAATGCTAAAATCTAGCATAATGCCTTAGATCTGTTTTTAAGTCTTGTATATTCCTACATAGCTGTCTGATGTAATATATTTGTATAGTGAATTGTGTACAATTTTGGAATAAGTGCATCATCACTTAGCTTTCAGTCGTTCAATAGAGATGATGGACACATTTCTTCAAACATTGACTCATTTATTTTGTTTTCCTTTTTGTCATTTGTGGGTTTTATTTGTACAGTTCCTCATAAAGTTACATCTGAGATGTGTATGAGTGTGTGTATATGAAAAGATTATACGAGGGTAAAACTAAGCAATATATAAACTATGGTTCTTCAGGAGAAAGCTTACAGTGTTTTCAGGTTGTGATTTATTTTCAAGACTGAGTTGACTATGAACATCACTTTGTTCACCTGCATTGATGTTTGTATTTCTAGTGTGAGCAGTTTATGCAAAGGTAGATATATTCAGAGAAATTTTAAATACATTTATGCAAGTTAATATTGCTTTGCTGATGCTATTTGCTTATTTGATGTTAAATAATGCTATTGTAAATAAAGAATTCTGTTATTGCATCATTTAATAAATTTTAATGCCTTCGGGTTTTACATGGCTTTAGACATAGGAGCTTTTCTTCTGTTGCATCTTGTGTGTTTGTGTGCACAGCTGTGCCAGAAGAGTCAGATTGCTGCAGATGTGCAGGGCAGAGCCCACATGAACAGCTTGCTTTGGCTTGCAGTCTTGGGCGGGCCTCACACACGCTTCACTTGCTCTCGAGTGGAAAACCTGAATTCAGTTCGGTGCAGGTATAGATAATGCATCCCACAACACAGGTAAATGTGCTCATTGTGCCTTGGAAATAATAGGGGCCAGATCTTTGCATATTCATTTATTTATTCAATAGTATACCACTTCACACAAACATTTGCTGCAGTTGTGTACTATGAACACAAAACAGTATACAATACACAAATAATAAAATGCCCAGTTGTATATAAGAGAGCAACTACAACACATTGGATCATCAGAATTGCTGTGGAACAGAGTGGCATTTTCCAGTATGCACATACAAAACTTTTCCAATATGCACCTACCAATGATACAACCTACCTACCATTGATTTTCTTTTTTTTCCCCTCTAGCCTAGTGCAGGACAAATTGATATGGGAAAATTAGAACACGTGGGTAAAATTAATCAAATGCTTCTGGACTGTTCAATAGTATTGCAGATGAGGTGGGTTTTAGACTGCTCTTCGTTTTCTTCTTTGTTTTCCATTTGGGATAAGATGACACAGACATTTCTTAGCTTAATTCCTCTCTAGAGGAAAAAATTATGGCCTGATCAACATGTATATGATGATGCGTCAGTTAGATCATTTCCTGTTATTTCCTCCATATTTGTAAGGAACAGAATTACTTTAGCATCCATTAGCTTTCACTGGCACAACAGCCAACCTAGAAGCCAAATCAACATTAGAGGTCAAAAACTATTCAAGAAATGGTTTTATGTACCACCTATAAGAAGAATCTGAACTCGGTAGCAGAGAGGTTGTTGCACTCTAGAGGTTGTATTTCTGTTTCAGCCAGTCTTGGCAGTGCTGAAATTTGATGGGATTAGATACCAGATATAAGTTTCCCCACTCCTTTCCTACAAATCACATGTAAAACAGAACTGTTGCCTTACAATGGTCAGAAACATGAACAGTGGCCTGTAGGTCTTGATTACTTCAAAATCCCGTTAAAGGGATTCCCGTTAAAGGGATTTTGAATAGCAAGTTTTTTTTAAAAAATCTAATGTTGAGCATTGACTAATTTCTACTCCCGAGTATGTGTTTCTCACCTATAACATATGAATGTCAGTTGGGTTATCACATTTTGTATAGCATTGCTGCCCAAACTTTCTCTTTCATTACTTGGATCAGCATTACAAATTTTACAATTATGTATGTGAAATACAGGTAAATTTAAAAAGAAATTTAAGATTATCAGACTAATTTTGACCAGAAGTGGGCTAAACTAAGTAGTGTTATCTCAGCCATTTGCTTCTTTTGTACATTTAGTGGGGGCATAAATTGCATGCATGTAAAAGTTGCATTGATTGAATTTCTCCAAAATCGCAAAAAAAGTTTTACTTTATTACTTTTTTATTTTTCTACTTTGCTTTGAAGTCTGTAAAGCGACTTCCAGATGGTCCAGCCAAAGTCATCTTCTGGTCAAAGGTATACTTCAACATTCATCCATTTGGGAAGGTGTGTTGTTTTTATTTTCCATAGGTTTAGCCTAACCTTTTCTGATTTGATGTGTAGAGCTTGAGATGTGTGCAGAAAACTGTTCCTCAGTTTTTGCCATTGGAGGGTTGGTGTCCGTAAACGTTGATGGTTTGGGGTATTGCCTTATTTTATTCATTATTAATTAGCACTTCTCATACTTCTTGGGGACAATGTCAGTGTAATAGGCTTTTATAAAATGAGGGTAGGTTTCAGGCAGCCAGAAATAATCTGCATGATTCATTAAGAGTGACACCCAATTGTTTGGCATGTGCTGATTTGTACCATACACCACTTGCAGAATCTGTTGTGGAGTAGCACAGGGACAAAACTGTTGTTGTTTGATCCAGCCAGTCTCCAAAGAATGTTACTTCTGGTGCCAGCTTCTGTTCAGACAGTGTGTTTGGTAGGTGTGGGTTCAATCCAAAACAATACTTTGGGGTAGGGCAATTTTCCAAAACTTTTGCCTTCCTGGTCAACCCATAACTTCCTCTCTGGTTCTCTAAGTTCTCTCTGGTTCTCTAATTCTCTAATAGTCCTCTAGTTTTCAAGGGTTTTGGTTTCAGTTAGTTCTTTGTATAATATAAAGAAATATCTTTATATGCAGAGGTCAGCTGGTGCTCGGTGGCCTCTAAAGATTTTCCCTGGTCTCTCAGGTCAGGATCATCAGCATAAATGAAACTCCTGAAGTATGGGAATGTTGACTGACCATTTATTTGCAAATGTTAAAAAAGTAATGATGCAGGACACTACCCTGTAGGAGACTGTTCCTTTGATTTTTCCAGCAAGTATGCCTTTCTTGAAATTAAAGAATCTTATATTTTGAATTTTTATTTATTTATTAAATTTATAACCTGCCCATCTTCCCGGAGGAACTCTGGGTGGCTTACAAAATCTGATCCACTCAGCAAATATTCACGACAAAAGACAATACACAGTTACAACAGTTTAAAATAATCACATACACGTAGGCACCCTTGTCCAGCATAGGAACGTGACGCAAATATTAAGGTACTTAGGCTGGGAAGCAGTAGATGGCGGGAAAAGCGGGGGGGGGAGCTAGAATGATGACCATTTTTTTAGTCCATGATCTTGAGTAAGGAGATAATGCTTTCTGAGCAGCAGTTGAGGTTGGGCAGTATATGCCGATGTAAAGTTGCCAAATGCTGCCCCAATTAAAACCATAGTCTACATGCTGGGCAAGTTTTAAGATTTGAGCTATATAGGTTTTGCCAGGTCTAAACCTGCTCTGAAATTAGAAGAGGTTCAATTTTAGGCACCTGATGGTTTAATCTCATTCACTCAGACACTTTGTGTAAGTGGCATAGCATGGATAGTGGACTGCAGCTTTCGAGATCTGATCGTTCTTTACCTGTTTTAAGTATAGCAATTACTTTGACCTTCCCTCAAATTTTTGGAATGTGCTCATCCAGCGGTTATCCAAGAGAAGTGGGCCTATAGGTCAACAGTGCATTAGGAGCATAAGTGATCCAACTCCAAAGATCTACTCAGCCATCCAACCTCAAGCTAGAACATTCTAGAGGAAATATAATTTCAAAAATATATCACAGGATCTCACAGCAAGGCACCAGGTTGTATGATGCAATTCTAAAGCAAGATACTGTATTTTAAACAATTTAAAATCAAAGAATTTAAAATAGCAATTTGAAACCATTAAAGCCACTAACACCTATGCAGGCCATGATCCTCAACCACCAAAGGCTTCAAGAAGTTTATTTTGACTTGGTGCTGAAGTGGAGCCCATGGCAGGAACAGTTAAACTTCTAAGGGAAGGGCATTCCATAGTTGGAGTTCTGTGGCAGAAAAAGCCACTTCTCCCCTCACTGACTCTCTCACTGATTGTTCAGTACAGCCAGAAGGAACTGCATACAATCAAGAGAGCTACCACCAGATGCTGATGGCTGGAATGAAAAATGCTTTTTAGGCCCAACAGGCAGTTTGCTAATCACATTGTGTAGAATCAGTAGAGGGGGGCCACTGCCCTGTCGAAAGGAAAGTATTTTAGTGGAAGGTAATGTAAGTAAGTGCCTGCCTCTGCTTAACTAGGCTGGTAGTTCAGCTGGGTATTTTGTTGAAACTGAACAGAAATTGAAATCAAATGATCTGTACATTTAAACCACCTTCCCAAATGGGATCTCCTCCAGAAATATTGTACTGCAGCACCCAGTATCTAAAGCCAGTGCCATTGTTGTGTGACACATCTGAAGGACAATGCCTTGGAGAAGGCTGATACAGCAGGAGACTGTGCTGGTAAAGTAGCTTTTCTAAGCAATGACCGAGAAAAAGATAACAGCAGAGGATCTTAAGTTTCCAAAGAAGGGACAGGGATACTGCTAGGTAGTGATACAGGGTTTAGCAAGCTTGTGTATGTGCATGACGGATTCCTTCGACTCTCGACACATGGACAAGGAAGAGTCAGAAAGGCTCAAGGTATCCCTTGCTACGCTGAACAAATGCATGAGGAGGGTGAGTGCTCAATCTCTGCCAGCTCCACCATCACTCTTCTATACCCAAGAAAGCAATAAATCATGCAATCAATCCTGTACCAGTGGGAACAAGGGTGATCAACACCTTCATTGTTGTGGTTATGTGCCATCAACCCACAACTGCCCTATAGTGAACCTAATGAGCTTTTCAAGGCCAATGATTAAAGGATTGGTTTTACCAGTTCCACCCCCATTGAGTTTCCAGGGCAGAGCTGGAGAGCCCAGGTCTGCTGTGTCCTAGTCCATTACTCAGTCTGCTACACCACACTAGTCCCAGAACCTTCATTAGAAACACACACACACACACACACACATTCCAAAAAAAACCCTCACGAGCAAGTAAGCTGTTGAGTCTGGCAGCCCTCCAGCAATGTCGGTTTTTCTCAGCCAGGGGTTTGCAGTAAGAATATTAAAAACCCCAGGTTCTTCATGTCATCTGTGAATGCACACATATGGTACTCTTCTGTGCCCATGCGGTCACCAGAAGTCTCAAGCTCTAGCCATGTAGGACCTCCTCCTCCCACAGCGCATGCTCCAGATCTCCTGCGCTTGTCCTCAGTTCCTTTTTTGGCACCGTTGCAAATGGTTGCCTTTTCTGCAGTTCCTGCTGATTTAACGTTGAGATTGTTTATCTTTGTTTTTCCTTACCTATTTTTCTTATATTTGCCTTGTTTCACTCCACCTCCTCCCGCTTCTTCCTTTCACGTTTAAAGAAGAAGGAATATTCCATTCCTCCTCCCTTTCCCCTTTCCTTTCTTCCCACCCTTTTATGGCCTCCGTGGGATTGTTCAAATGCTGTGTGGCTTGTCCAAATAAGATTCTCTTATCGGACGGCCACAACCTCTGTCTCTGCTGCCTGGGAGAATCATATCAGACTCCCCAGTGCCCCGAGTGCAAAAAGCTTACTAAGCCAGCACTCAAGCAACAACTTGGGAGACTTGCTGCGCCCTATGGAATTGCAAGATCTATCAGAGTGCTCTGCTCATTCTGCTTCTCCCAAGTCAAAATTCTTCACAGGCGTCTAAAGGTGCCTCAAAATCATCAACTTCAACTGGTAAGAAGAAAAAGGTATCTTCAACACCTAGAGGAGACTCCAGGCCTACACCACCCTCCTCCTGTCTGACTCCTATTGCTGCACAATCTGCTTCCTCGATACCAAAACCAGCGCTGTCAACATCAGCAGACTCTCGCCATTGAGATGACGGAGTCATACCATCTCAACAACTCCAGGCACTATCTACTGCAGCCAGCTGATCTTGTAGCTGGAGAGATTTTTCACATGATCCAACCTTTCTGGAAGCACCTTTGGGAAGCCCTGGCCTCTCACTGGGCTCTCCTACGGAACACTCTACGAGCTGACACAGCCAGCCAACATCCTCTACCACCATTGTTGGTACGAAGCATCCCACTCGACCACTTGCGGAAGCTCAAGCCAATACTGAACGTGAATGCAATTCACCACCACTTCCGTGTCTCACTCTCCAACAAAAGAGAGTCAGACTGCCTAGCCACCTTGATGTGGAGGAATCCCAACCATCGAAGCAGTCCTCAAGATCTCGATACTGTGAACCTCGTCATCAGTCCTACTATGTGACCATTGGAGTCACCTTTTCAGCATCAATATCCTTCCAATGATGCATATCAACACCAGACCGACCGACTGTGTCGACGTCAATGGTACATACAAGTTATATCATGCTCTGATGATGCCTCCGACACCATCATAGGATTCATTCACCCTAGAAACTGTCATAGGACTCATTCACCTCCGGCTAAATCACTACCCTCAGCTCAACACTCAAAGAAGTTGACATATAAGGTGTCAGAACCTAACACCTACACAAGGCCGTCATAGGACTCATTCACCTCTGGCTAAATCACCACCCCCAGCTAAACACTCAAAGTTGACATATACGGTGTCAGAACCTAACACCTACACAAGGCGAATGCACTTCCTGGCCCTATAGGCAAACCAGAAATCTCGGTCCCGGAGTCCTTCACCTCAATGTCAGCCATCCCGATACCTAGACATCATCTCCCATAAGACACAGCTGCCTAATCTCTACACCGAGCCTTTTTCTCTCAGGAAACTCAGCCACCTCACACATTGAGGTCAGACTCTCCAGCATCAATGGACTGCCCCGTTCACACCAAGTATTTGGCATCAGACAACAATTCTCAAGCTACATACCTCTCTTCACCTCCTCAATGGCCCACACCTGAATAGGATGTTGCTGATAACAAGCCACCCTCACCAGCTGAGGACCTTCGGCTTTACTCACAGATGATCCATAAAATTGCCAAGGTCATGGAACTTCAGGTGCAGCAGTCTGACACAGACGACACCTGTAAGATCTTTGGCCACCTCAACAAGAACCAGGCACCCCTGCTCCGCCTCACATTTACAGCATTCCATCTCTGCTTAAGCATGCTAAGGCAGCTTGTAATAAGCCTTCCAGTCCACTCATGCTACAGTGTATTGATAACCTTTACAGGATTCATGGTGAGAAAACAATATTTTTGTCTAATCATCCATTACCTAATTCTGTGATTGTCGATGCCACACAGAATAAAAGCCATTCTAATACAACTCCTAGTAACTAAGAAGGAAGGAAGCTTGATATCATAGGCAGAATTACCTGTGTGCTATGGAGACCTACACTCAGTCAGCATGTAATGCAAACATTCCTTCCTTTCCTTGAGTCTTTACCAGAAGACCAAGGTGCTCTCTTATCATTTCGAGGTCATGTCTCTGACAGATTATGATACCATTGTTGCCCACCATGTTGCTAATGTGGCCGCAAAGCAGATTGCTATGGCAATTTACTTTCACTGCCATGCCTGGCTTCACACCGCAACAATCACTGACAATGGCAGAAGCAGAATTGAAGACTCCCCATTTGATGGAGAAGGACTTCTTATGTTTAAGACCACCCGTTCTTACTCATACCAGGGTACTTCAAACCAGCCTACTTCACATCAACAATCATTGGCGTCATCCTTATTCTACTCAATAATCACATCTGCAAAACCTACAAACAACAGTCCCACACTACTTCCATAGTTCTACCACAAAAGCCAGACCTAGCCAAAACCAAAACACTCACCGTTTCGAACAGAAGCAGAAACCATATTTCTGACCTACAACTGCCTTCAGGGCCAAACATCAGACTGCAACCCTTTCTCCCCAAATGGACACGTATTATGACAGACTTCTTGGTGTTAGCTATTATTGCACAAGGGTATGCCATAGAATTTGACACCTTGCCACCCTTGGGGTTCATGGTGCATGCACCTCCCACAGCACCCCTTCAAGAGGAGGTACTCAGTCTCCTTGCAAAACAGGTCATCAAAAGGGTACCTCCACACAACACCTATGGCTTCTACTCACGGTACTTCACAGTTCCAAAGAAGGACAGGGGCCTCTGCCCCATCCTAGTTATCTGGAACCTAAACACCTTCATCCGTCCAACATGCTTCCAGCTAACTAGCCTAGAGAATATACTTCCTCTTCTCCATCAGGGAGATTGGTTTACGGTTCTACATCTCTAAGACACATACTTCCACATCTCAGTCAGACACCAGAATCAGAAATTTCAACATTTTCAAATAGGAACTATGACTCGCCAATTCAAAGCTCTTCCTTTTGGCCTTTCCACCCCCCTCAGAGTGTTCACAAGGTGTCTTGCTCCAGTCGCGGCCTTCCTGCATCTTCAGGGAGTCATTGTGTTCCCCTGTCTCAACGGCTGGCTCCTGGTGTCACCTATGAGAGAAAAAGCAAAGACGGATGTAGATTTCACCATTCATCTCCTTAGGACTCCGTATAAATCTAAAGAAGTCTACTCTCAACCCCCAGCAGGTGGTCCATTACATTGGAGCAGTTATCAACTCTCACCAGGAGAAGGCTTCCTTCCAGAAGACTGTAAGGAAAAGATGTGGAGAGCGCTCATGCCCTTTCATCCAGGGAGAGACATCTCCACATTACAGACCCAGCACCTTCTAGAACTCATGGCCTCAATGACAGCCATACTGTCTCACGCCAGGCTGAAAATGAGACCACTCCAAGCATGGCTACTTTCCCAGTTCCATCCTCTTACAGACACACCACACAAACACCTCAGAGTAACCCAAAGCACTTACAACAGCCTCCAGTGGTGGACATCCTGCACACATCTTGCACAGGGGTGGTTATTTCAGAGACCCAACCCATCCGTCCAAATCACCACCAATTCCAGCACCACTGGATGGGAAGCACATTGCAAGGACCTCCACATCCATGGCACGTGGTCTGACAACAACAAACATATCCACATCAACATGCTAAAGCTGATAGCAATTTTCAATGCCCTGAAATTGTTCGAGCCCCTTCTCAAGAACCGTTTTGTCCAAACAGTCACAGACCACACAACAGCTCTATTATCTCAACAAACAAGGAGGGACCCACTCCCCCCCACACACACACACTTAACCATATGACTTTGGGAATGGTGCTACGCCAGGAACATCTTCCCAACTGCCATTCACATATCTTCTGAGAACAATGTCATGGTGGATCGCCTCAGTCGCCTCCCGTACAACAACCATGAGTGGTCTCTGTCCCCCTCTGTTTTCCGCACTCACTGGAATTGCTGAGGCAACCCAATCATAGATTTATTTGCCACTCAACACAACTCCAAGTGCCCTCTCTTTTGCTCCAGGGCAGGCAGGGGTCCCCACTCCCTAAGAGATGCCTTTGCTCTCCCCTGGACTGGCAAGCTGATGTATGTGTTTCCACACCTACCCTTACTCCAGAAGACCATTGTGAAACTTTATCAGGACCACACAACAGCCATTCTGATGGCCCCTTGGTGGCCATGCCAAGCTTGGTTTCTCACGCTACAATCCCTAGCAGAAGAGCTAGGGATTCTCACCCTATAGTCCCTAGAGGAACAGCTATCTCCCACACCACATCTGATATCCCAATGCGACAGCCAGATTCTCCACCCAGATCTTCCATCTCTCCAATTCACAGCCTGCCTGATTGCCTCTCCTTGCAATAGGACTTAGACCACACTAGGAACCCCTCCACTACTAATCTGTACTCCTACAAATGGAGGGCCTTCCTTGCATTTGCTTCAGATCATGATCTTCCTACTGCTCCTACCACATTAGATGTTCTACATTTTCTCCTCCTCTCCAACAGAGGATTAACATCCCAGGCTGCTATGTTATGTAGACATCCATTGTCAAGCAGTTCCTTAAGGGCCTTAAGAACATTTGTCCTCCTAGAATTCATCCGGTTCCTCAATGGTCTCTTACTCTTCACCTTAATAAGCTAAGCCAACCACTGTTTGAACCTTTGGCGCCTGTTCCATTGCACATGCTCACCCTGAAGGCAGTGTTCCTTATTTCCATCACATCTGCATGGAGAGCTTCGGAACTTGCTGCACTTCACATTGACCCACTGTTCCTGCCATTCCATCCAAATAAAGTCACCCTCTAGCCAGATATCTCCTTTCTCCCCAAAGTTGTTTCTGAATTTCACCTTAGCCAGCCGCTGGTGTTGCCTACCTTCTTTCCATCGCCCACCAACGAGCTAAAAATCTCTACATACCTTAGATGTTTGACGAGCCCTTCTGTTCTTCACCTCCAGAACAGCTTCTATCAGAAAATCGAAATGCCTCTTTGTAAAGACCTCTGAGTCCTACATAGGCACCCCTGTCCCTTCACAAACCATCTCTAAGTGAATTTCTTCTATCATACAGCTTTCCTATCAGCTTGCTAAGGTGCCCCTTCAAGAAACACCTAACGGGCACTCTGCAAGGGTGGTATCATCCATTTTAGGAATTCTTCAAGGGCATAAGCCTGCCAGACATCTGCCATGGGGCAACATGGTCTACCTCATCCACATTCATCAATCATTACAAGTTGGAGGTTAGGGCCAGAGTGGATACAGCCTTTGACAGAGCTGTGTTCCCTTACTCCTTGCCGTGACGTCCCACCTCCAGTAAGTCAGCTTGCTAGTCTCCCATATGTATGCATTCACAGGTGCCACAAAGAAGAAAGTATGGTTACCTACTTGTAACTGTGGTTCTTCGTCGTGGACTCTGTGAATCCACACTGTGGGTTCTCCTGCG
>JAHTLZ010000204.1:35375825-35415521 GCA_023846285.1 Phrynocephalus versicolor
ACAGTTTGCATTGTTTTACCTGGACTAGGTAAAACAGTGCAAACACAACAGTGGAAGCTAAAACAGCTCCCTCCACCCTTTTCTTCTAAAACTTTTCTAAAACACAAGGAGTAATGCCTATGTTCGCTCTATGCCAATTATTTATAACTCTATTCAAATTGCTGGTTGCAAATTTTGTGCTTAAATGTCTTACTAAAGTTTTGAATGTTGCCATGAAACTTATTTTCACTTGTCAACATTCATGCCTGAATGGGGGGGGGGGAGCCCTTTTATCACAGGTGGAAACCAATTTGGGTATCTTTTACAACAGAAAGAAGGTGTATATATTAAATAAATCAAAACATTTACCCTGTGTGTGTGCTGGGACAAGATTTCACACTAGCCTCCCAAGATTGCACTATTCTTCACCCTGATGGGAGACTGCAACAATGCAACAATCGCAATCTCACATCAAGTGGGCTGGGTTTTTTCTTCCCTATGCCCCTGTAAATATTTTACCTTAATATGAGCCTAGAGAAGTCAGATACAAAAGTTATGTAACTCAATTAGGTTGTTCTCAAAATCTTGAGACCACAAAATAAAAGCCTACCTAGGTGGGGCAGCACAGCTTTCTCCTTAAACTTCTCTTCATCAGTTTGTAATTTTATAATTTGTCTGATAAGTTTGCACCACTGAGGCAAACAGAAAGCTTGGACTACTTGAATGTGTAATTTAGAAACAAAATAAATCCGCAGTCTAAAAACCAGTATCAGGCAGTCCTTCAAAGTAAATGTGCTTTGCAAGTAAAATTGAACAATTATTTCATACCTAATTTTATATACAATATGGAAACCTTCCTGAAACATTTAAAAAAGTAATCCTGTAAATAAAATAACTACACATTTGCGTTCTGCTTTACTGCTTTATGTTTAATTGATTGTTAGCTGCCCAAATAAATAAATAAATAAATATTTTTGGCCTTACTAACTGGTTTTACTTAGCCTAAACTTTCCAGGACTGATTCCTACCTCATCAGATATTTAGGAACAAAACAGTTTGATTCCCAGTGTTCAATCTTGCAAGGAGAAAAGGGGTCTTTTAAGAATAATGTTTGATAGAACCCTCCCTAGTTTTTGGTTTCCAAAGGAATCATTTCAGCGAGAACACCTGGGGGAGTGGAATCCGCGTAGAAGGCAGGTGCTGCTCCGTAGGATATTGGGATCATTGAGGGCAGATGATTTCAGTTTTGCGGCAGAAAAGGAGGCCAGCACACCTTAGAGGCGAAGACGCGTTGTCACGATGTGAGTTTTCGCTGGCGACAGCAAAAGAGTAGAATAATAATAATAATTTTATTTTTATGCCGCCTTTCTCCCCAAAGGGACTGTAGAGGGAGTAGAGAAAGGTGCTGCCCAGCTAGACTCTTTCTTGAATAGCCGCGTTTCAAAGCATCAAGAGCCTGAAATCATGTTTACTTCTTCTGTATTCCTTGAAGATCTTTCTTGCTTCCCTTGCTGTGGGTGCAGCAACGCGCAGGAAAAATGGATTTTAAATGGTCTTGCGATCAGGCTTTCACACCGATGGGCGGACACGCCGGAGAATGGTTTTAATTTTAAATTTTTATATCAACCTACACATAGTTTTATACCTACACACGCGCCTTCTTTTTAATTCTTCCTGAAATCGGCGGTCACTCCAGATCCAGGCGGGATCTTGTCCCATCAGACGACAGGGGAGGTGTGGGATTAAACCGAGGATTCAGGTAGAATTAAAAGGGACATGTCAAAGTGAAGAGAGTATTGCGCCAGTGTTATATGCGCTGGGCGTGTGTGTGGAGGTGGGGGATGCGGCTGGGAGGCATTAATCAGACAGAATTCTCCAGAGTTTGTTTCCTCACCAAAGTCAGGTTTCAACAGAGGAGAGTGCAAGTTGGAGAAGCGGCATTTGGAATGAAACTGAAGGCCTTCTTTCCCCCTGATACCCGAAAGGAGCATAACGAGAATGACAAGGCTGTTCCCGTCGCACGCTTAAGGCGTGGCTGGTGGTGGGACAAGGGAGCCCGTGGCGGATCAGCTGAAGTTGGAGCAACCCCGAGGGGTCCTTCAGACCGGTGTTTGGCAGCGCAAGCGGGGATTCTGCTCATTTGCCTGAAGAGGCTGCGGGCCACCCCCAAATCCCTTCCGTCTCTAAACCGATTTATCCTCCCTTGGCTGTTTAGAGTTAACCAGGCAGATGCTTAAAAAGGAATTGGGAAATGCAATCTCGTTCAAGAAAAAAGTACGAATCCAACAAATCACACAGAGAAACGTACAATGACCTTAAACGATCTGAAATAAAAGCTTAATATAGACGTCACGACTCACCTCCCTCTCTCTTGGGCGGGCGGGCGGGCGGGCGAGGGGGGACAGGTAAATTTGAGTGCAGTAGATGCTTTCGAAATACGTAGTCCTTTTCCACCTGGTTTTAAGACTGTGTTGTGGGTCCGATCAAAGCGTTTTCATCGAGCAACAACTTTATAGGAAATCAAGGCAACAAATGTACTACTTTCCCGCTCCCGGTGTTTCAGACGCTGCTCTAGGCGGGAATCCCAACGCCGCCTCTGGTCCCGCGTGTGCATCAAAGCGGAGGGGGGGGGGGACTACAAGGTAGCTGCCCGTCTTTAGAACAGCCCCTTCTGGCTTGCTTTTGAAACAGCCCAAGTGGGGTTAAAATGTAGAACAATTACAAAGGTGAAGACATGCCTGGTTCATTTCCTTCAGGGACTTCTTGATCGTTCATCCTTTTCTGCCCTACCAGTTGTACAAATCAGGGACAAGTAATTTTACCTGCCTAGCAAACGGATGGACAGATCTCTAGGACTAGCTGATGAAACGGATTTGAGATCCACAAAAGTTCCCTTAGGGGATCACGGGACTTCTTGCCGTGCCTTCACTTTGTAAAATATGGCCAGTCCGGCCCCAACCCGGTTTTGCAGTGTGAGGTTTTTTTTTGGGGGGGGGGTGTTGAGTGGGGGGCTTTGTCCAGAAAATATGCAGCTCCTTTGCACAAACAGCAAGTCCCTGTTACAATCTAGTGGGAACTTCTGTGGATTGCAATTCATTCCATCCGATGCACGCAGTTTTTAATCCAGAATTTTAGACATGTGTCACAGAAGAGAAAGTTGGTGGTGTTTTGGGTTGTAGGCAGCGGGGCGGGGGGGGGATCGCCAGACACGGAGTCCGACCTCATTCACACCGGCCTTTCACAAAACCAATGACCCATGACAAAATTCCCCCGTGGGCTGAGCCAATGGACGCCGACAGAGCGAGCGGAACCTGGTACTGTATCTCGAGACAAATATCTGAGGTCCCACTGTTTTTACCTCAGGGAGTTGAGCGGGCATCTAATCTGAGTCGTTTGGAGTAAACGCATTTGATCGCCACAAAATGCCTTTTTGCTGTGGTGCTGGAGGAGACTCTTGAGAGTCCCCCAGACTGCAAGGAGATCAAACCTATCCATCCTGAAAGAAATCAGCCCTGGAAGTTCACTGAAGGACAGATTTTGAAGCTGAAGCTCCAATACTTTTGCCACCTCATGAGGGGAGAGGACTCATTGGAAAAGTCCCTGGAGTTGGGGAAGATTGAAGGCAAGAAGAATGGACGGTACCCTTGATGGATTTGACCAAACTCCGGGAGGCAGTGGAAGACAGGAGGGCCTGGGGTGCTCTGGTCCATGGGGTCAGGAAGAGTCGGACACGATTGAACAAAAAACAAACACAAAATGTACATAGGGCTGCGCTATGGGTGGGATGCAGAGGGCAGCTGCGGGACATTCTATGCACGTCCTGTATAGCAAAGCTTTTTTGGTGCTTCCCATTAATTAACGTTAAAGATGTCTTTATCTGGCCTGAGAGAAGGGCTAGATAAGAGTGTTAAAGACCTGACTTTCCTTGAATGGCCTGAAATATGACGAGTCCTTAGAGGACTCCGTTTTACTTCCTTGGGGCGTGAAGGACGAGATATGACAGTGAAGGTTTTGATTCTCTCTGGGAGGCTAAGCCGCGAGAACTGGGTCCAGGCAGGAGAGCGAGCAGAAGAAGGGAGCCCGCTTCCAAGCCCGGCAAGGCAAGGCGTGTTTATAGAGCCAGTGCCCCTCCAGCTCCTGCCCTTAAAAGAGCTGCTCTTTGACCCGTAGCTGATGCCCACTTGGGAAGGCGAAGGGAAGTCAAGGTTGTGCCTGAGAAAGGCTTGCATCTCCCTCCCACCCACAAGTCCTTCCCAAGGGCTTATTTGGACACCGTCCAGTCAACAAGGCACGAGGCTCTTCTTCCTCCAGCGATTGCTTCAGAAAAAAAGGCTGCAGACGGAGACCATCCGACCAGTGGCCGCGGCGGACGCCACCTGAACAAGGAGAAGGGAACCTGAAGTCCTTGGCGGGGGAGAGCGAGGCCCTTGTCTGCCACCAGGGAGGGCGAAGACTGAGACGAACTCTCTATCTCCTCTTTCCCAGTATTTGGACCAGCTCCTTGTCGCGGGGAGGTCTGTACAACCCACATTATGTCGAGGGACACCTTCGTGGTCCGATGCCCTCTCCCTCCCTTCTTTTGCCTCTCCGAGGTCCGCGATGCCTTTGCCGGCTCTGAATTTGTCAAGAGAGAGAACATCCGGAAGAAAGTCGGAACCCTGCGGCCTTTGCCTGCCCGCCTCTGGATGGCGGGGTCTTCCATAGTATCCTTCGGAGGGTGGCAACAAGCACCGCACAGCTGCTGCCCCCCCCCGCCGCCCCCTTGCCAAGAAAGACGCTTCCCTCCGAGTAACACTTCCCAAAATGTGTGCTGGGCGCTGTACCAGTTCTTGGTATTTCCCCCCCCCCACACACACACACACCTGCAAAAAAGTCTCCTGTAATCCCTCTGCTCTTGGAATTGAGGGGAAAGGATTTAGGAAAAGGAGGCTATTACTGTTGTGTACAGATAAAGATCCAAGACTTCTCACGAGGCTGATTTACTGCAACAGGGAATCTAAATAAGTCTTTAAGCTATCACAGCTCTCTTGAGCCCCCTTTTCCTTTTTACATACAGTAATACACAGATACTTTCTGGCATGTTCCCCGCGCATCGCAGCTTCCCATCACGCTGAATGCATGGATAAGGCAGGCGGTGGTGGTGCCCAATCAAGAGGGTCGCCACAGATGAAAGAGAGGCCCTTCTCTAGGAAAGCTCACCCCAGTAAAACTCAATGAAGTCTTCCACGCGCACTCCTAACTGGCAGGGCTAAGCGGAGTTCAACAGCCCCATTGAGAGACTGGGAGGGAGGGACACGGCGAAACAGGGGGGAAACAGGAGGGAATGGGGGAAATGCCTGGAAGGAACTCCCACGAATCCACTTATTTGGGAGTAACCCCCCCCCCTCAGTTCATCGGGACTGTCTTTTGAGAAGACATGGACACACGTGCGCTGCTAGCAAAGGAGGAAAGAACGATGACCAAGGCCACAGTCTTATGGAGACTTAGCCGGGAATTACCTCCTATTCGGGGTTAACTTTTGAGTCGGCGTTGCAGAACCGACCTTTACAAGGAAACAGAAAACATCTGGAACGCGCTTCGAGCAGCAGCCGCCGCCACCGCCGCACCCGCTCAGAAATCAGTCTCTCTCTCTCTCTGCGTCTTTTTCGGCGGAAAGCGGGGACCCGCGTGCCTCGGATCCGGGAGGGCGCGCGGGTCGTCTGTGGGCGCAGGAAGTTCGCCCGAACCTGCCGGGGAGGGGGGGACTCTCCGCGCGCGCGACCCTCTCCGCCCCCCCTTCCCCTGCCCGGCTCGCGCGCCCGGCTCGGTGCATAAATACCGCGCTCCGGAGGAAGATGGGAACGCCGGACTCCCACCTGGGCCGACGGAGGGGCCGCTCCTCTTGCGCCCAGCTGAGGGAAACCCGCCGGCACCTATTAGGGAGGGGAAGGAGGCTTCAGGGAACTCGGCTTGCTCTCTCTCTCGCCCGTCCAACTCGCGCCCAAAGCTGATTTCCCGCCGGGTCCGCCGGCCGAGTGCCTCGCTTTCCCCTCACAGGTTCCCGCGCCTTTTTTGGCCCCGATGGCCTCGGCCTTGGCGGGAAGCGCGCTCTCCCCAGAGGCCGGCGGCGGCGGCGGCGGCGCCCGCGAGTCCCTGCTAGTGCTCCTGCGTCCGGGCCTCGCGGGGCTGCCCGCCTTCGGCCCCGCCGCGCCTCCTCCGCCTCTGCCTGCTCCGCCCCTGCCGCCCTTCCTGGAGGCGCGCTGCCCGTCCGGGCCCTTCCAGCCCTTGGGCGCCGGGGCCCCGAGCCCGTCGCCGTCCCCGCGGGAGCCTTTCCCTTTCGCGCTCCTGCCGCCGGCCGCCTTCGGGCCCCCACCTCCGCCTCCTCCTCCGCCGCCCGTCCGGCCCTGGCCGCTCCTGGCCTCGCCCTTCCCGGCCCCGCGGGACCGGCGCCCCCTCCCGGAGCGCGTCTCGCCCAAGAAGGAGCGGAGCCCCGGCGAGGGAGGAGGGCCGCCGTCCCCGCCGCGCCCGCCCCACTACGGCTTCACTGCAGAGGAGCTCCACGCCGTCCTGTATGGAGCCGCGCCCGGCGCCAGGCAGCTGCTCGCCCCGCCAGGGGCCCCGCCGCCCGCCGGCCACCCCGGTAAGGTCGACCCTCCCCACCACCACCCCCGGGGGACTCTCTCTCCTCAGCGACCCCCCTCCGCCCCCGAGCCCGGGCGGGGAAAGGCGGCAGGACTTGGCCAAGCGCTTTCGAGGCATTTGGAGCCTCGGTGGAGAGAGAGAGAGAGAGAGAGAGAGGACTGTCGGGCAAAAAAGGAGCGCAGTTTGCTTGTGGGTCACTGACCCGAGGGCTGCAGCCGCCTGGCGATTATAGCGGAGGGGGGGGCGCCCTTTTGTGGACGCTTAGTTCGGAGAAGACCCCACCCCTCACCCGAAATCCTGATCCCGGTTGTGCGTTCTTAACTCTGCCTGGCAGAGCTGGATCATTTCTTTTGATCGCGTTGCGCAGGGAGTAGAGAAAGGGATGGATTATTAATTAATTAATACTTATGTTGATATTCTGTAGGGCGAAGTGGGAAGTTACCTTATGCAATTTCACCGGCGCCTCCTAGATACGTTGAACAGCTTTTGTCCTTTGGATTCTAGTCTGTCTCCGTTTTGTAACTGAACGGTTATTCTGTTTCCAGTTACTAATCTGGGCACCGGCAAGAAAATCCATCTCCTCGATTTTACTCTTATTTGCAAAAGAGTACATTAAAATAAAATAAAACCCCGGAAAGACGGAAGATGGTTAGGCACCTGCCAAAATCTAACAGCCTTTAGACTTTCAAAGAACTTTTCCCAGGAACAGTTTTTTTCAAGGATAACTAGGTAGTGATTAAGTGGTCTAAAAGAAATAAAATTGAGGAAATTCGATAAATATGTTGGCAGGGGGAAAACACTGTACAATAATTCTAGGTAAGTTGAAAATACTGTATTTTTTTAATAAAGGCAGCGCAGTCATAACGTGCAACTATAGTCCCATTTTGGGGCTTCATCGTAACTAAATCTTTTCAACCTAGCAATGTCTTTAAACCATGGAAACGTCTTGATTCAAGCGTTTCAAAGAGCCTTGAATATGGGATTAGCGTTACATTGTATTTAACTATTTAAAACTTTAATAAAAGAAGCATTCTGTAACTAACATACGCAAAGGAACAAACTGCCTGATATATGGGAACAGTATTGCAGCCAAACCGTGCGGAAATTAGAAATCCTATATTTCTGACTAAATCCATCGCCTTCCTCTAGCCTTTATTTTTTCCATTGACCCATCGAGGAAAGGGCCAGAAGTGTGTGTGTGTGCGCCCGGGGGGGGGGGTTCCTCCTCTTCCTTTACAGCCGTTCAGAAGATCTTTTGGTAAATGTCAGGGAATCCTGAGTTTACCAGGCGCCTTTCACTTGAAATCCGCGGAACTCATTAACAAGAAAAGTCTCCTTCTGGAGGCTGGAGTGCACCTCTGGTGCTCTTATTTTTCCACGTGACAATTCTAAATAATTAATATGTTGCACATCCAAACCAGCCTCCCACGTATTTCATCTAAATCTTACCTCTCTTTGTACGTTCTCTAGCCAGTTTATTTCTCCTAACTTTGCCCGAACAATTGCAAAGCTCTTTACTTCTGAGTTGTGACTGACGAGTTCTGACTTCCTGTAATTATATGCGTTTAATTATCCATCTTTATTTATCTCCTTTATTGTATTTTGTCTGGGTCATTCTCTTGCTCCTAGAAATTCTTACGCTTGTTAAACCCACAATCTATTTTCTCTTTCTCCCGATACCAAGTGTTGTCTTAGTCAAAGCTCAGGGGTAAAACGTAGAACAAGAGGTAAAACCTAGTACAAGGGGTTCAAACAAGGGGTTTCGAAGCTAGCTGCGTGGTTGACGGGTGGACGGAGTGATCACATCATTCACGTGTACAAAGTTGTTTTTAACCTTGTCCCGGTTTGTGAACGCGGAAGAGGAGGGGTAGCAGTGGATGTCGAACGGATTACTGGAACGCAGCAGGGTTTGAGGCTGTGGTCCTTTGCTTTGGTCTCTTGCTACTCGTTTCCTTGTGAGTAAGTCCTAGTGAATCACCCAGGACTTGCTTCTAATTAGACCTATGGTCGTTCCCCCCCCTTCTTTTGATAAACCGGTTGTTTCTGTACGCCTTCTCCTTAGGAGACGGTCACTCCCTGGCGCTGGACAGAACGGCTTTGCAACTTCCAGAAGGTAGAGTTGATTTTGTGTGTGTTTGTGGCGGCGGGGGGGGGGGCGCAGGGAGGAACTTTTTTTCTTTGAATTTCTCCCTTGACTAAATAAGTACTTGTCTTCCAACCGGCTGCTGATCTCTTTCTCCCGCGTCGCGTCGCGTCGCGTCCCCCCACCTCCACCCGGTCTCCTCTCTGCAGGGCTGACGGTGTTGCAGACGAAGTACCTGGACGGGCTGCAGCTGGGCGTTTTCTGTACCAAGGCCATCGCGAGGGGGGTCCGCTTCGGCCCTTTCCAGGGCAAGGTGGTCAACACCAGCGAGATTAAGACCTACGACGACAATTCCTTGATGTGGGAGGTGCGCCCACCCCGCTTCTCGTTCCTGCCGTGTTGGGACGCCCGGGAACCTCAGCCGGGAACAAGCGCTTCCGTGTCTCGGACAATTGTCGAGGCGGGGAGGGGGGCATCAACAAGTTTTCTAAGGCCCCCCTCCCCGATTTGAGGGGGCGAACTGCCCCACAGCAGGCAACTCTTGCTGAGACTCGCGCGCCACCTCGTTTACTTGAGCTTAACTTCCGTTGATTTTCAAGGGAATTTATATATACCCATATAAAATGCATGCAGGATCGCAGCCTTCCGCGGGTTTTTTGGAGAAAGGATGCCCCAGCTCACGATCCACCGGCCCCGCATGTTGCTTTTATGGCCGGTCCCCAGAGCCTGCCTCTCGTTCATCTACCAGAGTACTGTATGTAGAACTGATGGCACTGAATTATTACCAGAACCTTAGAGTTGGAAGGGACCACTAAGCTCGTCCGACCGTATTTTAATACAGGAACCCCCCTGCTAAATCATCCTTATATAAGGGATGATGATACCCAGATTGCCGCCCCCACTTCGGCGCCCTCTGTTTTTTATGCCGAGCCCATTGAGATGCGCGTCAGGAATCAGCGGCACACAGCCCGGTTTTACCTCTGGGAGTCAGGTGCGCGTATCTTGTGTCTGTGAGGAAGCGTGTCAAGCGTTAATCCAGAGGAAAAGGCTAGATCGGGAAAGCTCCCCCTCCAAGAATTAACTTCTGGCAGGCTTGGTTCTCCCCGCTCTTCTAATCTAGCCCCCCCCGCCCGCTTCTGGGCAAATAACCAATTAAATCCTGGAAAGGGTCACTTCCCCTCCTTCACACTCCTCCTTCCCCTGAAAAAGCAAATATTAACTACTAGTCGTCACATAACTCTTGTTGCAACGACAAAAGCTAAGCCTGGGTGGTTGCGGTTTGGGGAACGGAGCGTGGTGGACTTAAAAAAAAGAAGCCGCCGGGGAGAGCAGTCCTTGGCCGTTTCGTTCGGAAATCCGCCCCCTTCCTTTATCGCAACCGCTTTTACGCCCGAGTAAAACGCTTTTAACTCGGCAGATTTTTGAGGACGGCCGCTTGAGCCACTTCATCGACGGCAAAGGGCCTTCCGGGAACTGGATGTCCTTGGTGAACTGCGCCCGCTTCCCCGAGGAGCAGAACTTGATCGCCATCCAGTGTCAGGACAAGATCTACTACGAGAGCTGCAAAGAGATCCCGCCGGGTCAAGAGCTGCTGGTCTGGTACGGCGATGGCTATCTCCAGTTCCTGGGCATCCCCATCAGCCTGAAGGGGACGCCGGAAGCCAAGCGCGCCCAGCAGCACAGCGAAGGTCAGTGCGCGCCCCCCGCCAGAAGAGGGCTAGAGGCCCGCTTAGTCAAGAGTAAGTAGGTAGCTGGGCAGAGGGAGTTAATTCTGAAGAAAATACAGTACCTGGTTGAATTTGTGTCGCTGACTCTAGAGGACAGGAGTTGAGCCTTTCAGGACATTCCAGTCCAGTTTTGCCCAAAGCACCTCCAGGCCCCCACAGTTTAGTTTATGGGAGAATAATAATAATAAAAGAGCCTCCGGGTACTTTATGATGGGTGGACTATCTTGGTTATTGAAGTAACAGCAACCCTGTCAGCTCTCCTTCCTGTCCTTAATGGCTGTATCAAAGTTTGAGGCTTTAATAGAGAGCTTGAATGTTGCTTCAGTTGGCTGGAGAGCCCAGTGCTTTAAGTATCTGGCTGCAGAGCCAGGGGCTGGGAATTCCATGCTCCACAGGGCCTCCTGACAAAGGAGCCAGCCTGCTTGGTCTTGGGCGGGCTGCAGAACCCTAGGGTGCATGATGATGATGATGATGATGATGATGATGATGATGATGATGATGATGATGATGATGATGATGATGAATGTTGCCTGAGATCCATTGTGGTGTAGCGGATAGAGGGATGAGCTAAGACTCTGTAAATCTTACTTCAAATCTCCTTTCAACCACAAGTAGAAGGGCAATCATTTTAATAATGATCATTACTGCCAAGTTCCAAGTGCATCTGGATTTGTGGTGCTGTTTGTTCTCCAGGACTTCTAAGAGCCAGAGTGCTTGGAGGTGGTCCACTATTTCCCCCAAGCTGCCCATCCTGAGATTTAGAGAGCTTGATTTCATGGCACTTAGGAACAATGTTGCCTACTTGGAACAGTGAGATCAGGCAGATAAGGGTGGAATGAATCTTTCTTTTGGGAGATATAGCAGCTACTAGTCAAAATTTTAACTAATAAAATTCATGCAGAACTGAGAAGATGCTTTATGTAGTTGAAATTAAGGCTTCACCGAAGGAGAAACCTGAATTATCTTTATAATGCATGCTTGCAGCTGAGTCAGGATCAGCACTGGAATTATTGAAGGAGGGAGGTTCTTTACCCCATCATGAGCCTTTCCTTGACTTTCTGGGGCCCCATTCCTTGTTAATTGTAATGAGAAGGAAATCTAATTCCAACCCCTCCCTCTTAACAAGTATCTATTGTTTTTAACTCATTCTAATAACTACTTGGTTAAATATGTCAGTAATACAGCTGTTGGTTCTTCAGGGTTATTTCCTCCCACCCCTTCATTGGCTGTTGGTGTTTCTTTTAAATCTAGTTTCTGTCAAATCAATTTTCTATAAACAGACTTTCTAAGGAATAAATATATGACACTTTTTATTGTTTCCTATAATGGCTTCAGTGAGAAGGGGTGGTCTCATTGAAGCCATTATAGGTCAATTTAAGTTGGTCTTAAATTTGCTTTTGTTCTTCTTGGCCAAGTTTCTATACATAATTTTAAGTCTTCAATTCCACTACAAGGGTAATACTGCGGAATGATGTCTGTGTACTTCTTAAATTATTTCATAATTCTTAATATCTCTTAAAGCAGATTTGTTTTACTTTGTTGTACTTTGTTTTAGGAAGGTCCTATAGAAGCTGAGGGATGCCTTATATAGCATGGAGATGCCTAGACATAATAAAGTGCTCCTTTAAGTGCTGTATTCCTCCTCCTTTTTAGGATTACAGCCTCAGTTGCTTAGCTAACCAATTCTCACTGAATTTTAAATGGGAAATGTCTCTGGATCTAATCTATGTTCACAAATTGTGATATTTTGGGAAACTGTTGTATAGTCCTGTAGAGAGAATTCCTTCATGCTTGAATACTAAGATGGAATAAATGATCCTGAAAGTTTCAGTGAAGAAAGGAAACAAAGTGCTTTCAGTTAATACAGTATTTAAAAATAGTTCCCTTCACCATCATCTTAGCTAAGAACCTGCGCTGTACAGTCTTGGGTCTTCCCTGCTTAACTGTTGTAGTTGAACAACTGGTTAAATGCTCCCCTTCCCTTTTGCTGTGTTTCCTAAGAAATACTTTCCTAAGAAGTACATAGCAATCGTGTGGGTGTGGTCTACTCAGATAAGCCCAATTTGTGTTCTATGGGGCTTACTCTTAAGCAAGAGTGTACAGGATTGCAGCCTTAACGTTGGGGGTCTTGTTATGAATAAGCCAACCGGGAAAGTGACTCTCCTCTTCCTTTTACCCCATTGCACCCTCAGAGTCTGTGGAGGGCTATAAATGTGAGCGGTGTGGGAAAGTGTTCGCCTACAAATACTACCAGGACAAGCATCTGAAGTACACACGCTGCGTGGACAAAGGGGACAGGAAATTCCCATGTCAACTCTGCAGCCGATCGTTTGAAAAAAGGGACCGCCTGAGGATTCACGTTCTCCATGTCCACGAGAAGCACAGACCGCATAAGGTAAGCACAGTAATACCCTGTCTCCTCTCTTCCTGCAATTAATTCTTTTGATTTTAACGGGTAACTTTGCTGACTGATTGTAGGATTCTTCCAAAATTGGGAAAAGAAGCCCAATTAGCTTTTGTGTATGGAGGGTCATCTCTGCCCTTAGTACACCTGGGAATAATGACAACAGCCCACTGGGGCTTGCAGAGGGTGTAATTTGTGTTAGTAAGCACCACGGCTCTCTTAAAGAGTTGGAGGCAGATGGTGTAATTAGTCTTGTGAATGGAGAAGACTTGGGCCAGAGGGGTGCTGAACTAGAATCTGTTTTTATTAATTGAATTTAACAGTATAATCCCAGTTTTAAAAAATACACTCACTGCAATGAGTTTTGATTGGGCAGAAGTGTCTTGGGCCAGCATAAGTGTCCTGGTGTTGTCTGATTTCAGACCGGCTTGCCCAGATGCTGGGCTGGTTGAAATCTGCTTGCAGAAAAGTCAAGCGAGGGGCAGGTTCTGGGGGAGATCAAGGGGATCATGCCATTGTCAGATTCCCATTCCTCAGCCCCAATCTATAGCCTTTTTGTTGATATACCAGACCAGGGTTGTGATAATTCTAATTTTCAGGAACTCAAGGACAGGAGGGGCTTGGATTCAGCACAGTGTAAGCTGACTTTATACCATTACAGCCAGCCTTCAGCTATCTCAGTTATTTAGGTGTTCACCCTAAGACTACAATTATATACACATGTGCCTGAGGGAAGGTATTATTGAACTCTGGGACTTGTCATTCAGCAGACTTGAAGAGGATTGTATTGCATTTGATGTGATTACTGCCTACATTCAACCCAACAGATTTAGAGCAGTTTATAATAGTTGAGCTTTCTTCTTCTTGGGACAGACTTGATCTGCTCTCTCAACCTACTCGTTCATGCCTCCTTTCCAGCAACCCCAAAGCCAATAATTTGGGAATATAGTGTAGATTTTATTGCTTCCTTGTTTTTAATTGTTTTCTCAACTAGTGCCATCTTCAAACTTTCTCAAGCATGTGGTCTCAGCCTTTTAGAGTTGAGACTGAGGTGAAGAGAAAAGAGATGTTAGAGAAGGGAAACTTGAGTAGAAAAAAGGTTAACAATTAACTGTTACTCAAGTGTTAGTAAGACCAATATTGAGTTCACTGTTGACTGAACTGCTAACTTCTCCCCACTTCCTTGTTTCAATCAAGGAAAAATGTCTTCCGGGTATAATACCTTGATACAGATTAAACACATTGCGAATAAGGTGATGCTGCAGACTGAATCATCGTCTACTTGGAAGTTTTTTAAATTCTTTGAATTTACGTAACACTGCTTAGCAAGTACAAGTCAGGCCAAAATCCTAGGCGGGTCTTCATTCAAATTGTGTGGGCTTTGAAAATTTTGCATTTCCATAGCCAACAGAACTTGTTCCTATCTATATCAAGAAATGACAAGTACAAATGGTGCCTTGTATAAAGGAATTAATTAGTTCCAAATGAAATTCTGTTAAGCAAAATTTCCTTTGTACAAATTTCTATAGGAATGCATTGAAAACAGATTAATCCCTAATCACGGCCATCTTTCTGTTGCACTTATTCACCCCATAGGCGATTTTGTTAAGCAATTTCCCCCTATCTCTGAATTTTTTTTTCCTTTAAGCGGATTTTTTGTTAAACAAACCACTTGTTATACGAAGGCCCACTGTATCTATCTTGTATTCATTGTAGTCATTGTAACGTGTCTTAATTGTACTGAACTGTATATTGTCCCTCATTACTGCAAGCCGCCTTGGGTCTTTTCCCAAGGAGAAAGGCGGGGTAAAATACTCTAAAATAAATAAATAAATAAATTGCCCATTATACATTATGAGAATTTCTAGAAATCCTATCCCGTCTGTAGAATCTGTACTTGTTTTCTCATCTCATTTCAGTGTGGCATATGTGGGAAAAGTTTCTCCCAGTCTTCCAGTCTAAACAAGCACATGAGAGTGCATTCTGGGGAGAGGCCATATAAATGTGTCTACTGCAACAAGGTGAGGAAAATCTTAAATATCTTTTACTTGAGTTTTGTGGGTGATTTGATCAGATCAATGGTCTGAAGAAAGTGTGGGATTCATGCCTCCCCAATTAAAATGGCGCTCCTAACAATGTCCCATAGTACAGTAGAGATTTCATATGTCTCTCATGTTGCATCATGTTTGACACCTATTTAGACCATCTGGGCTGTAGTCTTAGACACATTTATTTAGAAGTAAATCACCTATTCTCAGGGGGTCTTGTAGGTGTAAACCTCTCTAGACCCAGGCTACATAAGGGATACAATATGCTATTATCTTTGGGTAATAAGCTTTTAAACCTGAAGTTCAATAGTTGATCTTGGAACCCCCTACACAATTGAATTAATAACTTTATATTAATTTGAGAGCTGTTCTAGTCTGGTATTAAAACTTGGTGTTCTCATTTCACAAGTGACATCCAGATAACCAGAGAGAGGAAGGTGCTAGAAAGTTTACCAGTGCATTATGAGGTGGGTGTGGGTCAGGAATTATTCCAATCTCACCTGATTTTGGAAGCTAAGCAGGGTCGGCCCTGGTTAGTACTTGGATGGGAGACCACCAGGAAATACCAGGGGCTGTAGGCGCCTAGAGTAGGAACTGCCAAACCACCCCAGTATTCCTGCCAAGAAAACTCCATGGACACAACACACACACACACACACAGAGGCCATGCCATTAGGCTGTGCCTTGGGAAGCCATAATGAGACAAAGCCTAAAAGAAGAAAGGGGGAGATAAGTCTACTCACAGTATTGAAGAGATAGATTTATGCCCTTTGGGTTACCTTGTTTCATTGAAGGAGAAAGCTAAGTGCACACCTTTCCAGTTGCTGATAAGAATTGCCCGTGAAGATGATTATTTTCTTCTCAAATCATATTGGGGATAAATCTTCCTGACATTCTGATAGCAGTTTTGTCCTGCATATTTCTTCTATGATAAAAGCCCAGCAAAATACTGGCACCAGTCTAATCTAAGAATCATGGCTGTGATAGTTTCCTTTGAAGTTATATAACTTTATTTCACATTCCATGAAAAAAAAGTCCCTGTTTAGCTTAAAAATTGATTTGTATATCTCTGAATGCTACTTGTGATAACTGAAATCCACAATTTCCCAGGAGATAGATAAAGAAATAGGGTAATAATTAAACTGCAACTTAAATTTTTCTATCTTCTAGAACAATGGTTCTCCCACTCTTGGGTAACCCTAGTGTTCTTGGACTGTAGCTCTCAGAAATCCCATCCAACACAGCTAGTGGTGAAGGCTTCTGGAAGTATTAGTCCAGGAACACCTGGGTTAGCCAAGGATGGTAACCAGCTGTTCTACAATTTCCCGAGGGGGCTTAAAACAACAACTAGGCACTTAATCCTAACTGCTTTCTCTTTTCTCTTCTCCCTGGCTCATGGTCTCAACAGGCATTTACTGCCTCCAGCATTCTGCGTACTCACATCCGCCAGCATTCAGGAGAGAAGCCCTTCAAATGTAAACATTGTGGCAAAGCCTTTGCTTCCCATGCTGCCCACGACAGTCATGTCCGGCGCACACACTGTGTTAAAGATAAAGGCCGCAATTGTACCTTATGTGGCAAAATATTCCTAGAGCCAGAAGATTTGCGCTTCCACATGAAGTTCCATGCGGCTCTGTAGTCGGCAAACGTAGGGCTGAATTCTTAATAACTGATCTGTCCTTTTGTGGCGTTATAATTTTACATGCCTTTTAAAGTGGTGCTGCCTGTCTCCACCTTGGGATTCTGAAGGCGGTGCCTCTCAACAGAACAAGTTGGTCAAGGACTGCAGGACCAGTTCTGAGTTATGGAAAACTTTCTGCTGAGTACACCAAATTAAAGATGTCACTTTTCATACAAATTTCATCAGCTACAGTACATGGTCTTTGGTATCAACTGTTCTTGGCTGCTTTGGCAGTAATCATCCATGCATTTCCTGATAGTGACAATGGCTCTCCACTCTGAACTGTATTTTGAAATCGGTGGTAAGGGCCCCTACCATCCATTTTGCTTGGTTTATTCTTTGAATGATATATTAAAAAGTTAAAGGCTCCCCCCCCCCCCCCCGCACGTGCATGCGAGTCGTGGCCGCCCCTAGGGGCGGTGTTCATCTCCGTATTCAAGCCGAAGAGCCAGTGTTGTGCAAGTCCATGTGGCCGGCGTAGCTGCAAGGAAACACTGTTTTACCTTCCCACTTTTTACGGCGGTACCTATTTATCTACTTGCATTTACATGCCTTCGAACTGCTAGGTTGGCAGGAGCTGGGGTTATCAGCGGGAGCTCGCTCTGCTGCATGGCACCCGGGATTCGAACCGCCGAGCTGCTGACTGTGCAGCTGACAGTTTTCAGAAGCCTTAGCCCACTGAGCCCCATTTGAATTATATATATTTTATTTTGGAGTTTATACCAAAACAAGGACAACACTTGGGAAATGCAATGTTAATTGAAACTGCTAGAAGTGTAATGGAAGGGGAAATGGAAAGAGTGTCACATGCCTTCTGGACGCAAATACTGTAATATAATAATAATCTTAGAACTACAGAGCTGGAAGAGACCCTATGGGCCATGGAGTCAAGGAGAACACAGTGGGCATTCAAGCTCCCAACCTCTGGCTGCAAATCACCAAGCTATCCAGCTGTTCTGTCCTGTGAATGAAGTTCTCACTATCAGCATTGGCAACACAAGTTGATTTTCTGCTGATCCCATCTGCTCCTGTGCTGCTCCTGAAAAGGTTTTTGTTGGGAAGCTTCTGGAACAGCATGGTAGGTGCTATGGGAGACCTGCCAAGAAGGAGAGAGAAGCAGAAATTACAGACACCCCTGCTAGTAGCTTCATGTTCATCATTTCCATAAAGAGAAACAAACAGTCCATGATTAGCAGAGTGTCTGGAACCAACCCTTCATATTCTGTGTTTGGAGGTGATCCCCACAAATCTTTGCATGAAAACGACAAACATGAAAAAAAAGTTTGAGTTCTATATGTACAACTACTGAAGAAGAAAACACTCCCCAAATTATTGGTGTGTGTCTCCCTTATCTGCTTATGTATAGTGCCTATGCGTGGCTTTGAATGAACATAATTCTATAATTAAAATAAACTCCCAATTTCCTCACTGAATGCCCCACATTCAACTGATATATTATTTTTATTAGTCACTAATGTGTGTGCCAATGCACAGAGTATAGTATTTAAGAAACTGTCCCTGCCTAAGAATAAAGAATTTTTCATTAAAATATAAAGATTATGTCTGTCATACTGCCTTTCTGTAACTGAGGTTGTGTACAAAACAAGTACACAAACGTGTGTGCACACGCACACACAAATCATTAAAAGTTGAAACTTTAAAAGGTGTGTCTTGGCCAAGCCAGATACTGAACATAGATTGGGGATCAGCTGAAGAGTAGGAGTGAATCCTAGAGAGAAATGACCTTCAGAGGTGTTCAAGTAGCATTTATGAGTTCCAGTTCTCACTCTCTCAAATGAGGCTTCAGGATAGCTAAGCTTTAAGATTATTGGTCCCAGCCTTGTCTTTCTCATACACTCAAGTTACACATGTATGCCCATTCATGTATAGCACTCCTCTGCCCACCCATTTATTTTCACAAATCATGCACACCCTACTGGTAGAGATCATTCTGATACCCTACCCACAATAACACACTTAGGCTAAATTTCCACCCACCCACCCACCACACCATGCTACAATTGTGAAGCTCATGAAAGTCTTCCAGTGAAGTTCCTCTTCTATCATGCAGTCCAACCTTTTCCCTGTAGCTGTGAGCTGTGCTTTCAGAGGATGCCTATTAGTTTTTCAAGCTCCCTTACCATGTAGAGATTGGTTTTGCAGGAGACCATAACAAGGTCCATGCTGGATCAGGCCAAAGGCCCATCTAGTCCAGCTTTCTGTATCTCACAGTGGCCCCACCAAATGTCTCGGGGAGCACATGAGACTAGATATCTGTCTCCTGATACCACTCCCCTCCATCTGGTCCTTGAAGTACCCTGGTTTTAAGCCTGGGGAATTACACATCTCCATCATGGTTTGTAAGCTGTGATGGACTTCCTCCAGGAATCTGTCCAATCCCCTTTTGAAGGCATCCAGGCCAGATGCTATCACCACATCCTGTGGCAGGGAGTTCCACAGACTAACAATGCGCTGGGTGAAAAAAATATTTTCTTTTGTCTGTTCTTACTCTCCCAGCCCTCAATTTGAGTGTATGTCCCCTAGTTCTGGTATTTACTCTGGTATTTACGCTTTACTCATACCCTGCATTATTTTGTATGTCTCAATCATATCCCCCTTCAGTCGCTTTTTTTCTAGTCTATAGAGCCCCAAATGTTTTAGCCTGTTATTTTTATTCTGCTGTTTCCCTTACTGCCTGTATTATATTTTTTTCCTTGTGAACCGCCCTGAATGAAACTTTGATAAAGTTAAGAGACACAAAATCAAAAGAAAGAAAAAAAGATTTGAATCTTTCCATCTTTTTCTTGAAGTTAGAAAGCCACACAGTGAGTTTACATGTCCGTGAACAACTTTCAGAAATGTTTTGAGAACACAAGGTATATTTGTCAAGGTACACAGACCATAATAAAATGTAATGTTTTATGCACTTATCTGGCATTTGGAAGGTTAACAGTGTCAGTTAATTAGCATACTGTATGAGATTTTGTGACCCATTTCATCCAATTTGTGAAGTGTTATCCAGAAGTTTAGATATACTGTATATATACCGTCCTAGAGACATACAAAAAGATGTAATTAAGTAGCACTTACATGTTAGTGAGCACGTAAGTTCTTGTAACAGAACAAAATTGCTCTTAAAATGCATCTTTTTTCCATTTTTCCAAAGTAAGAATCTAAACAAAAAGACTCACTTTAATTCAAATGAAAAAATATTTTTGAAATAGCCTCAACAGTTAAACAAAATAAAAAAGAAAAGAAAGACAGGCCTATATTAAATTAAACATGGTTTTCATCAACTCAGCTAGAAAAAAAAATCCCAAGTTCTCTTTCACACTACCTATGAACATTTGTGCTTAGGAGATATGAGTGTGTATATGCATGCATTGGCTTTTGAATAGGATGGATCCCAGCAGGCCACCATAAACTGTAAATTTAGAAAGTGACTTCTAGGAAACTATGCATCTGCCAGAAGTAGAACTTTCATGATGAAAATAATTATACATTCCTTTTGGAATTTCAGCAAATGTTTACATTTTCTAGACTAGAATGCATATTCTATCAATATGTTTATAATTACTAGTTAATTTAGCAGCATTGGGAGTTTTGACATTGTTCTTGTTTTTGCAAGTTCAGAGTTATTACTCCAAAATTCATTTTAGAGCTTTACAGATCTTCTAAAATGTATGCTCTGTTTCATATTATTTGTTATAATCTTTTGTGGAAATACATCATAATTAAAGGAGCTCTCTCTATCTCTCTATCGCTTTCTCTCTCTCTCTCTCTCTCTCTCTCTCTCTCTCTCTAATTGGACGGGTGACCACCAGGGAATAACAGGTGCTGTAGGCGCCTGGAGTAGGAATTGGCAAGCCACTCCATTATTCTTGCCAACAAAACTCCATGGACATGGAGTTATGAAGGGTCAGTCACGATTGTAACAACACAACATGCACACACATCTATCTATTTATTTGATTTATATACTACCACCATCTAGCAGAAAGCTTCTCTGGGCAGTTTACAAACATAAACAAAATAAAAATATATATGACTTAAAATAATCAAATAAAATAATCAATCAAAGCAACGTATCATAAATCAAATAAACCAAAACCATTCAGCAATTCAGAATAAAATACAATTGAAAAATAAAAGCTGATTAAGAATTATTGTAAGGCAGAAAAGAAGAGTAGCTAGTGTCCTATTTATTTTAACATGTTTATTATGATCAGGGAGGGCCAACCTGTAAAGCTAGGTTTTCAGTAATTTCCTAAAGGCTTGTAGTGGCATCTTTTGCAGAACCTAGTTCCACAAGTTGAGTGCGACCACCGAGAAGGCCCGGTTCCTTGTTGCCACTTTCTGGGCCTCCCTCGCGGTAGGCACCTGTAGATGGCCAGCCTGGCTTCATGGAGTGATCCATGGCAGTTCAGTTCTGTTAGAATGATACTGAGGTCCCAAACTGTTTCAGGCTTTCTATGTTAATGCCAAAACCTTGAAGTCAATGTGGTAGCGAATAGGCAGCCCGTGCAGAGTGGCCACTACAGGGGTAATATGTTGGAACCTTTTAAACCCTGTGGACAGTCTGGCTACTGTATTCTGCACTAGTTGTAGTCTCCGCATTAACCTCATAAGCAGCCCCATGTAGAGAGCACTACAGTGGTCTAATCTTGAGATTACAAGCATATGAACCAGTTCAATTGCTTTTTCTTTATTAATCTTAATATTAATAATAATCTTAAAACTGAAGAGCTGGAAAGTATTATCTCAGTGGTTTGTTCTTAACTAGCCCATTGAACCCAAATAACAATATATTCTTATGGGAAATATGTTTTGTATTCCCCATAGCACCCCATAATTCTGTGAAATAAATCCCACTGTTCATCTACCCTATGAATGCAATACAAAACTCATGCAAAATTAGTTTAAATCTAATTACTGCTCTCCATTAATACCGTAAATCTTTGAAATTGCTGAGAGGAATAATTTGGAGATTCAGTCTGAGGGATGGATCCTATGTTTCTCTCTCTCTCTGCTCATCAAAAAAAGTAAACTACTTCTCATAGACCAATCCCCTTTTGAAGGCCTTTGGTGGGGCAACTGTGAGATACAGGAAGCTGGACTCGATGCAGTATACAAGTGGTACCTTGTATAAAGGAATTAATTTGTTCCAAATGAAATTATATTAAGCAAATTTTCCTTTATACAAATTCACATAGGAATGCATTGAAAACAGAGTAATCCCATTTTTATGTTGTACAGATTCTCCCCATAGGTGATTATGTTAAGCAAATTTCCCCTATCTCCGGAATTTTTATGTTGTACAGATTTTATGTTATACAAACTGTTTGTTATACAAGGGTCTACTGTATATGGAAAAGCAATGTTCTGACTTTTACTGGGATTTATTCCCAAGTAAGGGCATAAGGTTGCCGTCAACGCTGCTCCTAACTTTGTGTTTGAAGTACAAAAAAACTTGCCTTGCCTTGCAGCTCAATCTGATGCCCTTTAGGTGGATTCATCCTTGGGTTTGATCCTGTTCTGCTTGGTGGCAGCAGTAGATTGGAGGCAGGCAAATAAACCAAGTCTCAGCTGAGACAAAAATTGACTTTTATTAGCCTCCGCTGATGGGCCAGCTGCAACCTTAACTTGATAGAAGCAGCTTGGCCATTGTTACCCACAAGGGTAACCTCCCATTCAGTCACCTTGCATGTGGGGGTATGTTTACAAAGACTCACTGCAGCAGACAATGGAAATATTGCTTTTATGTACTGCACACCCCAGAATTTCACAGCCAGCAGGAGAGTCTGGCTGTAGAATTCATGGAACTGTAGCATGAAAATAGATAGAAAGATGGATAGATGGATAGATGATAGATAGACACACACACACACACACACACACACAAACACACAAGTTCCTTGAATTTTACAGCCTGTGGTTTCCATCTGTGTACTGCAGTTGGTGTGCCAGAAAAGGACCTCAATGTTATAAACTACTAAGACTACACGGCATTGAGCTGTCATCTCCCTTACTTCCATCCTTTGGATTATTCTGGCTTGGGATTCAGCAGCAAACAGTGCTGAAAGGCGTCCCAACCAATCTCCCCAAACTATTCGGTCAATAAGTCCTCCTTCCTTCACTTCTTATTCCATTTGTTTTATGTTGGATAAAAAGGTAAAGGTGAAGGTTCTCCCCACCCCTCACATGCGTGCTAGTCGTGTCTGACTCTAGGGGCAGTGCTCATCTCCATTTTCAAGCCAAAGAGCCAGTGCTGTACAAGTCCATGGCCACGTGGCTGGCATGACTAAAAGGAAACACTGTTTTACTTTCCCACTTTTTTGTGGTACCTATTTATCTACTTGCATTTACATGCTTTCAAACTGCTAGGTTGGCAGGAGCTGGGGTTATCCGTGGGAGCTCGCTCTGCTGCGTGGATTCGAACCGCCAAGCTACAGACTTTGCAGTCAAGAGTTACGGAGCCTTAGTCCGCTGAGCCACCACACCCCCTTGTGTTGGATAATCAGCTGCAATTAGCATGTGTCTGTGTTTTTGTTTTGCATCTGTTTATGTGTTTGATTTTATTTACTACTTTCCCATTCATCTCTCTTCCATTAATGGTGATATTACTTCAGTAACCCCTTCCTTCTTCCCTCCCTCCCTCCCTCCCTCCCTTTCTGCCCCCCCCCCTTGCCTTTCTCCTTAAGAGAACCCTATGTGCTTACAATACTAGACAAGATGTCTGTGAAGATTCTCAGTCATCCAGGTGAGTTTATCTCTCAAAAAAGAAATCCAGTAGCCATGACTCAACTTCCAGAAATACTAAACAAGATTAAAAACTAAAACAATAAGGGCACAATGAATATATAACATTACATTGGTTTATCTCAAGAAATGTGAACATGGGAATATTTTTAATATTAGCTGCTTATGGAGATGCTGAGTATTTTCCTTCCTTCTTTCCTTTCAAAAAGCAGAAGTTCACCACAATGAATTTAACCTGTGGAGCAGCTAATTGATTTCCTTGGTTTGCATTCTCTCTCCTAGAGTATTTTAAATGTTAAATGCAGAGTGATCTAAACACAGGCTTCTGGCAATCTCAGATGTTTTGTTGGGCTTTAAAGAGAGGGCCATGGGTCACCACCAAAATGTGAATGACAATAGAACAGTTAAAACAATAATGCAGCCCTAAAAGCCAGCCCCCCCAAGTACAGCAGAACAAAAGCCACCCATGAACATCTGCTACCCTCTGGCTAACTCTAGCAGCTTGTCACCAAATGTCCCCATGTTTTCTTCCATCCTTCCTTCTACCCCAGCCATTGCTCTTGTTTTACTGTACTTAATGGGTTGCAGGGGTGGGGGATAGGGAGAAAAGGAATCAGGGCTCTTACTTGTCCCCAAGGAATGAGAGAAAGCAGAGAGAGAGAGAGAGAGAGAGAGAGAGAGTAGTGAGCTGCAGATAATGCAGCAAACAAATATTGATTAAACTGCACTGTTGTTAAACAAGGGAAATCTTTCTTCCTTTCCTATTCCAGTGTTGGGAGAGATCAGCATTTTCAAATGCCAGATTCCTAAGGGCTTACCTATCTGGAAGTTGAGTCATGGCAACTGGACTTCTTTTCTTGAGAGATTGAAAAGTCTCACTACTCATCCAAACAGCTTTGTTCAGACTGATGAAGATGTTTGGATGAGCAGCAAAATGTTTCAATCTAGAAGTCCAGTTGCCAAGACTCAACTTCCAGATAAACTTATCTGGATGACTTATCTTCACAGACATTCTTAAGGGCTGATTTGCACAGTGGAATGGCCCTATTCTTCACTTGCCTCCTTGCTTCATTTCTGAGGGGGGAAATTAATTTGAGGTAAGGGAAGACTAACACAGAGGCAGCGGCAGAGAATGGGAGATCATAGAATCGTAGAGTTGGAAGAGACCTCAAGGGACATCCAGTCCAACCCCCTGCCACGCAGGAACCTCCATCACAGTATTTCCGACAGACTGCCATCCAGCCTTTGCTTAAAAACCTCCAAAGAAGGAGACTCCACCACCCTCTCTGGAAAAACTGTCTCTGCATTTCTATGAATGGCTGCTATTGTCTTCATGGTAGTTGGCCCAGAGCACTTGCATGGAAATTCCATTATAGCAAGTCAGACTGTCAGTCAACCAGGCTCAATATCAACTTGTATCAATTGGTTATAGCTTTCTATTGTTTTAGGCCTGGTTCATCCAGCCACTATTTGCATATGAATCTGGAAGTTGAGTCATGGCTACTGGACTTCTTTTTCCTGAGAGACAGAAACCTCTCTCAATGACATTTGAATGAGTGCCCTTTGTCCTTCAAATGGAGGTGTACTGCTGATTCTGGTCCTGAGCTGTTACTCTTCCTATGTTGGGCCATCCTTCTGTTTAATGGCTTCTTAGTTTCTTCAATGTAAAGGTCTGCACACTCTTCACTTGCTCCTTTTTTGTTTTGGTATCGGATCCTTTGGGTGGACAAGTCTCTGCCTTAGTGTGTTTGTGGGTTTGAAATAAACAGGGATGTGGTGTTTGCCAAAAATCCTTTTAAGCTTCTCACTCAAAGATGAGGATGTACGAATATTAGATAGAGAAGATAGGTGGTTTGAGAAAGGAGTCAGGGAAGCCATCCATGTGAGCATTGAAAACCCCTCTCTCAACAGAGGTGGGGGCCTCAGGCATAATCTATCTGCTACTTATCAAGATGTGCTTTCAACAATACCTAGACAAATCAAAAGCCTTCACCACCAAAGCCATAGCTAACGACCCATACTTTTTATAGGTTTCAGCACCTTTGGCCATTGTTCACCTTCAGGCTAGGGATACTATTGTCTACCTAACAAGCCTATTCAGGCCATAGTTCATCTTATGAGTCTATTTCAGACCAAGGTGACAAGAGGTCAAAGATGACTATAAGATGGAGGACTTGCACTAGCTGTATTTAGACTGATGAAGCTGTTTGGCTTCATCAGTCTGATGAAGCCAAACAGCTCAAGAAAAAGAAGCCCAGTAGCCATGACTCAACTTCCAGATAAACTGACCTGGATGACTGAGAATCTTCACAGACTCTGAGGTCCATATTAGAGACTTAATCCACCCATTCCTTGGAGAGGGGGAAAAAACTCTTATGCTGCCCTGGCACATGTGGTGACTTTTTTGTTTGCTTGCATTGCCATAAAAAAGCAGCTATGATCCAAAGTGGAAGCTGAAAGAGTCAAAAAGATGTTAGCTGGTACCACACATCTATAACATGGAACCACAGGATAACCAACCTAAAAGAGGGGAGGAGCCTTCTCTTTGCAAGTTCTCTCGCTCAAGGATTACCATCAGTTTTCCTTGTTCACTTTATTCTAGAAAACTATTAGGCAGAGAAATAAATATCTGTTCAGTCTGTATGCAGATCATGTATGGAAAACAGGACTAGATTCAGATAAAGGAATAAAGGAGGAGTGAAAATTAGTAAAAGGAACATAAGTAATACAGTATAAGATGCAGAGATGACATCATATTATTGGCTGAAAACAGCAAAGACAAAGCAACGAATCTGACCTAATTTTTCAAGGACTGCCATCTACTTGCCTCTAAAGGACTCAGCAACGTTCCATGGAAGATTATGCCAAATACAACTAGCTAAGTCTGTAAAAGGCAACACAGTTCTTTGTGAGAATATGAAGGCAAATTTCAAAGACAACTTCCCCATCGAGCTCCTTTGGGATATTCTTACCCCAGATGTGGAAATGGCCTCAATGCACCACATGGCCTCAATTCCCACTCCGGGTTGCCCTTTTGGTTCTTCAGGAACTCTTTGGACATAAGAGTCTTTGCCCCATTTGGTGCGAGGAGAAATGCCTTTTTGGTCTGTGTGGTTTTTGAGGTGGTGGAGTCTCCTTCTTTGGAGGTTTTTAAGCAGAGGCTGGATGGCCATCTGTCGGAAATATTGTGATGGGGGGTTCCTGCATGGCAGGGGGTTGGACTGGATGGCCCTTGAGGTCTCTTCCAACTCTGTGATTCTATGATTCCTGTTGCCCCTCCCCATTGCAAGGCCAGCTAAAGGATCCTGGCGATGCTGGTGGTGCTCCCTTGAGGAGCTTCACTTTTCAATGTGTTTGACCCACAGACTCTCTCTAAGTGGCTACCTGTCAGTTTCCATTTCAGCCCTACCTTACTGTTTACATGAGTGCTGACCACGGCCTGACATATTACCTGCATCGATTCTCTAATAGCTGTCAAGGTGGAGAGCAAAGGCTATTCCAAGACCAGGCTTGGGGCTCTTAGCTAAGCAGGACCATAAACACTCCCCACCCCCGCCATTAAAGGTTTCATTCAATAACAATCTTTACTAAAGTAAATGGACATCAGTAGCCTCTCCAGCTAGCTGTCTAATGCAAAGGCCATTATCAAATCTGGGAGGCACTGTGAGAGGCAGGTATGGCGATGGTATCAGTTTCAGCAATGTTTTTGCTGATTCCTTTAATGAAAAGCTTTTCCTGTCCCTTTTTCTCTTGCTTTTTTTAAAATACCAGGACCATAAAGAAAGAAACACATCCTCTCAGAGTTGCTAAGAAATTGTCTTTTAGATGCATGGCTGTTATATGCCAAGAAAAATAATCGTGTTGTTTTAGCGCTAATAGTAGCCAGACAAACCGGTGTATTGTCTTTTGTAATTATCCATATTACAGTTATTTAAATAGAAGTGCTGCAATATGCAAGACCCTGAACAGATATTAACAAACTAATACCAGTTCCAGTACAATACCCTGAAACAATGCTAGATCAAGAAATTTCATGTACCAGTTACTGGCATCTAATACTATACAGCCATTAATATTAATCCCTCTCTCTCTCTCTCTGATTGCAAAGCTCTGAAGACTGGCTACATGAAGTTTTTAACACATGTGTAGGGACTGCATTGTGGAAAACACCACAAGGGACAAAAGTGATAGAGATTCTCTCCACCCCAGAGCTATGTAAGGGACTTTGCCTTCAGAAGGGATTGCCACCTTGGAATCCTTTGGGGAGAAAGGTGGGATCAAAATATTTTAAATTAATAAAACAAATATCTAAGGTAGCACAAGGTAGATATTGGGGTGGGGTGATTTTTTTTGGCAGAAGTATGATAGCAGGGGTTCAATCTCACCCTGCCAATGCCCTGGGGACTTGTCAAAATTCCTTTTAAAAATCTGCTGTTAGTCTTCTTTTCTCTTCTGATGTAGTTTTGGCCCCATCCTTCTTCCTCCTGAGGCACAACTTTTCTAGCTTCATAGCCTCTATCATCCCTGGGGACTGTGCTGTGGCAATCATACGAGAGATCTACCAGAGTGAATCATCTGTGCACCATTTAGCTGAAGAAACAGATGCTACTTGACCAAATAATGGGAGAACCAGAGAATGCTGCTCATGAGTATTGTTGAACCCTTTATGGTCATCCTCTTGTCTTCCTCAGCCATTACACTCTCGACCCTCTGTGATCTAAGCAGGAAGAACAGAATAATTGTGACGATGAAAGGAAAGCACAGCAATACTTTGTCTTTATTTAAAACAAAACAAAAAAACAGTGCTTTCATTTTTACAGTACAGTGGACCCTTGTATAACAAACAGTTTGTATAACATAAAATTTGTGCAACATAAACAATTCTGGAGATAGGGGAAATTTGCTTAACATAATCGCCTATGGGGCGAATCCATACAACATAAAAATGGGATTACTACATTTTCAATGCATTCCTATGGGGAATTTGTATAAAGGAAAATTTGCTTAACATACTTTCATTTGGAATGAATTAATTCCTTTATACAAGGTACCACTGTAAGTATTCTAGCATGCACTACAGAAGATCAAATGGCAGCACAGGAGTCTTTCTCTCAATAGATATATTTAACTGTTTGTTGTTTTAGACAGTGGGCCGCACACCTGCAGGGAGAATTTTGTAGTTGTTCCGGAAACAGGTGCTCCAGTATCTCCACTTTATTTCCATATGCCGCTTGAAAGCACGTGGAACAGATGACTTTATGACAAGGGCAGATGGTGGGCATGCTTCGTCTTGGACTACTGATGAAAGCGGGGTGTTTTCTTCTTGACCCCCAAGGAGCTGTGGCTGTACAAAACCTGCCCCTGAAAAGCAGTGCCTGTTCAGCATACCCCAAGCTTGTCTCTGATTTGTTTTTGTGAGATAATGTCCGTGATGTAGAGGGAAAGTGAAAGGAAGGGGTTCTCTCTGTCTAACAGACTATTTCTCTCCTGCAGGGTCACAGCAGAAAGAGAGTGAAATAATTGTCAGTCTATAAGGAAGCTCATTAATACATTAGTTTAACATATTAGTATTGATCACACCCAAACATTAAACTGTACCTTCAGTGATTTCTACACGGTGCAAAAGAAAGGTCAACCAGTTAATAGCACTAAACAAGAGGTCAGAGGTGAATGTCTATAGTCATTAAAAGCAAATCAAAGCAGAATAAATGGCTAATTTAATTGGTGGCATGCAGCAATTCTTTTGAAACACCCTGGGATATGATTGGCTTATCAGATAACCAAGAGGAACTAGACATTCCTGATCAGATGCTTTGATCCAAGAAAGATATACTTACCAGACTTCTTTAGGAAGCAGCTGAGTGGTGCCCATAAACTGCATGCATATGAATTCACAAGGACCTTTACGCACATCTCTTATCGACTCCTGTAAACAATGCAAACCAGTGTTGATGCCAATGCTGCAATCTACTCACTCCTACTTCTGCTTCTTAAATGCCACTGTGAAACAACTTGGCTGTTTACCATCGAGTTCGTATTTGACTATATAAACATCTACTCTATACAGAAACCTAATGATGAAGTAACACTCGCAATGATATTCAATAAAAATTATCAAAAAGAGAATGCAAGAGTTTAATGTGAGTTTCTTTCTCAATATAAGGGACTTTCAAACACTGACAAAATATCAATCAAGCTGAAGAACAGCTTGTGGGGGCAGGGAGTTTGCTCATGGAGAATGGGGTAATGTGTGTATTGTTGTGTATTGATCTGTAGTAACTGCCTTCCTGTTCCAAAGGGAACAGGCCTATTGGTTTATTCAAGTTGCTGCATTTGGATCTTCAATCCTATTGGTTTCTGTTCCTGTTCCAATGGAACAGGCCTATTGGTTTATTCGAGTTGCTGCATTTGGATCCTCAATCCTATTGGTTTCTGCCAAAAGGCAGCCTTGTGATTGCTTGTAATTGTTCCCTCCAAAATGTATCTTTTCCTAGCCAGTCCTCGCTCCTATAAATGTAGCTCCCTCTCCCCAGTCTCCAGTCTTGTCCTCTCCCTGAATAAAGAGCTGTTGCACTAGAAGCTGTCTCCAGCCTGCTATGTCAAAGAGCTGAAATCACTTGCTATAATCACTAAACCCCACATTACTACATGTATGATCCCTGCGGTCAAGGTGGAACTGACCCTAATAAGGCTTTCAAGGTAAGTGAGATATTTGAAGAATGGGTTTACCATTTCTCCCCCCCCACACACAAGTGAGTTTCTATGGCTGAGTGGGGATTTGAACCCTGCTCTTCCAAGTCCTAGTCCGTCTCTTTATCCACTACACCACACTGGGAATCTTGGGGGGTTTATATGAGGCTGTAGACCAAATCTCCACAGACACTGTACCAGATGTATGCATACTGGGTTAGAGTCTGATTTTGCACCTCTTTCATTAACACCCCCCAACCCCCCTCACAATGATCTGGCAAGAGAATGTCTAAGTGCCCGTCTGATTGACAATAGGGATAACGAGACATAGCTCATCAGCGTCAACCAGAATTTGAAAACCTGCCAGGAACAGAGCCAGAAAATAGGACAGTTTTAACTGGGAACTGGTTTCCTTCTCAGACAGAGTTTATTGTTCTTCTTCAGGTGCCATGTCCTTGTAGAACATCGGTGATCAGTAGCCTGAACTCGTTTCTATCTATTCTAAAGGTATTCTAAGAAGAGCAGCTGTGCCCACTGTGGACCATTGGCTTAAGTTCTTAAGCCAGAATGTTCTCCTGCACCCCGGTTCATGCTTACTATCTATTTTTCCTTGAAGGATACCCAGCAGCAGATGGTATTTCTTATTGCTCATTATGTGTCTGAAATATTGCAAGTTTCTTCTCTTTATGGTATTGAGGATTTCTAGCTTTTTATGCATGTGCTGTAATACAACCACATTGGTGACTCTGGCTGTCCAAGGTATCTTCAGAATTATTCTGTACATCCACATTTCAAATGCTTCCAGCTTCCTCCATAATGTTTCTGTGGGGGTCCAAGTTTCATCAACACCATAGAGAAGTATACTGGATACATGGGATCAAAGTATTTGAGTACAAAGTCTGATATATAAGTCCCAGTTTGTCAAGACTTTCCTCATTTTCTGAAAGGAACTTCTAGCTTGTTCAATTCTACATTGGATTTCGCATGAAAGATCCCTGTTATCCTTGACATAGCACCCCAAGTATTTGAAAGATGATACTCTCTCAGTTATACCACTGCCGATCTTGAGAAGGTTCTGTGATCCATTTTGGTTTTTACCGATAACCATTCAGACTTTATTGCTGCCACTAATAAGGACTTGGGTCCTGATAGATGCCCTGGCCTCAGAGGCAAGAGATTTCCAAGATAATCATGACAATGACTGTGATAATGCTTGGCACCCCGGCTTGCAAGGGCAATGGCTGTGTCTGAAAAGGACTCCATCTCTTCGCTGTCTTCCTGCTGAGAGATTGTCTCCAACTTTTCAGGAGTTTAACTTTTTTTCTAAGGGGCAAATCTCTCTGACCCCAGATTCAATCTTGGGAAAAGAATTGACATGTAAAGGCACCTCCACTCTGTTCTTTCTTGTCTTCAACACAGGAGGTGCCTGTGAGAACAACAGATCCAATTCTCCAATGGTAGGTGGTTAGCAGCTCAGATTCTTAAACTGTAAGTGGAGCTGGTTTGTATTTTCAAGGCATAGCTTGGAAATGTTATTTGTTTGGATGAAAGCCCCATCATGTGCCTGAGCATCCCAAGGGATGCAGTCTAAGAATGTAACTTCTTCAAGCTTTGTCCCATGCAATTCTATGTGTTCCTCTGAGGACCATCTGGAAGTTGAGTCATGGCAACTGGACTTCTTTTTCTTGAGAGATTGAAACAAAGCCGTTTGGATGCGCAGTGAAACGTTTCAACCTCTCAAGAAAAAGAAGTCCAGTAGCCATGACTCAACTTCCAGATAAACTCACCTGGATGATTGAGAATCTTCACAGACTCTGAGGTCCATACAAGAGACATAATCCACCCATTCCTTGGAGAGGGGGAAAAACTATATGTTGCCCTGGCACATGGGGTGAGTTTTTTTGTTTGCTTGCATTGCCCTGAAAAGGCAGCTATGATCCAAAGTGGAAGCTGAAAGAGTCAGAAAGATGTTAGCCGGTACCACACATCTATAACATGGAACCACAGGATAACCAACCCCAAATAGGCAAGGAGCCTTCTCTTTGCAGGTTCCCTCGCTCAAAGATTACCATCAATTTTTTGCACCCACTTTTGTTCACTTTATTCTAGAAAACTATTAGGGAGAGAAATAAATATGGAAGAAGGGTCTTGGGCTTTCATCAAAAGCTAAGTGAGCAACCACATCCATTTAGTGGGGAATAAGTACAAGTTGTGCTGTCACTTAACAACCATGTAAAAAGACATGGGATCATATTTAATCTGCACATACTCTGCTGAAAGCTGGCTGATTCTGACTGGATCCTTATAAGAGATCAGTTCACAAGTAGGACTATGAACTATGAACCAGGACTCTGCCTGAAGCCAAAAATATACCTAGATAAATGTAGGAAGAAGCACTGCTCTTAGCAAATGATAGTTTAGCTAGTTTTGCTTCACAATACACGCTCATTTTGGAGATTTGAGAAAACGACAAATAAAAGCCATGACTGTTGAGAAGAGGTACTGTACTGTATAGGGAGGTGTAATATACAGTAGAGCCTTGCAAGACAAATTTAATTCGTTCTAGGAGTCAATTCGTCTTACACAAAATTTGTCTTACGAGGACCGGTTTCCCATAGGAATGCATTGAAAACCAATTAATCTGTTCTGGAGGGAAAGGATTAATAGGTTTTCAACGCATTCCTATGAGAAGGCAGTCTAAACCCCCTTCAGTCAAGGAACAATGGAAGGCTGTCTCCCCTGGAAGCTGACAGACAGCTGATTCTGACAGGTCAGAGCTGTCAATATAAGGTGTCTCTCAGCTGGGGGGGGGGGAACAGCCTTACGTTGTCCCTCGATTGAGGGGCCAGCCACGTCCTTATCGCCCGAGTCTCTGTGCAGAGACTCGGGTGAAGAGGAGGAATCCCTGCTGTGTCCAACAAAGTGTTGGGCAGAGCGGGGAAAGATGGATCTTCGGCCAGCCCGGGTGCCTTGCAAGGCAAGCGGTAGTGGTGATCTGCCAACGCCGCTTGCCTTAAAAACCTCCAGGGCAGGGAGAAAATGCATTTTAAAATGTCCCGCCATGAACACTGTTACAAGGTACGAGCATGGACCAATAGATCTTCTTCCAGCCCATGCTGCTTGGAAGGTAAGTGGTGGCGGCAGATTGCCACCACTGCTTCCCTTTCAAGCAGCACAGGCTGGGTGAAGGTCAGTGAATCCCTGCTGTGCTCACCAAATTGGTGGGCAGAGCAGAGACCACTGTAGGTGATGCCACTGGGGGTATGGAGTGGCAAGATATGAGAAAAAGTAGCACCCCCACCCCAGCTATTCATTCAGTGGGAATTACCTCTGAATCTCAGTCTTTACTTCTCTCGGCTGACCCAGGATTTAACCGTGCTTTGTATTACTGCTGTGTTTGCTGCTATATTCACCTAATCTCAAGTCATTACTGTCTCTATTGGAGTCAAGTACAAACATATTTTATTGCTGACTTGAATTCAGCTTTCAGTGAGCAGTTCTCTGCAATGTGCTTCAGTCTTAGCTTCCAAGAATATAGGCGTCCTTGGCCATTTATCATCAATAATCTGCTACAAGTTTCTTTCTGCATTTTCTTCAATGGATAGTAAGAAAGAAAGAAAGAAGAAAGAAAGATCCAAAGAAGAGAGATGGGAAGAACATTTGCTGTTCTTCATCCTGAATGCTTCTGGCTGGAAATTGATTTCTTGATTTTGTTAATGCCTTTTAGCATAAATGCCCCCATTAAACTTCAGATTTGAAGAAGGAGCAGCAAATCTGATTGACAACTTGAAGTACGCCTGTGTGCTGTACCTCTGCCTTTTGCAGCTATGATATTGAACATGTTTCACTTTAGAAGGAATGACCTTGAGTTGTCATTGCTATAGAAAACTCACACTGGTTAGGAAGCTTCCATTAATGCCCTCAAGTGAAAGCTACCGCCTGCTCCCCACGGGGAATGGAAGGGATAAAGGAATTTTACTATCCTCTGGACACTACCATCCATTTGTTAAAACATATGCTAAGCGTGATGGAGAACAGCCTGTCGTTATTTAATTCCTTGGTGAGATGCAAGAGGCTGCAAGACGGTCTAGCGGCAGTTTGTTCACCACTGTTTGATTCTCTCCTGCTCTTTATTTAGGTGGTAGCCCTAAAGCCAAAAGGAAACAATTTAATGGAATATAATAAATGTGTGTTAGAAAAAGATTGCAAGTGATCCTGGCTGAAAAACAGACAAGGAAGGAGACATTTTTAAAGCAGCTTTCCTCAACTAGGTGGCTCTCTCCTCTTTGGGGCTACAATGTTCATCATTTCTGGTCTGCCTGGACAAGTCTTCTCTTTTGTTCTCACTGCTCCCATCTGTCTCCTTGGAGGCATAGAATGGAAGAAAAATGCTTAAGAAATGCAAGCTCATTCCAACCTTCTATGCACAGAGAATTCTATATATTGCTGGGCTGTCTCTTCTCTCATCTTTAGCATGGGCCCACATTATGATTATGGGACCACTCATTCCAGGAGTCACTTTTGTCAAAACTTAAAGAACACTAAGAGCCACTAACAATTGTAAAATAATTAATCATGATCAGCTCAGTTCTTGTAGGCTACTAAATATTTATCAGTGTTTGCAGATTCTTGCCACCTGCTTTGGTGTTGACGTATAATTGTCCTGGAACATCCGGAATATTTGTGATCTGTGAGCACTGTTGGAGCTTGTGGAATAAGGAGATCATCTACTCAAATACCCTTGCCTTATCTCCCATTGACAGAACCTGCAGAAATCCCATTGATTTACATGGTACTTTGCATTTGCTATGTTTCATTGTGTGGAATGAGAGGTATTTTTTTAAAAAGTGCTCATATAGTTAGTAAAGCACTACAGAATCTTTCTGTTTCTCATTCTACTTCCTTTTTTGTTGTTGCTTTTCTCATTCATCTGACCCTGGAGGTTATACATCATTGTGGTTGTAAGGAGTTTAGATATTACAGCTCTAAGTAGCTGTGTTGTACTATACCCAAATCAGCCCCCAATTTAATGTTTTCTTTCCTCTGCTTCTTTTCCATTTGTTTAACCTTGAATGATTATCTGTAACAATTTGCATTCTTTAAAATTTCGGATTGAATCAGTAAAGCAGTCTTGCTTTCTGTGTTTTGTGTCTTCCACGAAAGCTCTCCTTCATTCTTCTTCATTGGCTAGTCTCCCAAATGATGAAACACATAGCTGTCTGTGATGAATCCACATTTCAAATGCCTTTTTAAATTTTTTACATTTTCCTGTTTTGAAGTCCATGATTCCATAATCCATACTGTATAGTACAGTGATGGCGAACCTTTTAGAGACCGAGTGCCCAAACTGCAATTCAAAACCCTCTAATTTGTTTGCAAAGTGCCAATACAGTAATTTAGCCTATATACGGGTGGCTATGAAGGGGTGATGCCGGGTGCCCACAGAAAGGGCTCCGAGTGCCACCTCTGGCATCCGTGCCATAGGTTCACCATCACTGGTATAGCAGAACCAAGAATACATAGCATAGTAAGATCTGAACAATACTATCCTGGTCCAGGAGATATTGTCTTCATACCTTTGGAATTAATGGCCTAAATTTAATTTTATATTTCAAAGAAAGTTGAAGTAATGGTACCATTTTCTGAACAAGGATTCTCCCTTTGTTTAAATTACAATCAGTTCATTAGGTCAACTATGTCTGATATGACCAATTAGGTCTACTATGTCTGAAACGACTAACCAAGCCATAGTCTGTATGTAGGAAAGCTGAATTAGGCCACTTTCTGCTAGAAGGAAACAACTAAAAGTGTTCTGCTTATATACCGCCCCATACCACTTCCAAGTAGTCTCTGGGCAGTTTACAGCAGTTTACAGTTTAATTATGCAGGCTATACATCGCCGCCACCCCCCTCCAGCAAGCTGGGTTCTCATTTTACCGACCTCAGAAGGATGGAAGGCTGAGTCAACCATGAGTTATATTTCCCAAATTAAGCACTGCAGATACTATCACTTCCCTGGTCTAACACAGTGTACTGTACCTGAAAGTAGTTTTCAGAAAACCCTTAATCTGTTTCAACAGGTATTGCAAAAGGAAATATGAAAAAAAAATGGGACAACCAACAGATTCTCCTGATTGTGCACATTTGTGCATTATAATCCCCCTTCTGGAGACACATGGCACATAATAGTTAGGCCATAGGATTATATAGACCGAGTACCCAGTGTAGTGTAGTGGGTAGAGGGCTGGACTAGGACACAGGAGCCTGGAGTTTGAATCCCAGCTTGGAAACTCATGGGAGGGAATAAAACTACTCCTTAACTATCTCACTTACTTTGATAGCCCTCTAAGGGCTGTTGGAAGTCAGTTCTGAGTTGACACATATAACAATGTGGTTGGAGGTTGTTGTTGTTCAGTCGTTAAGTCATGTCCAAGTCTTTGTGACACCATGAACCAGAGCATGCCATGCCCTCCTGTTTTCCACTGCCTCCCACTCATTGGTAAAATCCATCAATGACACCGTCCAACCATCTCATTCCCTGCTGTCCCCTTTTCCTTTTGCCCTCAATCTTTCCCAACACCAGGGACTTTTCAAAGGACTCCTATCTCCTCATGAGGTGGCCAAAGTACTGGAGCCTCAGCTTCAAAATATGTCCTTCTGGTAAACATTCAGGGTTGATTTCTTTCAGGATGGATAGGTTTGATCTCCTTGCAGTCCAGGGGACTCTCAAGAGTCTCCTTCAGCACCACAACTGAAAAGCGTCAATTCTGTGGTGGTCAGCCTTCTTTATGGTCCATCTATCACTTCCATACATCACTACTGGAAAAACCATAGTTTGACTATTTGGACCTTTGTCGGCAAAGTGATGTCTCTGCTTTTTAAGATACTGCCTAAGTTTGCATCACTTTACTCCCAAGAAGCAGCCATCTTTTAATTTCGTTACTGCAGTCACCATCTGCAGTGATCAAAGAGCCCAAGAAAGTAAACTCTGACCTTGCCTCCATTTCTTCCCCCTCTATTTGCCAGGAGGTGATGGGACCAGTGGCCATGATCTTAGGGTTTTTTATGTTGAGCTTCAGCCCATTTTTTCCACTCTCCTCTTTCACCCCCATTAAGAGGTTCTTTAATTCCTCCTCACTTTCTGCTATCAGAGTAGTATCATCTGCATATCTGAGGTTGTTGATATTTCTTCTAGCAATCTTAATTCCAGCTTGTGATTCACCCAGTCCTGCCTTTTGCATGATGTACTCTGCATATAAGTTAAATAGGAAAGGTGACAGTATACAACCCTGTCGTAATCCTTTCCCAATTTTAAACCAGTCAGTTGTTCCATATCCAGTTCTGACTGTTGCTGCTTGTCCCACATATAGATTTCTTAGGGGACACATAATAGGATCAGGCACTCCCATTCCTTTTAGGACTTGCCATAGTTTGTTGTGGTCCACACCGTCAAAGGCTTTTGCATAGTCAATGAAGCAGAATTAGATGTTTTTCTGGAACTCTGTACCTTTCTCTGGTTGGGGGCGGGAAGCCACTAAAAATGTGTTGGAAAGGGTAACCATTACATTGGTAATGGGCTTTCAAAATGACAATGGCCTTCTTAATGGTGATGGCATTGCTAATACCAGTAATCCATCAAAAGGCTGATTATGTGCAGAGAGTAGAGCTTTTTCTAGGAAAAGAATATTTGGTGATAGCTCTATTCAAGACTGTGGATAAAGCCAGAAAACTAATACATTATGGTGTGCTAAGAACCCTTGGTCTTTATTTAATCTTTTTGCTATACAGTGGCACCTTCCTTTCTGTATGGTAAATTGAGCTCCTTGTTGATTATTTCAGCTTGGTTGCAATGGTGGAAATACAGAAATCTTCTTTCTTTCTTTCTTTCTTTCTTTCTTTCTTTCTTTCTTTCTTTCTCAGAAAATAAGCCATAGAATCTATACTTTCCTCCTTCAGTTTCTGGTTATAGTGTTAGAAGACCATTCATCTGACACATATTTGGCATCAGCCATGAGTAATGTTATTGTATATGGTGGCAACGGTAGCAAATGATAACGAGGTAATCTGTTTGTTCTCATTTCAGCTTTTGCATGACAGTTGTGATCTAATTAGTACTTTGTGCTCAAGAACATCTTGATAGGCATTATTACCTCAAAATGTATACCTATCCAGATTTTATAACCCGGTGCTTCATGCTGTATTTTACAATCTCATTCTTTATGTTTAACACTTCTGGAAGAAATAAGTATTTAAGAGTAACTCTGAAAAGAACATTAGAAGCCCCATTTATTGAAATAAAAGTACTATCCTTAGTTTGCCCTTGCAGAGTTAAGCATCGGTGCTTTATTGATTGGAATTAGGAAGTTAATAAGCTTCAGGCTAATTAATCAGATGGGTAGGAACTGGAACTGCACTGCAAGGCTTAATCAAGTCATCAAAACTCTCAAGCCATGGAGAAAGTAATTAAAGAAAGAAGATGCCGGTTATTATAGTAACAGGAGCCTAGGAAAGGAAAAGAGGAAGATAGAGAACCCCCATTTTCTTTTCTACACTTTTCTGATGTAAATCACACCAGTGACCAAGGGACTGCCTCCAGCTTCCTATCAGCAAATAATGCTGGACAAACATATAAATCTGTCCACAGAAGTCATTTAGTCCAACTTGTCGAATTGATTGTTAAGTTATGTTTATTTGAAATAGATTTATTTTGGAACTCTTGGGGCCTTCAGCAGAAGCTCCTTCTCCATGTTTGTCCCAAGGTGATTTGATTTAGTGATGTGGGGCTTACAAACCTAATCAAGCAAGTTTATTCATTTAAAACAACAGATCAATTAGGGTAGTGGCAAAAACTTTTTTTTTAAAAAAAAACATTGGTAATTAATTTTAAAATAAAACAAAACTTTCATATATAAGCCTCGTTGTTTCACTTAACTTTCAAGAACACACCGGGAAACTTTTGTGGTTTCTTTAGGAGACAAATGTGCAGACCTTGACTATATGGTACATAATGAATCATGATTGCAATATAAATGGCAAAAGTATGCATGTATTCTGAATTTACTCTTTACCTCTTTACTTGAGGTAAATTTCACTTTGGTGTAAAAATGAAGGAAAAAGAATTGTTAGCTGTGTTTTTAAAGTAATGTTTAATTTCCCCCCAACACAAATGATAAACCCATGTTCAACTCACATCTTAAATACATTTCTATGTATGGAATTTTGTTCCTAGGAAAAAATATAACTGTGCTTCCTGGGAGTAAAGCCAGGCTGTGTGTCCTTGGGCAAGCTGCACAGTCCCAAGATGCCCTCAGAAGAAGGGGCTGGTAAACCATTTCTAAGTACTCTAGTTCTTCTTATATACTTCCCCATACCACTTCAAGCTGTGGGCAATTTACAGTTAAATTACAGTATACAGGCTACACATTGCCCCCCTCCCTCCAGCAAGCAAGGTACTCATTTTACCAGGATGGAAAGCTGAGTCAACCATGAGCCTGCTACCTGGGATTGAAGCCCAGTCATGAGCACAGTTTTAGCTGCAGTACAGGCATTTAACCACTGTGCCACGAGGCTCTGCCTAGATTCCTCTACCTAGGAATCCTAGACAGGCTTGCTATAAGTGAAAATCAACTTGCTTGAAGAAGAAGAAGAAGAAGAAGGAGAAGAAGAAGAAGAAGAAGAAGAAGAAGAAGAAGAAGAAGAAGAAG
>JAHTLZ010000204.1:35417807-35433178 GCA_023846285.1 Phrynocephalus versicolor
AAAATGCCTGCTCTTGACTAAGGGCGCAGGGCACCTACCGGAGGGGTAGTTTCTGGTCTGGAGGGGGGGTCCCGCCTCCCCCCCCCATCCTGGGCTGCCGGACTCGCCATGCCATGCGGTGCGGGCGGGGGATCCAAAATGGGGCGGCGAACGCAATATTGTTTTTGAAATCGTGGTCCAAAAACACACAAGCACAACAGAAACACGCGAAAATTTATAAACTGCCAGATTTTTCACAGTAGCAGTGGGTTTTTTCTTGCAACAAAATGTCTCTCCTCTCCTCCTCTGTCCTCCATTGATTTTTTTTTATTTTTTTTACACCTGCGCAGTGTGCAATGATGGGCTGGCCCAGTGGCCTGGCCACCAGCCATGTGGGAGTGGACGACCATGCAAATTTTTGGAGCCATCCCACCAATCGCATGGCCACTTGGCCATGGAGACTTCTGGGATGTGCCAAAAAGCCCCCTAAAACCTGCCCTAGCCCCCTAACCCCCTAACCCTAATCCTTGACTCCTTACCCATACGTCACAGACTGTCTTCTTAGTGGGTCAGAGAGGCACCCAGAGGTGCAACCCACTAGCCCACCGTAACCTTACCCGTCACTAGGCTAACCCTAGTCCTTGCACTAACCCACCTTAACCCATAGCCAGATCTACTTGCATTGCACTACACTCAAGTACGATTCCCTTCTTTGTGGGACATGGCAGGTGCGAGCCAGTCATCCTGGATGGAGGGTCATACCAGGGGACTGGTCTCACTGTCTGCAATGGTATGCATATCCATATGGCTATGCATGCCATTTTGCAGCAGCAGGTGAGGAGGGGAGACCCCCATGTTGAGGAATCTCTTGGAGCCTGCTGCTGCCCCTTCCTAGTGGGTGAGGATAGGAGGCACCCACGGGTGCCTCCAGGAGCCCGCTTTCCCTTTATAGCGGGCCAGCGGAGGCACCCACCCCCCAAAAAAGAGGTACCTCCAGGAGCCCGCTACCCCCCAAAAAAACCAGTACTAACGACAACGAAAAAATGAAAAAACGAACCGACTAATTTTTGCGATTTTTCGCAAAAAACAAACGAGCCGAAACGGGCTGCCTCCGACACACGACAACTCGAAAACATCATTTTCCCTAGTCGTGCCCATCTCTACTAGCAATGCATACCGTGGGTAAACCTGCACGCTTTTCTGGCATATATAGTATACAAAAGTGTCAATATTTTGTGTAGCCACCATTATTTTCCAGCACTGCCTTAACCCTCCTGGGCATAGAATTCACCAGCGCTTCACAGGTTGCCACTGGAGTCCTCTTCCACTCTTCCATGGTGACATCACAGAGCTGGTGCATGTTAGAGACCTTGCCCACCTCTACATTCTCTTTCAGGAAGCCCCACAGATGCTCAGTAGGGTTTAGGTCTAGAGACATGCTTGGCCAGCCCATCACCTTTACCCTCAGGTTCTTTAGCAAGGCAGTGGTCATTTTGGAGGTGTGTTTGGAGTCATTATCATGTTGGAATACTGCCCTGCAGCCCAGTTTCCAAAGGGAGGGGATCATGCTCTGCTTCAGTGTGTCCCAGTACATGTTGCCATTTATGGTTCCCTCAGTGAAATGTAGCTCCCCAGTGCCAGCAGCACTCATGCAGCCCCAGACCATGACACTCCCACCACCATGCTTGACTGTAGGCATGACACACTTGTCTTTGTACTCCTCACCTGGTTGCTGCCACACACGCATGACATCATCTGACCCAGATAAGTTTATCTTGGTCTCAACAGACCAAAGGACATCGTTCCAGAAATCCATGTCCTTAATCTGCTTGTCTGCAGCAAACCATATGCAGGCTTTCTTGTGCATCATCTTTTGAAGAGGCTTCCTTCTGGGATGGCAACCCTGCAGACCAATTTGAAGCAGTATGTGGCATATGTATGAGCACTGATAGGCTGACTCTCCCCCCCCCCCCCGCTCCAACCTTTGCAGCAATGCTGGCAGCACTCATACGTCTATTTTCCAAAGATATGACAATGACATGGGCACTCAACTTCTTTGGTTGACCATGGCCAGGCCTGTTCTGAGTGGAACCTGTCCTGTTAAACTGCTATATGGTCTTGGCCGCTGGGCTGCAGCTCAGTTTCAGGGTCTTGGCAATCTGCTTAAAGCCTAGGCCAGTGGTGGTGAACCTTTGGCACACCAGATGTTTTGGACCACAACTCCCATAGTCCTTTGTCACTGGCAATAAAGGCTGGGAAGTCTGAGAGTGGAGTGCCAAAGGTTCACCACAACTGGCCTATGCCATCTTTATGTAGAGCAGGGGTGTCCAAACTTTGGCCCTCCAGATGTTTTGGACTACAGCTCCCAGAATTCCAAGCCTGTATTGCTAATGACAAGTGACTGTGGGAGTTGTGGTCCAAAACATCTGGAGGGCCGAAGTTTGGACACCACTGATGTAGAGCATCAGTTCATTTTTTTCAGATTATCAGATAATTCATTACCAAGAGGTGCTATGTGGAACTTCAAGTGACTACTATGAGAGAGTGAGAGGGATTACACCAAATGTGAGAGTGAGAGCAATAACATCATCCACTCTCTCTTTACAGCTGAGATCTTGTGACGCTAAATGGTCTCATGACACCAGGGAGGGGAAATGGCTACTTGGGCCCAATTTTGACATTGTCACTTAGGGGTGTGCTCACTTTTGTTGCCAGTGGTTTAAACATTAATGTTGCATTATTTTGAGGAGGCAGCATATTTACACAAGCCGCATACTTGCTGCTTTACATTGAAGCCAAGTGTCATTTCTTCAGTGTTGTCACATGAATATTTATGAAATGTGAGTACATTTTGAAATGTACTCACTTCTGTGATATAACATATGTTGATTACAAAACATGATGGCACATACACAGAGGCAGTGTGGGATATTAAAGTCTAATATGCAGGGATTTGGAGTCCAAACATCCCTACAACTCAGGCATGAAACCCACTCATTGGCCTTAGCCCAGTCACTCTTTCAGCTTGACTTATCTCAATGGATTATTATAGCGATGCAGCAGGAGGGAAAAGACCCAAGGTAATGCTACCTTGAGCTTGCTGCCTGGAAAGGTGTGTGTAAGTATGATAAACGATTCATAAATAATAACATAGTGGTACACACTAAAGTTTTAGTTGGTAACTAATCATCCAGAGCTCTGGAAGGGCACACAAAGACTATTCCAGTGGGATGTTTGTGTGTGTGTATTGGTGTAGAGGTCAAACATGGTAACCAGGTGTGTATGGGAGGGTAGACAGGTGGCAGAGGCACAGAAATATTACATTGAGACTGTATTGGGTAGAGGATGCCCCCAGTCTGGTTTTCATACTTTGCTTTCCTGTCTCATGTTAACTTTATTTGCATTTAGGCATCCCAATCCATTGATGGTAGCTCAAAAGTTGGACATACAATTCATTACAGTGATCTCCAAGTCATTAACATTGTCATTCTGAATGTCATTAGAGTTTTCTCTGAATGTTATAATTACACAGATGAATACAGGTGCTTCTAATAAAAGCAGGAGTTGACTGTTTTGTGTTTATCCATCAATAAATGTGTAAATGCAGAGCCTATAAATCACGAATTTAATCACCATCAGTGTCTGACGACTGCAATATGTTTTTCCTAAGTGATGCATTAGCATTCAGAAGAATCTGACATGTTTTTGTAGATAATGATGGGTTTATTGCAGAGATCATGGATCATTACTGCAGCCCTGCTTCCTCAGCCAAGCATGGCATGCTGGACTGACCTGAAGAACAAGGTGTCCTAAAGAGGGAATGAACGCTGTTCCTCCTTCATGCAAGGTCTCTGCAAAGAGGCTTCCTCTTCTTTTGAGGAAGACATTTCCAGTCTGACAGTCTTGTGTCATTACTTTGGGCAGTGCATTTTGTGGGAGTATGGTATGTTTAATGCAGGGGTGTCCAAACTTTGGCCCTCTAGCTGTTTTGGACCATAGCTCCCAGAATTCCAAGCCTGTATTGCCAATACCAAAGGACTGTGGTAGTTGTGGTACAAAACATCTGGAGGGCCAAGGTTTCTACATCACTGGTTTAATGTATTCTTGTCTAAATGAGCATTCTCCAACTAGTTCCTTTCTAAGATAATGGTGGTTACAATTCCCAGGATCTCAGCACTGGGTATGATAGATATAGCTGGCAGGAGCTGTCACTCAACATACAGTATTTAGAAGGTGTCAGCCTGGTGAAGGTATGTTTAAACTGTGGGGGGGGGCATGGGGGAGGGGCTTTTCCAAGGAGAAATGTGGGCTAAAAATACTCAATAAATAAATAAATAAATAAATAAATAAATAAATAAATAAATAAATAAATAAATAAATACTCCAGGGTTGTTTTGTTGTTGTTTGTGGCAGAGCTATCATAAACTGCTTAGAACCAAGTCGTGGATAGCTAGTTTTCTAGTTTATTTCTCCACTATTTGTAGAAGAAAATGATCAGCCACACAAGCCAGGATTTACTTGGAGGGGCCATACTAGTTAGCAGAATTTGCCTCCCAACAGATATCAGGGTAACTGAAATCTCCCATCTCCACTACACTGTATCTCTTTGAAATCCTTACAGTTTCTTTTTCCAGACCTTCACCTGCATCCTCTCCTTGATTGGGTGTGTGGTAATAGATTCCAACTAATATCTTCCTCTTTTTCACCACAACTACATTGATCAAGATGCTCTCAATGGGGCAGCCAATCCCCTCCTGCTGTATTTTTAACATATACTGCAACTTCCCTTTCCTTTCTATTCTTTCTGCTCTTTTTGAATTATATATATTCCTCATTGTCTGTATTCCAGTCATGGGAGTCATCCCACCAAGTTTCAGTTGTTCCTATTAATGGGTTGTCCGTAGTTTTCTAGAGCTTTGCACAGGGATCTCTACTGATCCAGCCTGGGTCTCTCTGCACATAAAGCTAACCAGAAAAGGTATATTTCTGAACTATAACTCTCAGTTTAGGCCACCACTTTTGTTCCTCAAGTGAGGCTTCCAGTTTCACTAACTCCCTCTGAGACATTAGTGGGAGAAATTTAAAAAAAAAGATTAAATTACTTGCTTACAATTGTGAGCAGATAAAACAGCAAACTGACAAAACCTGACTGAGTTTCAGCAACGGGCAGGCCTCAACTGACAGAGTGACTCCTTTCAACAGACTAAAGAGAGGGAAAGAGATATACTCAGCAGAGAGGTGGATCTCTTTTTGGATCAGAGGCAAATGAGGAATGAATGGTTAGTGCTTAGGATAGATTGATTGATATTTACTCCAGAAAGGTCTCTCCCAGCCAATTTATTAGAAGCAGCCTGCAAGACTGCAAGAAGCTACAATAAAATTCCAACATAATGTTCCTATTTAAAACTTGCAGCTAGCTTTCTAGTATTTTGGAGTTTGACCTTTTAACAGTTACTGTTAGAAATGAGAGGCCCTCTAGGGCAACTGAGGTTCTTCCTTCCTCACCTCCTTCTTATATAGTAGCTCCTTGGGTTAGCATCCCCCCCTTCAGATGGAAAACAAGTAATTGTTCAAAACAAACAAGCACTTGAACAACCCAAAACACTTATCAGAAGATGACAAGGCAGAAAATCATCATCATCATTGGCATCCTTCAGTCTCGAAAAACTATGGTATCATGCCTGGAGTAGAGATCCTAAAAACAACACCTAGTGTGACTAAATAGACCAATTCAGGAATGGCAGTCTCTACCGCACTGGGGGCAGATGTATTCTGTTTCTTGCCCAGTCCTCGAGTTTTGTTCTTTCCGTGCCTGCCTCTTTTCCTCTGCCTGTTGGACAAATGTCTCTTCAAATTTATGTAGACCATGCTGTATCTCTTGCCTCCAGACAGTGCAATCGGAGGTCAGGGTTTCCCAACTGTTGAGGTCCATTCCCAAGGCCTTCAGGTCCCTCTTACAGATATCCTTATACCGCAGCTGTGGTCTCCCTCTGGGGCGCTTTCCCTGCATTAATTCTCCATATAGAAGATCTTTTAGGATCCGACCGTCATCCATTCTCACAACGTGTCCAAGCCAGCGTAGGTGTCGCTGTTTCAACAAAGTGTACATGCTAGGGATTCCAGCTTGATTCAGGACTATGCTATTTGGAACTTTGTTGTTCCAGGTAATGTTGAATATTCGCCTAAGACAGCGCATATGGAAGGTATTAAGCTTTCTTTCCTGTCGGGCATGGATGGTCCAAGACTCGCTGCAATACAAAAGTGTGCTCAATACGCAAGCTTTATAGACCTGTATCTTTGTATGTTCTGTCAGCTTCTTATTGAGCCATACTCTCTTTGTTAGTCAGGAAAACATAGTTGCTGCTTTACCTATACGTTTATTCAGCTCAGACTCTAGTGAGAGTGTATCTGAGATAGTTGAGCCAAGATACACAAAGTCATGGACAACTTCCAGTTCTTTTTCAGAAATTGTAATGCGAGGAGGAGAGTCCACATTCTGGCCCATTATTTGTGTTTTTTTCAGGCTGATTTCTAGGCCAAAATCTTTGCAAGCTTTACTAAAATGGTCCATGAGTTGTTGGAGATCTTCGGCAGAGTGAGCAGTAATGGCGGCTTCATCAGCGAAGAGGAGATCCCGCAAACACTTCACCTGTACCTTAGACTTTGCTCTCAATCTAGAGAGGTTGAAGAGTTTTCCATCTGATCTGGTCTGGAGATAGATACCCTCTGTTGAAGTTCCAAAAGCATACTTCAGCATGATAGCAAAGAAGATCCCAAACAAGGTTGGTGCAAGGACACAGCCCTGCTTCACTCCACTTCGGATGTTGAAGGGTTCTGACACCAGGCCATCAAAAACTACAGTGCCCTTCATATCCTCATGAAAAGACCTAATGATGTTAAGGAGCTTGGGTGGGCATCCAACCCGGAAGAGTATTTTAAAGAGTCCGTCCCTACTAACCATATCAAATGCCTTCGTAAGATCTATGAAGGCTACAAAAAGTGGCTGTCCTTGTTCCCTGCATTTCTCCTGCAACTGCCTGAGGGAAAATACCATATCAGTAGTGGACCTGTTGGTTCGAAAGCCACACTGTGATTCTGGGTAGACTCTCGCTGCAAGTATCTGGAGCCTCTTCAGTATAACACGTGCAAACAGCTTCCCAACAACACTAAGAAGAGAGATACCACGATAGTTGTTACAGTCGCTCCTGTCACCTTTGTTCTTATAAAGCGTAACAATATTAGCGTCCTTCATATCCTGTGGTACTCCCCCTTCCCTCCAGCAAAGGCAGAGGATTTCATACAGTTCAGTGGCAATGATCTCTTTGCAGTACTTCAGAACTTCAGCAGGGATGTTATCTTTTCCAGGTGCCTTGCCAGAGGCAAGTGAATCCAGAGCCACATTTAGTTCTTTTAGTGTTGGTTCATTGTCAAGCTCCTCCAGGACAGACAAGCACTCAATATTATTTAAGACTTCTTCGGTTATTGTGTTTTCTCTGGAATATAGTTTAGAGTAGTGCTGCACCCAGCGTGCCATCTGCTGCTCACGATCCTGCATGATCTCACCTGAAACAGTCTTTAAGGGTGCAGTTTTCTTATGTATTGGTCCGTCATACATCCCCTTGATGTTACCTGTATCAGCTGCCATCTGAATCTGAGAACACAGTTGCAGCCAGTAATCGTTACCACATTTCCTGGCAGTCTGCTGGACTTTGTTTCAAACAGCTCGCAGGGCCTGTACGTTGTGCTCGCTGGGACAAGCTTTATGTACAGTCAAGGCTCTCCTCTTTTCCTCAATAGCTGGCATCAGCTCTTCTGAGTGGGCTTCAAACCAATCTGCTGTCTTTCGAGTCTCCTTGCCGAATACCGATAAAGCAGTGTTATAAACAACATTCTTAAAATGTTCCCAACGTTTAGATGCATTATCTTCAGCAGGGCCAGGAAGAGTTTCCTTGAGTGCATGGGAGAATTCCTCCACTTTTCCTTGGTTATAGGTCTTACTGGTATCAATTTTTGATCTTCTTTCCTTCTTCAAGTGGTGCAATTTCTTTGTTTTCAGTTTTACTTTGCTGTACACCAGGGAGTGGTCTGTGTCACAGTCGGCACTCTGATAACTGTGTGTGATTGTAACGCTAGAAATGCTGGAGCGCCTGACAAGAATCAGGTCGAGCTGATGCCAGTGCTTTGATCTTGGATGTCTCCAAGAGACTTTGTGCTGGGGCTTTGTGTTGAAGAATGTATTGCTGACACAGAGACCATAATAGCAGCAAAACTCCAGCAGGCGTTGGCCATTTTCATTCATCTTTCCAATGCCAAACTGACCTAGGCAGGTGGGCCAGGAGTTATAATCAGCTCCAACCCTGGCATTAAAGTCACAGAGGATAGCTATTGGTCTTTTCTCAGGGATTTTCTTGATAGTGGCAGCTAGATCATCATAGAATTTGTCTTTAAGTTCTACTGGAGATGATAATGTTGGTGCGTATGCACTGATAAGTGTAACCAACCCTGCTGTAGAGTGTAGTTGCATGGGTAGGATTCTCTCACTTCCTACATCAGGTGGGATAATGAGACCTAGTAAAGTATTACTAACAGCAAAGCCAAACCCACATTCCCTGGTCTCGTTTGATGGTTTTCCCTGCCAGAAGAACATAAAGTTCCTCTCCTTGAGAGATCCAGAGTCAGGTAGCCTTGTCTCTTGGAGAGCAACAATGTCCATCTGCAGTCTGCACAGTTCCCTGTCAACGACAGCTGTTTTTCGTATAGTGACCATTTCTTGGAGATAGTCCGAACAGCCAGGATTCATTGTCCTAACATTCCATGTGCCCAGCTTTAGGCTCGAGATTTTTTTATGTTTATTGCATGGTGCGGAGTCAATGATTCATTTGCTGGTTTCCACCCTGATCCGCCTACACCCAGGTAGCTGCCGCTTTCTGTGTTGTTCCCCCACTATTTGCTGCAAATGGTCCTCTCCAGGGCACAAGGCCTGGGTAATTCAATATGGAGATTAGGCTGTTACCCAGGCAGCAAAACCCCCCTCTCCACATAGCTGGAGTGGTCCAATAGAACGACAATGCCGATACGATTAGTTCCAGCTGTGTCGCAGGAGTTGCCAGAACATGATTGTATACAGTCATGAACTGTCTCCGGGACTCCGGCTCCATTTTTTTCCTTGAGGTTGACTCCTGAAGCCTTTAGCCACAAGGCAGTGGAGGTTTGAAAGAGTTTCCTTCTCCTAAGAGTGGTTCTTCCGCTTTTTCTGCCGGGGCGATGAGAGCCCTCTTCCGCCTTCAAAACCGTTGACTGTCCTCTCCTGTAACCCCAGATGGGGGCCCTTATGAGGTACTACCAGCCGGGCCAGCTGGACCAAGGTTTTTAAAGGAGGTATTACTCCTCCAGTTTTCTCCTTGTTCCTTGGAGTCCTGCCCCAGGTTGCCCATTCCCCTAAGAGCAAGTTCTACAAAGTCCCCGTAAGTGTAGAATATGCCCTCCTATTTGTTTTTCCTATTTTCCAAGTTCTGCTTCCTCAATTTAGGCAGTCCTCTCAAAGATCCCTGCTTGCTTATTCCTTCTGTTCCCCCTGCAGGAAAAGCTCCTGGCAGCCCTCCTGTGCTGTTTCCCCTCAGACCCTGTGCAGGGCTGTTGGCTTCGTTTTCCAGGATGTGTACAGTAACTACGGTATATCTGAATCATTTAAAAAGCCTTCTTAGCTTTGTTTCCCAACCTATTGATATAACCAGATAACGGTGATGGTCTTGACTTGAGCACTGGAGCATCACTTGCTTTTAATTAAGGCTACTTCATTTATTTCTCTTCTCACCCACAATTTGACATGACAGAATTAGGTAAAGGCATAAAACTGGTGTCGTATTTGGAATGGCTTCAGGCAGGTCCTTACTGTCTACCGTCTTCAAATTACTATGCACAGTATTCCCCAACACATTGCATGTCTCTGCAGAATCTAGGACATAAATCAAATATCTTAGTTTGGGAGATGGAAAATTTGCAAATCCTCTGGGGAATGTCTGCATTCTTTCTGCTGTATTAGGATTTGGTGAAGAATGGTCCACAACTTCTGACTAAGTACAGAATTTCTTCAGTTCCATTTGATTGACATACAATTTAGAAAGATCAAGAAAGGAGAGTTAAAAAGAGATGTTTTGTACTTTGTAATTTGCTGTGTTGTTTTTGTATTTTAATAATATGATTTAATTAAAACAAAAAACAAAAGTTCCATTTGAAGTGTATCTAAGACCATATGATAGCTTTCCATCATAGCTTTCCAGCCTCCACCTCCTTGTTTACGGCCACTTTTTTTTTTTGCTGGGGAAAATTGGTTGTTGTCTCCATGTTACTACACTTTCTTTTAAATATGAGGATTCCACTTGATTACTCAGCCTGGAACGCCTCCTCTTTTCCATTCCTGGTGTTAGCAGACAAGCCAGGAAGACTTCAAAGTGCCATTGTTTTGAATCTGAACTGAAAAATAAAAGCAAGTTTACCCCCCCCCCTTTGCCACAAACTACACTATTAAACCGGTCCAATCTGCAATTTGGTATCTTGGTTTACGACGAAGCTGATAACCATTGTTCAGATAAAATGGGTCAGGTTGATGTGAGAGACAGGTCTTAATCAAAGACACTCAGGGTTGTTTCCTCGCAGTCTAAAGGGAGAGACCAATTGATTGCATCCATGAAAAGGTTAAGTTATCTGGATGTGGCTGGTGACAGCGAAATAAGAGTTGCTGTGGTGAGGAAAAGGTCCATGAGCTAGGCATTGTTAAACCACTAATGTCAGCCAGTGATTTAAACAAGTACGCTACTTTGCCCCATAGGAATCAAGAGGGAATACACACTGTTTTTAAATGGTTCTACACTTCTTCTATGTGTGTTGTGCACTAATCTAACAGAATGTGATTGTTGGCAAACAATTTGTGATACAGCATGTCAAAGTCCAATTTGCAGGAATCTTAAAAAAAATAATTCTTATATGCACTGATATATAATCAACTGTTATCAAGCAGGTATTTCAGCCAATCAGTAAGAGACATTTATTACATGGTGGTTACTTTTAAAGAGAAAGGCTTTGCCCTCGGGAATGGATGCTTATTAACCTTGGTCTAATTGTGCTCTTGAGCTGTCATTCATATATTATTTATTGCCCTAGCCTCTAACCTGGCTCTCTATCCGTTTCCAACAAAACAAGGCCACGTTTCAAAGTAATGTCTGGTTTGAAGAGGTTGAAGCTTTCCAAATGGGAAAGGTCAAAGGCTCTGTCAGTCCTCTGAACTCTTCTAGGAAAAGGTCAACTTCCAGTATGGTGGAGTGGGGGGGGGGAATGGAATCAAGAGGCATAAGGCAGCTCTATGGCTGTCATGTAGACAAGTCCACTTCTTCTGGCATAGACGGTGGCCAGAGTTTGCGAGAGCGGAGCAAGGTTGCTAAGGACAGGACATTTTGGAGGTCACTCATTCATAAGGTTGTCATAAGTCAGAGGAGAGGAGATTTTAATGGCACATAACATCAGAGAGCAATTCAGCTATCCAGCAACCATTCACCAGGAGGAACCCAGGTTGGAGGAAGCAAATTTTGCCCTTGCAGTTTCCTCTTTTGCCTCAATTCTTAGAGAGGTCCTTGTAGTACTGGGAAGATGTTAATGGCTTTAGAAAAAGAAAGCAATGCAGTACCACTTCTCTGGGCTAGAAGTATTTTATCACCTGGTAAAGACGGGAAACAAACGGATCAATTTGTCATTGATCTATTTGGTCCTAAAGGGAGCTCTTTGACAATGAGTACCAAAATGATCCAATATTTCAAGGCAACTCAGCTTGCTGACATTATGAGAACTAATAAAGCTGATTATCTTCCAGCATTTTGCTTTTCCTTCCAGCTACAAAGAGGGTGTTAATTTACAGTTGTAGAGTTCCTCTAATTAACTAGCTTTTATTGTAACTTATATTTATAGTCTAAATACCCACAAAACGTAGAAGCAGGACATAATATCTACCAACTTACACTGTCTTTCCCTTACTTATACAATTATTTCAATACCGAAGGAAGATTATTAAAAGCCATTGAAAACCTCTAACAGACAGCACTTCCTGATAATAATAATAACTATTATTCCATGTATAATTAAAGTAATTAGGTTATATTACTTTGTCTTAAAATTTCAGAGCTAGAAGATGGATCATGTGGGCCAGCCTTTGCCAAGGAGGTACAGAAGAAAACTGAACTCTTAACCCAGGCATGTCCAAACTTTGGCCCTCCAGATGTTTTGGACCGCAACTCCCATAGTCCTTTACCATTGGCAACCTAAGTTTAGAATTCTGGGAATTCTGCTTCTTTTGGGGGCCTCCCATGACAAGAATGATGGTTAAGGAAATATGCAAGACAGCAGGTTTCTAAAACTGGTACATATGTAGTTTTTTTAAAATGAGTATAAGTTAAATTAAATATGTGCTACAGTATATAGCTTATTGAAATCTGTTCTTTCGTTGAGTTGGCTTTTGATTGGCAATAGTTTAGTAATGTATAAGGATCCTTTCTTGATATTTTTTTCTTATTCATCACTACATATCTTTCTGTAGATCTTCAAATAACATCAGGATGGACTGGAAAATAATGCAAGGAAACATAAGACTTCTTACTGAATTGAACCAGACAGTTCCATCTTTGAGGTAGATGTGTACATGGCAAAATGCATGGGTATTGGCAAAATTACACCAGCAGAAGAACACAGTCATGACGACAGTTTGGAAATGTTCTTCATGGGAAGCTACAATTATACAGAATAACCCATGGCCAGGGATTCTGCCCAGGGATTTTGGGAATAGTACTGTAGCTCAAAAAGAACATTTACATCTTTCTTCACAACCTAAGATCTACTAGAAGATGTGTTGGCTCAGCAACCTTTGGCTTTCCATATATTTCTTTAAAATCCTTCCTTATGTTCTTCTTTCTTGGTGTAAGGTCCTTTTAAATCCATCAGACTTAGCTTCCAAGGAAATAGGGTTAGTATTGGCACATAGGTCATTCTGTTAACTGGATGAGTGATCTTCAATTACTCCTTGCCAAATGCATCCTGAGACCTACAACTCCATTCATAAATCTAGATCTCAGGATGTGCTGTCTACCTCTCACCGCAGGTTCAAACAAGATCAGAGTACGGTCTGCACTTTCGGGACACAGAGAAAATAAATTGAGATTTAATGGTAAAATATCTGTATATATATCTGGACAAAAATACAGTGCCATCCCTCCCCCAATTTGCTCTACCCATGGTCTGCCTCAATCGCTAGATGGACAAGGATTTCTGACTTCTGGTTTTCTAACAATAGCAGCAGCAAAAGCAGTGTTCTTTCACCACACTTCTAAACATCCTCGTTTTCCTTCAAAGCATATGTATCTTCCAATAATGAACTGTGCTGATATTTAAGCTAACTATTTTCCAAGTTTTTCTCTGTTAAACATAGGGACTCAGAAGAAAGGTACAGTGTTCCTAATAATAGGCAATTAATATTTATTTTGTGGGATTATAAACTTTGAAAGTATCATTTTGTTAAACTGTGATTTTGGTAGGGTTATGTTTTGAATGAGTATAATGTGGTCTGGTGGACAAAGTGATTCAGAAGTCCTGGTTCAATCTCCACCAGGCCATGAAGGGGGGTTACTATATCTCACATACCTTGAAAACCCTGTTATGGTTGTTGTAAGTGAGATGTGATGCAAGATTACATAATGGCTTAGGACCTAGATACCTGAAGGACCATCTCCTTCCATATGAACCTACCTGGCAATTAAGATCTAGCCAGGGAGCCCTCCCGAGAGAGCCATCCCTGAAGGAGGTGAAAGGGATGGCTTGTAGGAACAGGGCCTTCTGGGCAGCTGCCCCCCAAGTTATGGAATGCCCTCCCAAGTGACATCCACCTGGCGCCAACACTGATGACTTTTCAGCGCTAGGTAAAAACCTTCCTGTTTCTGAAGTTTTTTAAACTGATATAACATAGATGGTGGGTCCTGGTGGTAATTTTAGTGTTTAGTGTTTAAATGTTTTTATTGTTTTAATTGTCCCTTGCCTTTTTAATATTTTAACTGTTTTAACTGTTCATTTTAATTGTAAGCCACCCAGAGACCTTTGGGTAGTGGGCGGCATATAAGTTGTATAAATAATAATAAAATAATAAATAATATTTTCCTTTATATTAATTTTCTCAAGTGAGAACTGTGCCACCTTATTGTAGCAACCATAAAGAATTCCAGGGAAAAGCCTTTAAGGACTCAAAACCTCATTTTTCTGTTTTTAGTATTTCTGTTTCAGGGCCCTGTGATAGTCCCTGATGGCATTAATGGCTCTTGAACAGCTTGTGTTAGCTGTGGTGAGCTTTAACCGTTGAGGTTTACTGGATGTTTCTTACAAAAGGCTGTGGATGAAGTTCCACACCTTCAACCTGCTGGGCTTTTGTTCCATTTGGAGTAGATCCTGCCCCAACATCATTGATGGATCTATGCAAATGAAGCCTAAAAAGCTCCCATCACATGTTTTGTTAGGCAAATCTAGGACTGCAAAGAAGAACCCATAGTACATAAAGTCATTTAATTACAATATATATATATTTTCCACAAAAAGCATTTGCATTCTTGACTGACACACACAAAAATGGTTAAAATCTGAAAACAAGTGGGAGGGACCACAAAACAAAAGAAAGCAAAACAAAACAAAAACAACAGCCCCCCCTCCTCTGAATTCTCCATCAACCTGGATAATGCCATCAACATTTAACATGATTATTTTTCTTCCTTCTTGGTTTCCATTATATCTGTCTTTATTATGTATTTCTCTCACTTTTATATAGCCCTCCTAGCCGGTTTTAGACGTTAGATATCTGAACAGATAGCCATGTACACTGCCTGAAGCTCTTTAAAGGAAAGGAGGAATAGAAAAGTAACAGATTAAGAAGCAAAAAGCAAAATGAGCTACTTATATAAGTATATTCCACCCCACAGTGTTTAAAGCACTCCTTGGCCAGTTTAAAATGTAATTATGCAGGCTACACCCCCCACCACCACAACCATGAGCTGGACGCTTATTTTACCAACCTAGAAGGCTGAGTCAAGCACAAGCCAGCTACCTGGGATTGAACCCCAGTGGTGAGCACAGTTTTACCTGCAGCACAGCAATTTAACCAGTGTACCACAAGGGTTATAGTATTTGTTCATACATACATTCATCTTTTTAATCCTGCTCTTCTTGCAAAGAGTGTCTACATCTTACCCCCATCCCATTTTACTCTAATAATAACCCCTTGCAATTGTTTAGGCTCAGAGAGTAAATTGGCCCAGGGTCTCGGGAATGATGATGATGATGATGATGATGATGATGATGATGATGATGATGAT
>JAHTLZ010000204.1:35433188-35505148 GCA_023846285.1 Phrynocephalus versicolor
ATGATGATGATGATGATGATGATGATGATGATGATGATGATGATGATGATGATGATGACGACGACGACGACAACGACGACTGGAAGGCTGGCATACATGCTCAAGGGGACCCCTTGTACCTCAGAATTCTTTGATTTTCTGAAATGACTTAATTACATTTTAATGCATATCTATCTGTAGTCCTCCATGCTTTAATCAGCAGACTTCCCTAACATGCAGAGACAATGTTGCATCTCCAGGCAGCCTTTAGGCTGCTTTGTATGAGCTAGAACTTTAGAGCAATATGCTGGGCAAGGGGGGAGTCATGCTGCTTGTTAAGTGGTAAGAGAGTGTGCAATGGGAGCAGCTGAGCAAGGGAATGGTTGCACCCCTGGCTCCACAGCCAGGAGTCTAACTCACTGCTCAGTGAGCTGGGATATCTGGCTGCAGAGCAAGGGGTCAGGAGCTGGACTCTCCTTTGTGCTTTGTAGTTGTAGTAGAAAGACTAGCCTATGGGATCTTGGGCAGCATGTGTGATTCCTGAACGTCCCCAGAAAAAGAAAATAGCAAAGAACCTTTCTCTACCTAGGAAGTTCTAGAAAGATTCCTGGTGAGGTCAAATTAACTTAATGGCCTAGATGCCCTAAGCACATCCGATCTCGCCTGATTTCAGAAGCTAAGCAGGGTCGGCCCGGGATGGGCGACCACCAGGGAATACCAAGTGCTGTAGGTGCCTGGTGTAGGAACTGGCAAACCACTCAGTATTCCTGCCAAGAAAACTCCATGGACATGGGGTCACAAGGAGTTGGTCACGACAGTAACAACACACACACACACACAAATGTAATAATTATTAACTCGTGTGCAGGTAGTTAAGGGTTCAATTGTGAGTTTAACATGAAGACAGAAATAGTGTGGCAGACATAGAAAGAAAATACTGCAAGGAGCCTTGTGACACCTTGAGACCAAACCCTGAAAGTCACTATGGAAAGAATAATCACCACAATCACATCCTGATACATGACGTTTAGTTGTGCCATATGTTAGATGCATAATATGGCTTCTAGCAACTTCTGGCCCTGGAAAGACAAGAGGACCAAAAAAAGGTGAAGCAATAGTGGCAGGAAAGTGGCAGGAAAGAGGAACAGCAAGAGTGGTATCAGGAGACAGATATCTAGTCTCATGCGCTCCCAGATGCATCTGGTGGGGCCGCTGTGAGATACAGGAAGCTGGACTAGATGGGCCTTTGGCCTGATCCACCATGGCTCTTCTTATGTTCTTATGTAACATTCTTGCCCTCCAGTAGTCCAACTGGTGACTTTCAGCTCGTAATCCAATGCAGCACTTCTACTAATGGAAGAGGGAAGGAGGCTGCCTTTATTGATTCCCACTCTTTGTGCAGCCATGGTACTTATTATGCCTCTCAAAATTGGGCTACGCAGAGGCCCAGAGCAGAGGGTTTGTTGGAAGAAAAAAGGAAGGAAGGGGGGAAATCAGAACGGTTTGCCGCACATCTTCTGATAGCAAACAAATTCCGAATGGATGTGTGCCCAGGAAACGCCTTTCAGATTGAAAAGAACCTGGATTCCAGCCAAGGAGTCAACATAAGGTCAGACTGGACTCCCTTTAGCATATTTATTCCCCAGGGATCTACTTTAAAGCATGGGTTTAGGCAAAGATTCCCAAATGCAGATTTAGAGAATCCATTCCAAAGACATGACCCAGCTCCAGTTAAGCAGCATTCAAACCCTGTAAAGGCTAAAGAGAAAGCTTCAAGCATGTGTTTTTTTCTTCTGCAGTGCTTTTTGGCTGGGTCATGCTCACCCACCTGACTTACATGTACGTTGACTCAACAGAAATAGTCTCATTTTCCTTACTGTTACAATAATCCTTCTGAAAAAGTTAAATGGCCTTTGAGTCTTTGCTGAGAAACATGATCTGTTCAATTAATGGGCCATAAAATGACGAGGATTTAAAAAAACCCAGTGCTATCAGAAACCTTAATTAAGAAAGCTAATACTGATTTTATAAACTTTGTGGATTTAAAAGGCTTTCAGAAATTGACCAGTTTCCTTGTACTAGATTCTGGAAACACATTAGGAAACTGAAAACCGCAGAAGGAAACTAGCTTGTTGTATGGAAAGTAAAACACACATAAACATATATAGTCAAGTTTTTCTGACATTCTGAATGTTACATTTTAACAGATGTAATGAAGAAATGAAGGGTTTAATGTGTTCTCCAATACAAAGGGTTTTCCATGTAATTAGAACAAAGACAACCAAAGCATTTTGCATTGGAGTTGCTGAGATGAGTTTAAAATGTTTGAAAGTTGCAATTTTTAAAAATACTTTAATACTGATACAAGGGTTTACTATCCAATATGCATGGTCACTTCCTCACTAAAACTCCTGTGGTGTCCCATACAAATGATACATGGCTGCCATCTGTAGGATGGAAAGAGGACAAATAAAATCATACAAGAAACTGGTACACAGTCAGAGCTATATAGGTAGTTAAGCAGGAATCAACATTATTGCAAGTAACATTTGCAGCTGCAATGCTATAGACCAATAAAATGGCATCATTTCCTTCTGCATAATTTGAACCTGTGATAGTGCATGTAGAGTAGGGTGATTAGTATGGTTAAAAATGAACAAAAATGGATAGTTATGAGCCTTCCCAGTTGTTAAGATAATAAAGGGAGCTTTCTCTTGCTTCCACCATCATCACAGGTGTATTTTGAGGAAACATGGGAGAGGACCTTCTCTGTGCTGCTTCTAGACTATGGAACTCCCTCCCACATGAGGCCAGGTTGGCTTCATCTTTGCTGTCGTTCTGCAAGCAGGCGAAGATCTTTCTCTTCAGACTGGCTTTACTTTGAGTGAATGGATGCCTGAGAGGGATTTTAAATGAGATGGTTTGTATTGTTGTTGCTCTTAAAATCTCCTTTTGCAATGCTTTTACCAAGCATTTTGAATATAATATTTAATTCTTTTTAAAATGTTTCAATATTTTTGAGCATTGTGGTATTTTTATGATTGTAAGCCACCTTGGGTCCTTTTTAGGAGAAAGGAAGGGTAAAATATTGTAAATACATAAATAAATTGTACTTTGGAGCCCTGATCTAGAGCGGCTTTGGGCCATCCTTTGGAATAACCAGTTCTTTGGCTTCATTTTTGCTATTGTCTTCAGAAACAGGGCCGGCCCTAGCCTTCTCTCAGCTGCAGGAAGGAAGGAATCTTCCCTTCATCTTAACTCCACCACTCTAGAAAATTAATCAGGGTAGTTAGGCTTCATCTGCCCATCTCCAGTTTTTGTTTTTATTTTAATGACACACTGTAATTGCAATTTTTCGCAGGAAACTCAATAGAAATAAAGGGGAGCTGTGTGGTCAGTACAAAAATACAAATGCAAAAACACCTTTATAGACTACTAGAAACTCATTAAAATGTGCAGTTGATTATCAACATACTTGATCTTGTGCATTTCACAATAAAATAAAAGCAGAACATTGTTTATATAATAGAATGGCACATACTCAAGATATGTGGCATTCTAGTATATAGGTTCAGGTGGGATTCATCTCTACAATGTATTACTATATCCCCATATGCTATACAGTACATTGGAGTAAGAACTGGCAAGCCACTCCAGTATTCCTGCCAGAAAACTCCATGGACATGGGGTCACGAAGAGTCAGTCATGACTGTAATGACACAACACACATGCACACATTGAAAGTACAGTACACAGTTTAATCTGCAAAGTAACATCGCCCTCTCCTGGGCACGTTATCAAATGACATCTTGTAGTGTTTGTTCAAATTTCTAATATGAAATTTCAACTACTTATTTCCCCACAGGAGTGGGTTCTGTTTTTCAGATCCTGAAACACCTGTGTCAATTCTCTTTATGCAGTGTATATGTTTTGTAGGTCACAGATCAAGACTCCATGCCTTGCCAATACTTTGCAGATGTAACAGGAAATGGAGTGTTTAAAAATATGAATTAAATTCAAAATATCACAATGAGCATGAGATGTCAAGAGAGAGAGGGTTATCTGCCCCTGTCCTGCCTTGTTTGCAACAGATATGCAAAGATCTTATCTGAGTTACTGGGACATTTCATCTGGGTGGAGGCCCGGGACCATTTGGCGGCACGCTGTGATGAGTTTGCTGTCCACTTTGAGGGGGAAATTGCTCAGTTTCGCAGTGAACTGGACTCCACTATTGGTACAGAATCAAGGGATGTGTCCAGTGAGCCGTGCTTAGGTCCAGTGTTATTGGATGAGTTTCAATTGTTGAGACCCAAGGATGTTGGCAGGGTGCTTGGATCTGTCCGTTCCACCACCACGCTGCTCGACCCTTGCCCTTCTTGGCTAATTGAAAGATCTGCCAGGGGGGTTCGTACCTGGGTCCAGGAAGCTGTAAATGCCTCTTTAAGAGAGGGAGTGGTCCCTGCTGCCTTAAAAGAGGCAGTAATTAGACCACTCCTAAAAAAACCTAACCTGAACCCAGGGCTGGTGGTTAACTACCAACCAGTAGCGAACCTCCCTTATTTGGGCAAGGTGTTAGAGCGGGTGGTGGCCGGACAGCTCCAGGTGCTGCTGCATGAAACGGATTTTCTGGATCCATTTCAATCTGGTTCCAGGCCAGGTTTTGGAACAGAGACTGCCTTGGTTGCCCTGTATGATGACCTTTGCTGGGAGAGAGACAGGGGGAGTGCAACCCTGTTGATACTCCTGGACCTCTCAGCGGCTTTTGACACCATTGACCATCGTGTCCTTCTGGATAGGCTGGCCAGGTTGGGAGTTGGAGGCACTGTCTTGCAGTGGTTCCGCTCCTTCCTGGCTGATCGTGTCCAGAAGGTGGTGCTGGGGGATAGTAGCTCTGCCCCGTGGTGTTTACATCATGGGGTTCCACAGGGCTCAATACTATCCCCCATGCTGTTTAACATCTACATGGTACCACTGGGAGAGGTCATCAGGAGGTTTGGGCTGAGGAGTCAGCAATATGCTGATGATACTCAGCTCTACTCTCAGTTCTCCACCAATCCAGGTGAGGTGGTTTCTGTTCTGAACTCGTGTCTGGATAAGATAATGGACTGGATGAGGGTTAATAAATTGAAACTCAGTCCAGACAAGACGGAAGTGCTGTTAGTGGGTGCTTCACTAGACAGGTTAGAGGGCCACTTCCCTGTCCTGGACGGGGTTGCATTCCCCCTAAGGGACAGGGTCTGTAGCTTGGGGGTGCTCCTGGACCCCGGTCTAACTCTGGAAGCCCAGGTGGACTCGGTGGCCAGCTGCAGAATATATATCAGCTGCGCCCCTACCTAGATAAATGGAGCCTCACGACAGTTACGCATGCACTGGTAACATCCCGTATTGATTACTGCAATGCGCTTTACGTGGGACTGCCTTTGAAGATGGTCTGGCAATTGCAACTGGTTCAGAATCGTGCTGCATGGCTGGTGAGTGGTAGAGACGCCAAGGAACACATCTTGCCGATTCTGTATAACCTTCACTGGTTACCAGTAGCTGCCCGAGCCCAATTCAGAGTGCTTGTTTTGACATATAAAGCCCTAAACGGCTTAGGACCTAGATACCTGAAGGACCATCTCCTTCCATATGAACCTACCCGGCAATTAAGATCTAGTCAGGGAGCCCTCCTGAAAGAGCCATCCCTTAAGGAGGTGAAAGGGATGGCTTGCAGGAATAGGGCATTTTCAGCAACTGCCCCCAGACTATGGAATGCCCTCCCAAGTGAGACTTGCCTGGCACCGACGTTGATAACACTTTGGCGCCAGGTAAAAACCTTCCTGTTCCAGAAGTTTTTAAATTAATGATTGTGGGTCCTGATGGCAATTTTAGTCTTGTGTTTTTAATGTATCGTATTTATTGTATTTGCATGTTTTATTGTTCTAATTTTATTGTAATTTTGATGTTTTAATTGTCTATTTTGATTATGAGCCGTCCAGAGACCTTTGGGTAGTGGGCGACATACAAGCTATATAAATAAATAAATAAATAAATAAATTTCTTTCTCTTGCGTCAAACTTTTTCTTTTTTTCTTTCTTTCACAAAAGAACATCATTTCCCACTGCATCTAAGCAAGTAGCACAGGAATACTATATTTGAATGTTGTGAAGGGGGTGGATATACTAGGTGCTGCTGGTAGCTAAGAGGTAAAGCTGGAGTTCAGACAGTATTCTTTTAATCTCACCTTTGTGATGAAAAGTCTATGTAAGGCTGTTAGCGAGTCACTCTCTCAAGGCCAACTAAAGACTCTAGTTTAGAAGGTGTTAACACTATTTCTTCCGAGATCAGTTCCTTCAAAGCTGTCATGCCAGCAGAATCAGATATTCAAACACAGCCTCTTTGCACATCTGAATGATTAAAGAAACAGTACATCTAAAGAAAGTAATCTGCAGCTTGTGTAGCTGAGAATAAATAAAGTTTTTTTTGCCTCTTACAGCAGTCCTGCTTCTAATGCTCTGTTCACTGCATTTTAAAATTTGACCCTCACTCTCTCCATCAATAATAAGTGGAACAATAATATTAACTTAACTTACAGGATTGTTACAATGATTGAAATGGCCTACAATACTATTATGCCCAGTACTTTAAGTTTGGTAAAGCTGATCTAGTCATGATGATAAAAGTGTGAAGCTACAAGAGATGTTGTTAGTTTGTGGAAATTCCTGCAACAGGATGTGGTGATGGCATCTGGCCTGGATGCCTTCAAAAGGGGATTGGACAGATTCCTGGAGGAAAAGTCCATCACAGGTTACAAACCATGATGGAGATGTGTAATCTCCAGGCTTAAAACCAGGGTACTTCAAGGACCAGATGGAGGGGAGTGGTATCAGGAGACAGATATCTAATCTCATGCGCTCCCGGATGCATTTGGTGGGGCCATTGTGAGATACAGGAAAGTAGAGTAGATGGGGTTTTGGCTTGATCCAGCATGGCTCTTCTTTATGTTCTTATGATGTGGGACTATGCCTTATTAGGTACCAGCAGAGCTCACTGAGGTAGACCAGGGTTTGGTCCTTCAATCCTACACTGTGCCCTCGAGGAGCAGAGCTAGCCTGTGAGGCCTTGGGCAAACTGAACATTCCCAGAGTGCCTCCAGAACAAAGCAAAGCATTCTGCTTATATACTGCCCTATACCACTTCAAGTAGTTTCTGCGTGGTTTAGAGTTTAATTAGATAATGCAGGCTTCACATAGGCCCCGCCCCCCGCAAGCTGGGTACTCATTTTACCGACCTTGGAAGGATGGAAGTCTGAGTGAACCGTGTGCCTGCTACCTGGGATTGAACCCCAGGTTGTGAACACAGTTTTACCTGCAGTACAGACATTTAACCCCTGCACCACAAGGCTCTTTACCTCCTTACCTTTACCCCAAGAGGATGGTAAGTCCTTTCTGAGCAGTCTATACCTGGATTTTGATGCCACACATCATAATTATAACTACTGTAATTATGTGTCTCATTCCAGTGGCATTTATATTGCGTGCATAACATCTTGACATCTTTTTTCTTTTTCAGAGTTTCTGCCTTCCACCTTTGCATCATTCTGTTAAAAGGCATTGGCTTCTTTTATGGTACTATTCTGTAAACAGATGATTTCTATATTTAGTTAAGCTTTTATCTGCCCATTGTGTGTGTGTGTGGGGAAATGCTTTTATCATCAAAGTGAGTAACACTCTGCATCTCCGCCCCTTATATAAGCTTCTATAAATAGACGTTATGAAAATATCCTATCTAGCAATCTGCCCAGAGATTGCTATGAGGAAAATTGGATCCTGAACAATTCCCCTAGTTATGTTCATGGACTCCTGAATGTGAGACAGAGTGTCAAATTTGAAAGTGAATTTTTATCAAGAACGGACTAGAAGTAAGAGAAGTATCATTTTCCATTGCTGATTGGCATGTGACAAAGAAGACAAGTGACATCTCATTCCTAGTAACAATTTTCCACTGAGATCTACGCCACTGAATTATATCAGCATAAAGAGCAGGGCTCAATATTGACCCCCATGCTATCTAACATCTACATGGGAGAGGTCATTAGGAGGTTTGGGCTGAGGAGTCAGCAATATGCTAATCCTCAGTTCTACCTCTCATTTCCACCAATTCGGTGAGGTGGTTTCTGGGCTGAACTTGTGTCTGGGCTGGATAACGGACTGGATGAGGGTTAATAAATTGAAACTCAATCCAGACAAGACGGAAGTGCTGTTGTTAGTGGGCACTCTGCCATACAGGTTAGAGGGACATCTTCCTGTGCTGAATGGGGTTGCACTCCCCCTAAGCAACAGGGTCTACAGCTTGGGGGATGCTCCTGGGCCCTGGTCTAACTCTGAAAGCCTAGGTGGACTCGGTGGCCAGAAGTGCCTTTCTTCAGCTGCAGAAATTATACCAGCTGTGCCCCTACCTGGATGAGCAGAGCCTCTTGACAATTAACATCCTGCATTGATTACTGCAATGTGCTGTACATGGGACAGCCTTTGAAGATGGTTTGGCAATTGCAACTGGTTCTGAACCATGCGGCATGACTAGTAGTGAGTGGTGGGGCTGCCAAGGATCACATCACACCAATTCTATATAACCTACAGATGCTGCCTGTGCCCAGTTCAAAGTGCTTGTTTTGACATATAAAGCCCTAAACAGCTTGCCCTAGATACCTGAAGGAGTGCCTCCTTCCTTATGAACCTACCCGGTAGACATGGGCACGGAGCGGCGAAATCTTCGTTTCCGTTTTCGGTTTTTCGTTTCCAGAAGTAACGGAAACGGTAATGGTAATTAAGCCGTTACAACTCAAACTCGAACCGAAAAAAGAAAAATTTGGTTGGGTTTTTTGTTTCCGTTTGTGGCATCGTGGCGATCGTGCGATGTGAAGCACAGAAAAAGTTTTTAAAAGTTAAAAAAAAACCCAACTCCCGGCCAAAAAAGCAGGTGAAAATATGCCTGCCTGAGGCTTTGCCACCTACCAGAGGGGTGGTTTCTGGGCGGGGGGTCCCCAGCCTTCCCCCCCTCCTGTCCTGGGCTGCTTGCACCAGGCTGGGGGGGGGTCATCCTCGTTGTCTTGCCATGCCATGCGGTGTGGGGGGGGGATCCAAAATGGCGACCGCAATTTTTATTTTGAAATCGTGGTCAAAAAACACACCAAAGCACCACAGAAACATGTGAAATTTATTTATTTTAAATGCCTGAATTTTAATAGTAGCAGCAGTGGGTTTTTTATAGCAATAAAACGTTGCATTGATTTTATTTTATTTTATGTTATTTTTTATTTTTTTAGACCTGCCCATTTGGGCTGGGCATGGGATGGGACCATGCAATTTTTTTGAACAATTCAACCAATGGCATGGCCAGGTTTTGACTGACACTTCTGGACGTCTCGGAGGGCATAAAAAGCCGAGGCACCTTCCAGAAATCACAGTTGGGTCTTGGATGTGGAGGGAGGAGGGCTGTGCTGGTGGTGCTTGTACAATAGGAGGGAGGCCTGTGGGAGGCTTTAGGGTTTAAGTTAGGCAGGCAGGGAGGGAATTGATTTTATTAGAAAATAATTTCTTTGATTCCCTGCAGCTTTGTCTGCTGAAGGGAATAGCAGTTTATTATTTCTTTGTTCTCTGGCAGTTTGTGAGGATTTTTTTCTGATATTGGATAAAGGGGGAGGTTCAACTGCGAGTGGGAGGTGTGGATTTATTTTAAATATATATTATATACTACCATTTATTTTCTATTTTCCCAACTTCAGTTTGCTGGCACACACACACATTTGGGGTGCAAGCCAAGAACAGAACCTCTATCCTAAGTGGAGAATATTTTACAATATTATTTATTTAGTTTACTAATTACTTACTTCATTGTTTGCTTTTAAACTTGTTGTGTTGTATGTGCACTTGAACACACAGGCAGGCACATTCCATTTCAGTGGAACAAGTTGAATTCAGAACTTGAATTTAGAAAACCAGTTTTATTTCATTCCCTGACTACAACTACTAAACTATATTGTATTTACACCCCAAAATATCTTTCTTGGGCGGCATAGTACCACTATTGTCTTTTCACTTCAGGCTTATTTTTGGGCTGTGGCTGAAGCCACCTGTCCAGCTGCCGCTGCTGCTGATATCAGCCTTACAAATATTATTGATTCATTACTCCAGCTCATTGTTTGTTTGTTTACATACATACACTTGTTGTGTTGTGTGTGCACTTGAACACACAGGCAGGCACATTCCATTTCAGTGGAACAAGTTGAATTCAGAACTTGAATTCAGAAAAGTAGTTTTATTTCATTCTCTGACTTCAGATACTAAACTATATTGCATTTACACCCCAAAAATATCTTTCTTGGGAGGCATAGTACCACTGCTCTCACTTCAGGCTTATATTTGGGCTGTGGCTGAAGCCACCTGTCCAGCTGTACAAATTCCAGTGACATACCACCAGTTCAATTACAGTCTGGGAGAGCCTAATTTGCTTGCACACACCCACCCACAATTTGGGGGGTGCAAGAAATTGAACCTCCTCCAAAAGGGGACAATATAAATCTTTTACAATATTATTTATTCATTACTCCAGCTCATTATTTGTTTGCTTACATACATACACTTGTTGTGTTGTGTGTGCACTTGAACACACAGGCAGGCACATTCCATTTCAGTGGATCAAGTTGAATTAGAATTTAGAAATCTATTTTAATTTTATTCTCTGACTGTGCCTGGCCTGCATGCATTGCAGTTTTGCTGACTGATTGCTGAAGAAGGGAAGAAGAGTTTTCTTCTGGACTTCTGGTCTGGATTTAATAGTTTCTATTTTCAAATACTACCATACCATTTGCTTCCTAAGTTTTACAGCCTGACCTGAGAGCAAGAAGAGACACTTTTATATTTCATTTCATTCATTTATTTAGCTGTGCCACACCATTCTTAGTTGTTGCCTTGATAACTACTGAACTATATTTTACTTACACACCAATATCTTTTTGGGGAGGCATCTCAGAGTACCCCTACTCTCTTTTCACTTCAGGCTTATTTTTAGTTTCATTTATTTTCTAATACTACTATTTGCTTCCTAGATTTTCCTCCATTTCAGTGAATCAAGTTGAAATCAGAATTTAGAAAATTATATCAAGGGCCAGCAGGGCAACATTGAAAGCTTGTACAAAAGAACACAGCGTGAGAGTAAGCTTGTGGGTCAAAAGGATAAGTTTATTAGAATAGTTTGTTTACTTAACACAAATATAATAAGAAAATATATTTCTATAACTTTGAGAAATAAAAAATGAGGAGGGTTGGCAGAGCCAGAGGGAAGGGCAGGGGGACCCCCACTAAAATAAATAGGGGCACATTTCTGAAGGAAGGCCCAGGAAGTAGTGCAGATAGTGATATTGCTGCCACTCCCTCTCCAAGCAGCACCTGCAAAACCAGCACCACCGGACCATCTTCTGTCACTGAGGGAAGCATGGATGACTGCATTCGATCCCCATCGCCAAGGTCTCACACTCACCCCCCCCTTGTATCGGGAGGAAGACGAGTACTCCGAATCAGAAAGCTCTGTTCATCTGCATCTGCCTGATTCTGAGGACCTGTTGGCAGGAACAGACGAAAGGCAGGGTTCAGGCAGTGATGGAAGGAGCAGCCCTCTTTCCACCCAGGACCAGAGTACCACCAGTGACAGCAGCAGTCAATTGTCCCAGCAGGGCACAAGCCACACCACCACCAGCACAGCAACGGCAGGCAGTACCAGAAGGGGCAGTACTTTCCATAAGCCTCGCGGGTCTCTCTGGGAGCATTTTGAGAACAGCCCGGAAGACTTGAGGCTTGCAGTGTGCAAGGAATGTGGGGTGGTCGTGCACAGGGGGAATGACCCCAAATACCTCTCCTCAAGTGCCTTGCGTAGCCACCTCATGCGAAGGCACCCTGGAACTCTGCCTGGGACAGTGTCAGGCCCTGGTTCCTAAGGGAGGACGAGGGGGGAAGCAGGAATGGGGAAGGAGGACTCCAGAGACAGCTCCACTGAGAGTGGGAAGAGGCAGGCCACTCTGCAGGAAGTGGTGCCGCTGTGTGGGAGTTTTGTCAGCCAATGTAATAGTGCCAAGGCACAGGAGACCACCACTTGCATGGTTGGTGAAATGGTGGCCATGAACAGGTTGCCCCTCTCCTTTGTGGAGAAATCGGGCTTCAGGCACCTGATGAAGCACGTGGCTCCATGGTACGAGCCTCCACCCTGGCGTACCTTCAGCAGGCGGGTGATTCCCTCCCTTTTTGAGTCTGTCAGGGACATGGTCCGGGCCCTGCTGCAGGCGGCCAGAGGAAGGAAGATCCACTTCACTTCCGACCTCTGGACCGGTGGGCACCACGGATACCTCTCTCTGATGGCTCATTGGTGGCAACCCAATGAGGTCCTTGACACTAGGGCATCCCAAGAACAGCTGCAGGGGGAGCCACAAGGGAGCACCCCAATAGGGTACAGGGTGTTGCATCTCCAGGCACAAAGCATGGAGGACAGTGCCAAAGGCATCCACATTTCTGAGGTCCTCAAGACAGCAATGCGAGAGTGGGATTGGCAACCGAGGGGCAGATCAATCATGGATTCATGGTCACTGACGCAGGCTGTAACATGATCAACGCGGTTGAAAGGGCAGGGTTCCAGGGCATTGTGTGCGCAGCACACAAACTGCATCTAGTGGAGGGTGATGCCATTGGGCTGGGTGCACCGAAGGACTTCTGGTGTGAGGGGACTCTGGAGACCAAGGCCTTGCTGGACAAGTGCAGGAAAATAGTCAGGCACTTCCCATGCAGCATCAAGGCATCCAGGATAATGCGTGAGAAGCAGGCGGAGATGGGCCGACCAGAGCACGTCCTGATCCAGGACGTGACCACCCGGTGGAACTCCACCTATGAAATGGTCAAGCGCCTGGTGGAGCAGAGGCAAGTGGTGGAATACGTCATGTCAACCACTCCCGTCCTGCCTGAGGGAAGGGTGTTGGACATTGGTGCTACCGAGTGGCTCGCCCTCTCCCAGATGGTGGGTATCCTGCAGCCTTTTGAGGAGACCACCCACGTCCTCAGCAACTACAATGCCAGCCTGGGCCACATACTCCCCCTGATACATGCCCTTCACCAACGCCTAGAGGCCAGTATCCGGGAAGAAGCTGATCTTCTCCCAAAGAGCAGGGCCTTGCAGACAGGCTGTTGACCGGCGTGGATACCAGATGGCATGCCTGTGTGATCCTCGCATCAAGGGTTCCTTGGCGGGGAGCCTGCTGACCTGAACTCCTGGAAGATGGAGCTATGCCGTCAAGTCCGCAGGGTTGTCTCAAATCAGGCCCAGGTGTTCCTGAGGGTGCACGGAAGCCAGAGCGATCCAGAAGAGGAATGCTCGCAAGGATCCGCTTCCTCCTCTACTGCAGGAGTGTACATCCAGAGACCAGGTTCCGTACCAGCAGCCAACTACCTGGCCTCTGCCCTAGCCATGGCAGTCTCCTCAGTGGAGGCAAGGGAGGAAAAAGAACTGGACCTCGCTCTGACCATGGTGAGGGAGTACATGGCCGAGCCCCTCCAACCCCTCACCTTGGACCCACTCCACTACTGGGCCAGAAAGGCAGACATCTGGCCCACTCTTTCGACTCTGTCGTTGGAGCTCTTGTCCATCCCACCCACCAGTGTCCAGACTGAGCGTGTTTTCTCCCACATGGGAGATGTCCTGAGACTGCGCCGCTCTCGTCTGGACCCGGAGACCGTGGAAAGGTCTCCACTGGGTTGGTGGAACTGGTTTCCTGTTTTGGAGAAACTGGCCTCCAAAGTAGGTGGCTGAAAGAATCCCTCCCCGTTGTTCCCCGCTGTTCTGGCTTCATGGCTTTGCAGCATGCGTGCATGGACTCTGTGTCCACTGGGTTGGTGGAACTGGTCTCCTGTTTTGGAGAAACTGGACTCCAAAGTAGGTGGCTGAAAGAATCCCTCCCCATTGTTCCCCGCCGTTCTGGCTTTGTGGCTTTGCTGAAAACAGACAAGAGCAGCTGAACCTGGGCCCACATGTCCTCCGGATCATGCTGAACGGGAGGGAAGCCTCCGCCCGCGGCCACCTGAGACAACACCGAGGCCACTTCCGGCAACACGGCAGGGAAGCCGGATGGGGTGGAGGGCAGCGGAGGGTCTCTGCCCTGGAGATGGGCCTGGAACTGCGCCACCTGGTCAAGGAGGGAGAAGGTCTTCTCCATGAGTGAACCGGGCTCCTCGGTCGTCGCGCTGGGGTGGGGCCAAGAATCTGAGGCAAAGGCCAAACCTTCCCAGGCAAAGGCTGGGCAGGCGGTTCGGCTGGGCCGTGCTGGTATGGCGTTTCCAGAGTGTTCCCACCGGGCGCTCCCTCTGCTCTGTCCTGAATTTGATCCTTTCTGCTAGTCAGCTCCTTTGGATACTCGAGCTGGCGATGATACCACAAGAGGTTGAGGGGCACTCAACAAGATGAGTGTGTGTGTGTGTGTGTGTGTGTGTGGGAACTCTCATGCCACTACCAGACTGAATCTCTGACCGCTAGTTGACCAGGGTGGCATTTGCTTGACTTTACAAGGAGTGTCATGGGGAGGGGACATTGAGAGGAGTAGAGTAGACCCTCATCCAGATTTGGGGGAGGAACGGAATACTGTGTCTCCTGCTGCCTCTGAGAGGTAGAGGGGAAATGGGGTGGATAAAGGCTTCAAAACAAAACCAAAAAAAAAAAAGTATAACAGGTAGCCAGGCCAAATAGGGTGGCCGGTTCACTCAGCGTTGACCAAGAGAAAAAAAGAATATTGCATTCTGCCCACTTTGTTTGCTTTATTGCATAGGATGCAGCCTTATGCTATGAGATATTTATTAAATAATATATTATTCATCACCCAGTTTAAAGTGTTTTCTGCCTGCTCTGGGTCATTACGGGACGCCCCCATGCTCTGGGAAGTCAAATTGCGCTAAATTGCGGTAGAAACGACAAACGACGAACGAAACGTCGAACCGAAAAATTTCTGAAAAATTTCGCGACAAACGGAAACTGAACAAAACGGACCCGTTCCGACAAATGAAAAATCGAAACATCATTTTTTCTGGTCGCGCCCATCTCTACTACCCAGTAATTAAGATCTAGCCAGGGAGCCCTTTTGGAGGACCCATCCCTCAAGAAGGTAAGAGGGATGGCTTGTTGATATAGGGCCTTTTTGGCAGCTTCCCCCAGGCTATGGAATGCCCTCCTGAGTAAGATCTGCCTGGCACTGAAATTGATGACATCCAACACTTCCTGTTCCAGAAGCTTTTTAACTGATATAACATAGATTATTATATTCACTAGCAGGAGTGGCTCACCAGGGTTTCTGGTGGAATTCTTTCCTAGCCCTATCTGGTGATTCCTAGGATTCCCTGGTCCCAGCCGAATACCAGACAAGGTCTGATCCTGCTTGGTTTCTGAAATCAGATAAGATTAAGTGTCTCCAGGGTGGCATGGTTGTGTGAATCATTGCTTTTTTTGGGGGGGGGGGGACTACCCCTCCCAGAATCCCCATTTCGGCAACTTCTTCAACTTCTTCAAGCCATACAGCGATACCTAAGAATTGACTTTGGAAATCAGTTCTGTAGATCTGGGAAGCTTCCCTATCTCCTCCTGTGATTTTGATTGCATGAGAAGAAGGACCAAAAATAATGACTGTCAAGTGTTCTAGTAGCATAGAATGAGGAAGTAGTTGTTTATGCCCTAAGTAGTTAAATGCCCGACATTTGCATGTCTCTTCACAAACATTTTCAGTTGTGTATGCAACTTGACCACAGAGAGAGGAAGAGTGAAGTCAGGCAGATAATTTGCCTATCTGATGTCCTTTTCTTACTTCCCAAATTGCCAGAGTCAGCTTCATTGACTTGAGGCACTCTTGCCTAGATAGAAATGCAAAGTTTTTTAATGGGATCCCACCACTTTGGGTTCCTGCTTCTTTTTAAATGGGCTGTTGTTATTTTTTTTGACCTCTTAGCAAAAACAGAATAAAAAGTGCATTGTGGCCTTTTGAAATAGAGCAGAAAATCTGTTCTCTCCTGCCTTATCCATAAAAATGTAGAAAAGACCTCTATGCCTCCCTGTTCTAGAAATCTACCATAGCAGTGAAACAGGGTAATATGATATAATTTAAACCTTTAAAGTTATTAATTTGCAAGCACAGGTACTGGGAACAGTTTGCAAATATACTGTACTCACCATCCTAATCATGCTTCATCAATACAAAGAGAAACAATTAACCTCTGCTGAGATATTGATCTCACACACTATATCTGGGTTATCAAGTTCAGGGAGGTTTGCTTCTGAGCAGGCATGTATGAGACGGCACCACTTGCCTTGTGATAAACTGATTGTCTGAAAAGGTGAAGCAAGTCCACACACATACATCAACAGATTGGCAAAAGCTGGGAGAAAAGAGAAGTAAAATGCTCCACCTGATGAACATCTTGAACAGGGCTCTGATTGAGCATTTTGGAGCCTGTATGAACAACTAATGAATTAAAAGCATGAGCAACTAGTAAATTCAATCCAAAACTTAAATAGCTAAATAAATGGTTTCAAATGTACCCCGACCCCACTGCTAATAACCAGGCATCAGGCACATAATGCTGGAAAGCTAAAGCCAATGTGGTCTAGCGGATGTTGTGTTGCACTAAGGCTCAGGAGACGGGTTCAAACGGAAATCATTTGAAGGTGGCAAGGGTGAACCACTCTTCAAACATCTGGCATACCCTGAAAACACTGTTAGGGTTGACACGCATCAGAAGTGACTTGATGGCAATATGAAAACAACATATTGCTGGTGTGTGGCGGCTAGTTTAAAACTTATAGCAGACTAATAGCAGTCTTCCAGTACCTGAAGGGTTGCTACAGGTGAGAAGGCATTGATTTATTCTCAATTACAACTGAGGGTATGACAAGAACCAACGGATGGAAACTCATCAGAGAGAGAGCCAACCTGGAAATAAGGATAAATTTCCTGACAATGAGAACCATTAAACAGTGGAATAGCTGTTGTGGGTGTCCCATCGCTGGAGGTATTTTTGTTTTAAATATTGGATAGCCATCTGTCCAGGATGGCATGAGGTATCCTGCCTTGGGAAGGGTGCTGGACTAGAAGACCTCCAAGGTCCCTTCCAACCCTATTATGATTAGAGATGGGCACGAATCGAAAAAATGTCATTTCAGTTTTTCATTTTTCGTTGCAGGGCCATTTTGGTTTGTTTTCGTTTTTTTGTGAATTTTTTGAAGAAATTTCATTTCTTTTTTGTTTTTTGTTTTTACCCGCTTTTTGCGCGACTTAAAGCATTTCTGCGCGCAGACGTCCCACAACGCCCCAGACCAGAGGGAAAACACTAAAAAAAATGATGCTGGCAGAGACACAGTATAGCCTAGGTAGGCTGCAGGGAGGCTGCAAAGGCAGTGGTGGGCTTTGCCCAGGGCGTAAGGCAGCCGCGGAGTGACTGCACTGCGGGGCAGGGGAGGGTACTCACCGAGAGGTACGCATGCACACAGGGAAGAAATCTCTTCTTTCTCTCCCCTAAGAGCCAGGCTGCAGCCAGCAGGAACACAGAGACACACACCGGCCTGGCTGGCCTAAAGCAACAAGTCACAGAGACAGCAATGCCACCCTAACTCCCACCACAGACTGCAAGGAGGACGGGGGCTGCCAAAGCTTTTTATGCCCTCTGTGGCTGCCACACCTACCCAGTCTGCAACCTGGGCATGCTATTGGTTGAAATTGTCCAAGAATTTACATGATCCCATCACATGGCTTGCATCCATCTTGTGGCTAGAATGCATTTTGTGTCATCCTTAAAGGGAAAAGAAAAAATACATCACAATGGGAGAAAGACAAAAACAAACATTTTAAGGACCCCAACCCCCTGGTAGGTAATAATTTCAAATAATTATCATTGCGTTTTTACGGATGTCTGGGGTGTTTTAATACCCAAGAAATCAATATTAGGCATCTGGAATCCATTTTGGGTCAATGTCCCCTAACTCCCCTTAAAGGAAAAAACATACAGCGATCTGAGAAAAGACATAAATGCACATTTTAAGGACCCCAACCCCCCCTGGTAGGTATTATCAGGCAGAATAAATAATTATCACTGGATTTTTACAGATAATCAGGACATTTTTAACATTTAAAAACAGCTCATTTCATTGTGCGTCGCCATTAATGAGAATGAAACGTAACAAACCTAATTTTTGTGGTTCTCTTTGGTTCGTTCCAATTTCATCACAATTTTTGTTATTTATTTTGTTACATAACAAAACGAATAATGAATAACGGAATGAATTTTTTTTTTGTTTCGTGCCCATCTCTAATTATGATTCTATGATTCATGACTCTTGTTAGCTAATGGGGTAGAGGGTGGTTGGTTTGGCTTGGTCTTGGTTGCTAGGCTGGCCTACAGCCCCACCCAAATAATTATTGGTCTCATTTTTATTTGTTGAGAGTTTCCCTGGAAGCCTGATTTACCAAAAAGCTGGGATATGTACAAGATACTTCTCTTTTCTTGGGCACCCACAGATGGCAGGGATACCAATTGAAAAATGCTGTGCAAGTATTCCACATTTCTCTTTCTGTGTGTGTTAAGGATGAAGATGAAAGGGATACTTAGAAGGGTCACAAGGGGAAGATGACATCATCTGCTTCCCCCTGCCACCTCTCCCCATAAAAACCAGGAATGAAACAGGACAAAAGAGCATCATTTGGAAGCATCCCCTCTCTCTGTTTTCTTCTTCTTAGGTTGGAAGACCCTCATACCCCACAAGAGACAGAAAATGAGAAAATAGTTTGGCTGTCAGGGAGTGGGAAGAGAAATTACCACCTGCCCAGACATGAAGAGAAGTTGTTGAGGTGGATGCTCAGAGAGGAAACTGAAACCCTGAAAGACAACACTGACCCGTAAGTAGAAAACACCTGAGGACAACCATACCTTAGGAAGAGAAACTGAGGCCAAGACATACCACACCTAAGGAAGAGAAACAGAGTCATAGGAATTTACGTGCAGAACCTGTAATACTAGCGAGCCTTTATTTTTCATAAGCTTCCATGTGGGTGAAAAAGTTGTGTGGCAGAGTTGCATGACAGATACTGTATGATGGGGCAGTAGAGAAACAGAGTGTACAGATAGTTCCCTGGTGAAGCGTGAGGAGAAAGAATGTTCCTTTTAAGTGAAACATGGGCTGCCATTACTCCTCTACACACTAACATTTATTAAGTCTTTGGAAATAATACAGGAAATTCAAATACAGTGGTCCCCTGCCATTTTGCTGTTCATCTACTGTGTTCCCGGTATATTGTGGGACCGCAGTATATGAAAGGCATGGCCCTTGAGGTAAGCTGCTTGGGCCTGTTTGAGGCATCCTGCACTTACCCCAGGCCTGGCACTGCCCCAAACGGTCCTCCAACGGGCTTCCCAGGCCTGTTGGAGGCCCCCAAAGTGGTTTCCAGTGATGTGGAAGTCACTTCCAGTTCACCAAAAATCATTTTTTGAGCCTCCAACAGGCCCGGGAAGCCTGTCAGAGGCCTGTTTGAGGCAACACCAGGCCTCAGACAAGTGTAAGAGCCCCCCCCCAGTCCCGACCCAACCCAGCATTCGCATATCGCAGATTTTCAATTATTGCAGGTCGGGGCAGGTCCCTAACCCCTGCGATAGGCAGGGGATTACTGTAGAACAGTCTTTTCTGGTCCGATGCACTGGTTGATGGTTTGTCTTGCTTTATCTCCCTAGTTATATTACACAAATGAATTTCTTCTCACATAGGAAAAGCAGGAAAAGTCAGATTTTCATTAATTAGAGAAAATTGTTTGTGTTAGGCTACAACATCTCAGAGACTGGTGAAAGGGCAGGAAGAAAAACTTCCAGAACACGACCAAACAGCCCCCCAAATTCACAACAGCCCCAGAATCCCTCACACAGAGATTTACATCATTTGGTTGATTGTGTTATATCTGAGCTACAATAACTGCTTGGGAGATATATGGGAGTTGCAGTCCAACAATTCTGGATGACAGAAATGTGGGGAAGGCTGAAATTTGCAGAAAACAAGGGATGACAGTCTAATGAAATCAAAGCCGTACTCTGAGCCTTAGTATTAGTCACTCCAACATTCATTTGCCCACCCTCACATAGCAGTATTTAAAAAGACACATGGTGCCTCAAGCGGTTCTGTTAGAAGAGAAGAATTATGAATTCCGATCCTGTTCACCCTGTTAGTCATTTGGCTGATAGCTGGATTTTATAAAACTGTCTTGAAAAACAAATCCAGAAAAAGAGGTCACATATGTAAGGAATAAAATACACCCACTTTCTTATTCAGCCCAATACAGCACAAGCTGATAATCAATTAATTCTTCATTCTTATTCCTGCTCTTCCAAATTTGCCTTTCATGTCATGTGCAGCAAGACAGGAGTCAAATATTGCATCACTGCAATAAACATTGACCAAAACAACCATAAGAAGATGTTGTGGTATGTATAAGTACATTTGGAAATGTACATTTGGAAATATATTTGATACTCACTCACCAGATAAAAACTTTGTCCAGGGGGTTGTGACCATAATGGCAATGCCCTTGATATGACTCTCGCTGCAGTGACACCCCCAAGAAAGCAAAAGCAAAGATGATGGGCTCGTGGCTAAGCCCTAATTTATGCCCTGTACTCAGGGCCCTTATTCTGCTCCAGGAAGTTGGAAGGGAGGCAGCATAATAGCTGATGAAGCATCTCAGCCTCTGACAGCGAGTTCAGGTATGGTAGCTCTGCAGGTGATGCTAATAACCTTTAACGTATTAGTCTGTGACTGCAAATATCCCTCAGCCAGCATTGGCTTGTACAAATTTATTTTAGTTTTGTACACACATTTTGACACCCTTATACACAAAAAAACCATAAGAGAAAAACCATTGATAGACCAGTAGGACAATGCCATGAATGGTCAGACATTTATTAGCGTTGTAAGTTAATTTTAACTGGTTATAGCAAATTGTAATCAATGGGACCATGAATTACGGGCAAACTCTTTTTCTAGGCTATTTTGGTTTCTGGAGCACTGATGTAAAAGAGACAGAAGAGCGGACATTTCAGCTGTTCTTTTCCTCGAACCAAGAATGTTTGTTAAGTAATAGGCTATTTCACACTTCATTCAATAGCTTGACAGGGTACCTACATTTAGATTCTGGTATCATATTTATGTAAAACAAATATTCAACTTAATGGACTGAATGCTTCCTTTAGAGACAGAATGGTATTAATAGGTTTATACCAATATCTGAATTCTGTCTAAAACAAACAAACAAACAGAATTCTGGAGTTGTTAAAACCTAGTTAGCTGTGTAAACGATCTTTTCCAGTCTGCTGAGGTCAAACATAGATCCAGAAATAATCATGCCCATATCCTGTTTGCTTTATTTTTGTCATGAATTAACACATGCCATTTAGAGATACATCTATATAGAATCCTATATACATAGCAGTATCTTTACCAAATATCTGCTATTTTGTTTACCTGGAATTCACATCCTAAGTTGGCAATATGTTATTCTTTGACTGGTGACAGCAGAAAACAGAATGATTTTTTGGCAAATTACATATGCCAAGTTTGTTTATGTTACTGTTTACAATTATGATTCTTTTAATAAACAATATAAATTTAAACAAAATAATTACAAATGTTTGCCTTGTCTAGCAACCTCATTATCTTACAGCTGCAACAACAACAAAAAACCCCTCTAAATATTCTTCATGCTCTCTTTGGATTCCTTCCTCTTTTCAGAGATGAGAAGAAAGTGGTGTATGGTGTGAGAATCAGTTGTGATTTGAGGTTTGAGTGGCTTGCTCAGGCTCCATCTGGCTATTACATCTGCCTCTTTACACATATGTCATATGACAGATGAGAAGATACAAAGACATCTCATGAATGCAAGTATTCTACAGTGGATGCAGAAAGTGCTATTCACGAATCCTGTTATTGTCACCGGAATCTGTGCATGTGACTCACTTGGCATCAATTTAAAATGTAGCCTTTTATATAAAGAGGGTCTTTTATATTTCAGCACAAGACTTTATGGGAGCTGTAATGTCTTTGATGGGATTGAACTATACAGAGTCATTTTGCCACCTGACAGAGCATTAAGCTAATTAAATAGAGAAAACGCTGTATTTCTCATGACAAGCAGACATTCTGAGTTTTTCTTCTTTACTGCTAGGGAGGGTTCTCTTGTAAGAACATGACACACTCAGTTGGCAAAAATTGACATTCTTATGGTTTCCTATAGATGAACACAAATACATTATAACCCCCTCCTTTAGTTTCCTTTCTTAAGAGGAATGTTATGCAAAACAACATCCTTTGAAATGTGATTCCCAACCACCCAAAAAAAATCAGCTAAAATTTATAACAAGATTAGGAATGCTGAAAAATCAAAAAGGGAATATATTGCCTATTCAAGATGAAATAAAAAGAAGATGGAAACAGTATACTAAAAACTATACAGATAATGGATTCCTTTGATGTAAAACCAGCAGGTTTAGAAAATGAAGTGAAAACTCATCTCAAAAAAAATTGAAGAAATAAATCTCCAGGAACCGATAATACACCAATAGATATATTTCAAGCCACACTGAACAAATCTATCAAAATTGTGACAAGAGTATGCCAACAAATATGGAAAACAATGTACATTCAAAAAAAGGGGGGGGGAAACAATATCTGGCATCACTAAGATTTTACAATAAAGACTTTCTATGAAGTGAAAAATTAATGCTAGATGCTCAAGCAGAATGTGAATGTTGCAATACGTAACCTATACTCTAAACAAGAGGATGCTAATAAAACAGAATATCAAGAAACAGAATGATTTCCAATTAACAAAAGTGTCCAATATTTGTATACAGTCATACTTCTACTTACAAATTTAATACATTCTAGGTACATGCTTTTAAGTAGAAAAATCCGTAAGTCAGAGCAGCAGTTTCCCATTGGAACACATTGAAAATCAATTAATCTGTTCTTGGAAGGGGCAATCCGCACTAGCATGCACCTCCCTTCCACCTGCCCAAGCTGTGCTAGCATGCACCCATCCCAACTCAGCTCGGGCGGTTTGGAAGGGAGATGCTATGGCCACCACCTCCTCCTCCTTGGTTGTTTTGATCTCTTTTGCAGAGATCAAAGAAACCAAGAAGAAGAAGGAGGTGACAATACAGATTACTTTGATAGGTCAGACCTGTCAAAGTCAGCTGTCATTCGTAGGTAGGGGAAACCCTGTCTAATATTCATAAAGTAGCAGTTTAAAAAGCCAGTTGTTTGCCACTTGTAAGTCGAATTGCTTGTAAGTAGAGCTGCTCATAAGTAGAGGTACCACTGTATTTTATTCCCCATCTCTTCAGTCTATGTACAGAACATATATGAAAAGGTGGATTAAATTCAGATGAAGCAGCCTGAACATTAATGGAATAATCATCCATAATTTAAGATATGCAGATAAGATTATGATATTGGGAGAAAGCAGCCAGCAACAGATTACGGTAATACCTTGGTTTATGAGCATTGTTCTGGAAGCATGCTTGTAAACCAAAACACTGTTATATCAAAGCAAATGTCCCCATAAGAAATAATGAAAATTCAGATGATTCATTAAGGGGTCCCATAGACCACATACTGTACACACAAAATGCCAAAACTCACAAAAGGAGTTGGCTAGAAGTCCACAAGTCTCCTAAACAACGAGATAAACACAAACCCCAACAAAACATAAAACAACACCAAAAACCTGGCCTCAGTTCACAAGGCACAGAAGTTCAAAAGATAATACCTTCAAAAGCCTCCCCAAAAGAGAGGCTTCTTCAGCTGCCTCCTAAAATCAGGGAGGGAGGGGGCCAGATGGAGCTCCACAGGGATGCAGTTTCACAGGAACAGTGCCACCACCGAGAAGGCCTGATTTCTTGCAGCAGATTTTCTGGCCTCCTTCGGCATAACCACCCAGAAAAGCATAGTAGAGCTAACGATGTGGGCAGATGAATTTGAAGAAAGACACTCCAACAGACAGTTTATCTGATGAGATTTATTTATCTGACAAATGGACACTCAAACAAGTCAAAGCTTACTTGGACAAACACTAATGCTGGGGCAGTAGGAAAAGAAGAACATCTACGTTGACTTGACCTAAGAAAGGCCTTAAATTTGCAACACCTGAGCTGAGCAGGACAGTTCGTAACAGAATATTTTGGAGGGTTTTTTTTTTTAAAGTTCATAGGGTTGCCAGAGGTTGGAATTGACGGGAGACACAAAAGATCAACACAAGCAATTGACAAACCTCTTTCTTTTCTGTATCAACAAAGATAAGAAAGGTTTGGTGGGTGTTTTGGAAAAGAAGCTGACTTGCCTGCAGGATCAGGCACTCTGTTTATGCCAACACCCCAGCTACCGCGCAGCATTCAAGGTGCTGAATGCAACCAAGTGGTGTGTTCTACTTTTCCAGTAACCAAACATGTGACTAATGGAGAGCCGTGTGTTCCATTTTTGAAGCAAAGATTTCTCCTTGTGAACAGAAGCTCTGTGTTTCCTCTCTTGCCCAAGTTGTGCTGTTATATAATTATGTAATTCCCATATTAACATTTCACATTACATTAGTGGCTTTCTCTTATTATGTCTGTTGGGAAACAGCAAAAGCCTGCAACGTAGCCTTCAGTGGACCAACTGGAAGATTCGTCTTCAGGCTTACTTAAAGGCTTGTTTAAAGCAATGGGCCTTTAATTAGGTTCAATCCCAGGTAGCTAGCTCAGGGTTCACTCAGACTTCTATCCTTCTGGGCTTTAATTTCTTTCTTTCTTTCTTTCTTTCTTTTTTTTTTTGCAATAATTATATTTAATAGTCAGAAATCTACTACTGTTCATACAGTGTCTGCATACCTTGCCATGACTAATTGCAGCTTACTGGCAAAGTCCTGGGGCATGGCATTATACTCGTAAGCAGGGTCACATGTCCAGTTGGGCAACTGAGATGCATCCTTTTCAATTAGCTACGGCATGGTATGCAGACCTATGCAAGTATCAATAGGATTTTCTCTAGCATGTGATATATTACACCAAGAACTAGTGAACATTACTGCAGTTTATATCAGGTGGTAGGCAACCTAATGAATTACTTGTATCCAGAAAGCATTTCTAACAGTAAAATTCTCAGTGGGTGGAAGAGAAATTGCTAATTACATTTATGTGGGTATCCACCTTGAGAAACAGCTAGCAAGTCTTTACCTATTGTTGATCTACTGTGTTTTCTGAATGATTAGACGTCCCCATGTATAAGATGCCCCCCACTTTTCCAACAGTTTCGCAACCACACGATTCTCTCCTTGGCTTACTTCAGTGTATAAGACAACCGTCGACTGTTAATCTAACAATTTTAGACAAAAATATTGTATTATACACAGAAGAATACGGTAAGTAGTCAAAACATGTTTCGGTAGAATCATGGTGTGAGAGACTGGCCTAAGAGAAAGGTCATAAATATTTGTGAAATTGTAACATCAGTATTTCTTATGAACAAATTTAAAATATTAATCTCTCTTTCACTATTGTTATAGTCAGAAGGATACTATCCCAAATAGTATTCTGTGCTCCCCCCCCAAAAAAAATTAACCCATCTAGAGACAGAACAGCAGAATCTTTACACAATTAAATGTTAAGAGTAAATTTAGGACACAACTTTCAAAGACACCCACAAACAAGACTGAAAGAGTTGGAGAATCCAAAGAGCTCTCTTTGTGATCAGCAGCCAACCATTTGTCAGACACAACAACAAGTAGGACATTCAAAAGTGTTCTCCCACACCTATCCAGAAAAGCCTAGAGTCCATTTCAGGTGAAACCATGGAAACAACAGAATCCTTTTGCATAAAATAGCAAAATCACACGTGGCAGCTTTTAGACATGACATTTAAGGCCAACACAGCACTTCAAGAATGTCTAGAATCTGAATTGGGATAAAATATTCAAAAATGGCCAGTTAACTTAGGTCTATCGGGCATAAATCCTTGTTTATTATAATACAATTATTTAAAGGCTGTGTCACCTAGAGAAAAAAAACATGCAATGTTGGCTCATTTTTGAGAATTCTGATATAATGGGAGGAGGGTTCGTACACTGTCAAAGGAAATGCTCAGCGACTTACTCTGTTCTTGTGTAACAGTCAACATCTTTTGAATGGGCGCAAAAAACACAAGCAGCTGTTGATAAATCTTAAGGAAATGTCTGTTTTCATTTCCACCCCACAACGCGTGTATCCTTTGCATGTTCTTTTCTTCTCAGTTCCTTTCTTTGGAATTGGAAAGCAGTGGCTGTGAATGGGAGTTTTACAAAGAATGGAAACTGCCTTTTTCTTTTATATCTTCCATTCCCAGATATGGGACATCCACAGCTGCAGTTTATTACCCTTCCTCATTCTATAACCAGTAGGAAGGGTTATGTGAGACTAGCCAAAAAAGCGTGGTCTGGTTACTTAAAAAGCTAGTACAGTGGTACCCCGGGATACAAACGTTCCAGGTTACAAAAAACACGGGTAACAAAAAGAAATTCATGAGAATGAGGATGACTTGGGTTAAGAAAATTTTCCATGGGATGCCTCGGGTTACATTTTTTTTGTAAGGCATTGTGAAAAAAGTGTACCCAGGATGCATTGCGCCCCTGTAGTTTGTGGAGGTGTGGCAGGTGTTGCAGCAGTTTTCTTTTTCCATCAAGTTTTGGAGCCATTCTGGACATTTTTGCAGTGGGTTTTTTTTGGACTTTTTAAACTTTTGGGGTGCATTTCTCAAGCAGAGGAAAGGTAGGGAGCTGAGTTTTGCTGTTTCCATGCCTTTTTCTGTGCGTTCTTCATTTCACTGCATTGCATGCACGGGGGGGGGGGAGGTGAGCATCGTTTCCATGCCTTGTTCTGTGCGTTTTGCACGCTCTCTCTGTGTGTGGGTTTCCATGCCTTTTACTGTGTGTTATGCATTGTGTGGGGTGGGTGGGTGGGAGGGTTCTCGGTCTGCATACCTTTAAAGTGCAACTCTGTATACCTTTAAAGAGTTTTGAAGAGATAAAAGGCTTAAAAAACTTTTTTCTGACCTCCAGAATGGATTAATTGGTTTTCAATGCATTCCTATGGAAAACTGCGCTTCAGGAAACAATTTTTTTCAGGATACAAAACGTCCCAGAGAACGCACTAATTACTTAAACTGAAGTAACACAGTAGCAAGTTTCCCAAAGGAACTGATGACTGTGAACCACCATAAAGGCATCTGTCATCAGTTTAATAGATACTTGGTTTGCCTTGTCATCTTCATGCCAAGCACTGCAGTCCTTTTGTTAGTACACAGGGAACACTTTCTAGTAGCTCATTAGCAAGGATGAGATAACAGCTAGGATGTAAGGGGAGCCATGATGGATCAGAACAAAGGCTGAGCTAATGTAGCATCCTTACCTTAGCTAAATTCAGTTATTAGTCGCAGTTACAACACTCCCATTTGAATGAATGGGAGTTATCAAGTGAACACATATGCCAGTCCCATAGATGGGTCTCTTTTATTTGAAGATGACAAGTGGATTTTAGCTGTATATTCCCACAGTAGCCAACCATCTGCTTTGCAACTTAGTAGTTGTAGGCTCTGAACAATAATAGTGTAAGGTCGTTGTTTTCAACTTTGGGTAATCCAGGGGTTCTTGTACCACATTTCCCATAAGCCTTCACCATCGGCTGTGTTGGCCAAGGTTTCTGGGAGCTGCAATGCAAGAACACCTGGGTTAACTCAAGATTGGGAACCAGTGGTATAAGGGCATGGCACTTTTAGGGGATGGCCAAAATATGAGCCTTATGAAGATATGTGAGACCGCATATCTCCAAAAATATTTTTCAAAATGTTGGAAATAATTGGCTAACAGAATTTCCTTTGTACATTGCAGGGGTGATTTGAAAATACTGGCTGGAACCATATTGCTGTTGATATATGGTTTGTATGACTTGTTGTCACAGCTAATTGTGGCTAATTGACAAAATGCCAGAGTACGGCTGGATAGACTTAAGCACGTGACCAATACAAACACTGGCACCATGTCAATTAATTGCAATTAACTATGTCAGCTTATGCAGACCTACATGAACATCAGTAAGATTCTGGCCAGACATCTTCTTTTTAGAGGACATAGCCTCTCTCTTTTTGTAACATCCAATATCTTTTTAATAAAATTAATGAAAATTACTTCTTCCTTTCCCCCCACTGGGGAACTGTGCCTAATATGCCCTAGAATCCCCTAGAAGAGAGAGACATCTGTTTTGCACCAGCACCATTTCCTAATATAGTTTTTGAATAGGACTTTTCACTCATGGTTGAACATCAGGATTTTCTTAGATCTATGGAATGGATTGTGCTGCATCCTTGGCTCCTTGTTCACAGCAATGGCATTAAGTGCATGCCTCACTGCCAGGAAATGCAGAGCCCAAATATCGCTCATGTCACCCATGGGTTCTAATAGATAATGGCTAGAAATGGTTAACATGAATGTCAGAGCCTAGCAGAAAATAATTTCAGCCAAGGTTGCCTGGATACCAAGTTTGATTCAATAATTGAGTTCCATAGCAGAAACATTTCTGCTGTTCCTGTGTATGAGAAGTGCTTGTTGGGTCTTGTAAGCATACAAGAGTTTAGTTGTAAGTAAATTAGGCAAGTGTGTTTGGTTTTATTTGGTTACTATTTCATTTTTACACCATTCTCTTGTCTCATGGCAAACTTGCCATTTCAGTAAAAGTGATCAGTAATTTATATAAGTTTATTTACATGGGATGAAATCCAGTAGCATAGCTTGCACCATGTCATCAGCCACAGTGTTTTACAGAAGTTAAAAAATTCTGATTCTACTGCCTGTCTGAGAGTTCGGAAGATCTCTTTGAACCCCTTTTATTGTAGGGAAGCTGTTGGGGACCGCAGGACGGGTGGGTGGGTGGGTGGAGTCCTTAATTTCTGCTACTGGTAAAATCCTCCCTTTAGTGGCCTCAGACCTAGAGTCTACCATTCAGTCTGGACCAATGACTGCAGGTTAGCACCGATCATCCTTAGAGAGAGGTTTCAGAAAATAATTCATTGCATAGAAAATCACCATGTAGTGATAGGAATGTACATGATTTGAGGTGGCACCACGAGGTTCTAAAGTTTAGATAACCTAATTTACTGAAACACCACTCATTGTGATACTGGAGTATGAAATGCAAGTGTAACAACAGTATGGAATTTTTTTTTTTATGTAATACTCTATGTTGTCCATTACCTTGGAGCTATGACATTCCATTCATATTTTTTGGCGGAGGGATTTCCTGTGCTGCAAGATGAATTTAATGAATACTACTCTAAAACTAAAAAAATGTATTTATGTTTTATGCGACGTAAAATTTGAAAGTACACTTCCTACACAGAGTGTTTATATTTTTACCCCATGGAACAGTGATTCTTAACCTTTGACCCCCAGATGTTCTGGTACTAGAACTCCCAGAAGCCTTCACCACTAGCTATGCTGGCCAAGATTTCTGAGGGTTGTAGCCCAAGAACAATTGGGGACTCAAGTTTGGGAGCCACTATCAAAGAATATTTATGTTTTCTTATCTTCTTCACCCTCCCCCATTCTCCTTCTTTCCCCTCCAACCTGCGTTGCTCATACATAGTACTGGCTTGCAGATTTTCATTTGCTAAGTACAGAAAGCATTTCACATGAGAATACATTTTTTTTAAAAATGGTGTCATGATAACTGTGTGCTCTTTCTGGTGGCTACACTTTCTGTGAGATTGTTGGCTGAGGGAAACAGGCTGGTAAGATAGCCCTCTGTAACCTTGACAAAACTTAGGATGCAAGCAATGTAGTGCCATAAGATCTATCTGATTAATCAAGCATATCTATACCTCATTTTCTTCTTCTTCTTCAAAATATTCAGAATAGAATATATATTTCTTAGGTATTTTTCTAGCTAGATAATGCTCAGTGTTCCAGGCCCACCGTCTTAACCTTGAGCTGTAGAACTATGCCACAAAGAGTCCTCATTCTCTTTCAGTGGCTCAGTTTAAGGTTATTTGGTTATTTCAGTGCAACTATGAGGATATGAAGAAAGACACCCCCCACCAATACCAAGAAGAAGGCACCTAGACTCTCAAGTAGAGCAGGGCTGCAACCACTAGGTGATATCCCTTTTTCATTAAACTGACCCCAGTCAGTCACACCTAGTGGCTTTACTAAATTATACCCCAATTCCCAAATGAAAGACATGGCTTTTCTGCATCAACCCCACCCCCACCACCTTCCCTGGCCAGTCTGTTTCGAAGAAGAGCCAAATGGAGAGGAAATGTGTGTGCACGCACGTGCATGTGTGTACATGACCTGTGCCCTTTGTCTGAAGGATTGGGGTGGGAAACCCAATCCTCTGTTTCAGATGCAGCTTTACAACAACAGCCAACATCTTTGCTGCTTCCTGTCTCATCTAATACAGATGTGCGTGGTGAAGCTCATCTCGCCAAGAACTTTACATCTGAGATTAACCTTCTGGCAAACCTCATCTTGCCATGTTTAGACTTTTGGCCCTTGCCTTGAAGAAGCAGAATTTATCCATGAAAGCTTGCAGTGGTTTTTTTAGTTTTTAAAATCAGGCTGGAATTCTACAGCTTCAGAAAGTCATATCTTCCATTCCTGCTTAAGGTGACTTTAAGGGCAGTAGAAATGAGGGAAGGGCCTATTTAGAAGATTTTAGAGCCAAGGTTTGTATCCATACACCCACAATCCATGTTTGCATAGAATCAGATCTGGAAACAGTGTTCATTTGTAGCTGTTATAGCAAGGAAATCACATGCCTGAGATCAGACTGTCAGGTCAATCACATCACGTTCTCTGAAATTTCAGGGGTAAAAACTAAAACGACAGCACAGATCCCCATGATATCATAATGATGAGTCCTTCTGATGCCATGGGACAGGACAGTTAAGAGCTGGGAGGGACAACAAGCACAATAAATATATGACTACTCCCTTATGATCAGCCAGTGAGCCCTGCTGGCAGCTATGAATGGGTGGAGAAGAAACTAGTTCTCAATGTATGTGTGAGGATGAGGCCCAGAAGCACAGGAGATAATAAGGACGATGGTAGCTCCAGTTTTCTTGTACATTGCTTTTCTTGGCAGTTTGTGTTTCATCGGTAAGATATGATCTGGAGTACACCTTGCCCAGGACCCAGTGAAACATCAACAGCCCTAAGAACAATTTTGTGTAATACAGGCTCAGACATTTAAGAGAACCCAGCCTGAGTGCCAAAGAAACTCCATCATCTTAAGGAGAAAAATCAAATTAAAATAGGAGACAGCAATTGAAGCTCTCTAAATATTTCTCGGGGGTTTGAAGGTTTTGGTTGTGGGGCCAGAGGCTAGCATTCACATCCCCATGGTGCCTCCCTGAAGATGGGCCAACCAACATCAGCCTGAGAATGTGGAGCTGATGGCGTTATGTGCCCTGCCAAAGCACACAGTCCCAGAGTGCCAGCAGAAGGAGGGACTGGTAAACTCCTTTAATACCAAGGAGCGTTGCCTTCAGTTGGAATTAACTTACTGATATTCACATAAACCATATTCACACCATTTTATTATATTATCATATACAGTACTTGTTATTATTTGGCATGCAACTTCAGTTTTTGCAGCTAATGGTGAGGAATTAGGGGAGCTGAAGTGCACAAATATGTCCATGGGCTCATATTCCTTCTCCTGCTCTAGAAAGTGAAAGTGTGTGTAAGTCTAAGTGAGCATATGAATGAATCAATGCATTCTTGCACAGGAAACCTTAGGAGTGATAAGGTGAGAGACAGAGAATTATCATTCTGTTATCTGACACAATCTCCTAAGAACAGATCGATACTTCTTGCCAGCATTTCTTAAACTGAGGCAGAAGAAACATTAAGATGCAACTGCTGATGGATAGGAAGACGAAAGGTCAGCAGCTATGATAAACAAGAATATCGGTGATGGAATAAGTTAGGCTTTTAGTTTTCATAGGCTGCAGCAAACTCCAGGATGGAGAAGAGCATCAAATGGTATTGAGGGCTCATGTATAATTCATACAGATACAGGTCATTTAGAGTCATAAACTAGAAATTTCAGATAATCCAGTCAAAGTTTTAAGATGGTTAAACAGACCCTTAGCGAAGGCGAGACCCATTGGTTCAGGCTGACATATGTCAAAAACAGAAAAGCCAGCTCTTGTTGAAGTTGTTCAAAAGAGAAAGGTCTTCCGTGTGGGGAGTTGAATGAAAAAGCACATTTTATAAGGTACACTCGGGTAACCTGGCTGTCTGCCGGGAAAGGGGAATCCTATATGTATTTGTTCTTTTCATGTCCCTGTCTGCATGAATGGTGCTTCACGTGCCTCTCCATTCCTGACGACCTCCCTGGTCGGTCAGGTGCAGAACTCGGAAGCGTTACTTTTGGTGGGAACTACAACTCCCAGAGTAGCTGTTTTAGGGTGTATGTGCGTGTGTTATTCTGGCAATCGTAATCCGAGAGGGCGACGTTTCCCAGCACGGTTAATAAATGCAGGATATCCCAAGGATATGAAGCGTCGTGTCACTGTGCATAGGAGGACTACCGTCTCAACAGGATATTTATGCCTCCTGGAGAAATTCCATCTGAACAACGAGTCTCTGTTTATGTTTGGGAACTCTTTTCTAACCGCCGGTGGCCGTTTCCTCCGGCCGACCCGCGCCTCCTCGGCAGTCTGTGGTGTGTGTAATGTGGGGGTGGGGAGATAAGCCATTGGGCGCCCTCTCGGAGAGGCAGGAGCAGGTGGAACGGAGCAGCCGCTTCTCCTCACAAAGGAGAGAGAGAGAGAGAGAGAGAGAGAGAGAGAGAAAACACTGAGGAGGAGGAGGAGGCGGGGGGGGAGGGGAGAGCGCGCCTGCGCGTTCGGCCCGGCCTCGCTCCGGGAGACCAGGGGAAACTCCGCACTGAGTGCTGTTATTAGACCGGGTGAGGGAGTTCGAGGCAGGAGACCGTCGGGCCTCCCCTACCTGAGGACGGGAAACCACCCGGCTCGGAGCGCGCGACGCTGGCCTGCCGCCTCGCCCCTCCCCCTCCGCTCTCTCTCTCTCTCTCTCTCTCTCTCTTTCACGCGCGCGCGTGTCCAGCTTCCCTCAGACGCCGGCGAGCGAGCTGAGTGAGTAATCGGCTGAGGTTTTTTTTTAAATCTCCGAAGGGTGTCGCCGCCGCCGCCGCCACTTCGGATGCCTTCTCTCTCTCTCTCTTTCTCTCTCTCTCTGTGTGTGTGTGCGCGTGTTTAATAATCCCTCCACTCTTCCTGCGCCTTTCTCTCAGTCCCTCCTCCGCCCCATCCCTTCGGGAGGGTTCCCGTTGACCTCTCTTCGCCTTCTCCCACAGGGCTCCCAAGTTTTGGACTTGCCCCCCTCTCCCTCTCTCTCCCCCCCTCTCTCTGTGTGTGTAGGAAATCGGAGGGGGCCACCTCGGGTCGACACACACACACACACACACACACACACACACACACACACACACACACACACACACACACACACACACACACACACACACACACGAGAGAGAGAGAGAGAGAGAGAGAGAGAGACGATTAAGAAAACGAAGCCGGCCGCGGGAGCTGAGGTAGCGCCTCCTCTTTGCCCGTCCTGAGGGGGGACCCCCTTTTCTCACCGGGCGTGGGGGCGGCGTTGGGGGGATTGTGTTTCAGGAGAAATGGCGGGGAGGGGGCATCTCTCTCGCTCGCTCTCTCTCTCTGTGTGTGTGTGTGTGTGTGTAGACGGGAAGGCACCTCTGGGGGAGGCGGAGAGGGAGCCTCGTCCTCTGGGGTACTTTAAGGTGAGAGCCGAGCCGGCAGGCGCTCCGCTCCCTTCCTTCCTTCCTTCCTTCCTTCCCTCCCTCCCTCCCGCCGGGCTCCTCGGCCGGGTTGCCTTCCGAGGAAACGGGCTTCAGGATCCACTTGGCGGCGGGGAGAGACCTCCCGGAGGCCAAGAAGGCGTATAACACGCGGCCGCCCGTGCACCGAAAGGACAGCCCGTGCGCGCCCGCAAAGGGAGGAGTGGTGTGCCTTTCCCTGGGAGGCGTTTGTGAGTGTGTGGTCCTTGCGATGCATGTCGGTGGCAGCTGTTGCGTTAAACCCCATTCCCTTTGCCTCCCCTCTTCTTAAGAAAGAGAAGTGAATGAGACAGGTGGACCAGCATTTTCTTCCCATCCAAAGGTGCAGACAGATTCATGTGGCTGTGACTGCTGGGTGACCCTCTGTTTCCCCTCCCCCAATTCCCTTTGTTGATTGTAGCAAGAAGATGGGCTCATGGGGCATTGTCTTTTTGCTGCAGGAGGAACCAACTGCATCCAAGCAATGCTTTTGAGCCTTACATGGTCCTTGTCAGGGTGGCATATGGCCATCGGATGTGTGTGCTTCAGAGACTCTTTGTTTTCTGTGCCTGTTTCTTTCCCTATCTGTGGGAGAACCTCTTAGAAGTTCAGTGTTTCTTATCAAAAGCTAAGAGAACAGCCTATGGGCTAGATACACACAATCTGCGATATCTTTGTATTTATAGCTGAATATTTATTCCAGCCTATTTATTTTTAGCCCTTAAAATAAATGATTTAATCTGCTGACCTTTGCCAGTGCAAAAAGGTAGTTAAAAAGGGATGTAGTTTCCATGTAAGGGCAGTGTCATGTTTTCTGCACTTATAAATTTATGTATTCTAATTTATAAAGATCTGTCTTCATAAAGAGTCCAGTGCAGGAGCAGAACTGGGAAATAAGCAATTAAAATAAACCAAAATTTCCCTTCAGATATTCCTTCAGATGTCCCACTGCTTTTTGTGAGAGAAATTGCAACATTGTTGGTACTATAATCACTTACCAGAATGTCTTTTTGGACAAGTGATTCATTTATTTTTGACTTTGATTGGGTACAGCAAATGGGAGGGGGATTTTAGTGGAGGTTACTAGGATCCCAACCCTTGTGTTTTTATTATAGAAGAAAGAAAGGCCAATAATAGAGATTGCTGTGTCCTTTCTCGCCCCAGGGAGCAGCAGCTGGGAACTATTGCTGGAGGAAACAGGACAAAAGCAGCATGCTGACCTTCTTTGCTTTATCTCCCTCTCCCTCTCTTTCTTCTCTGCATTACAGATTAGTATACTTGCCACCAGGAGGCATTAAACTTGAGAAAAGAAGATAGGGTGTCCTCTGGATCTACTGCCCAGTCTGAGGATGCAGACCGTCAAGGACACTTGCCCAGAATGACTGGGCTTCACTTGGAGATTTGGCACTACTTCACTGCTAAACGTGGCCTATTAATCCATGTGGGAATGTGCCTGCAGATGGGGGAGCAGCTCTGTCCAATCTGTTTATAGCTCAGCTGCTGGTGAGAGAGAGCACTGTTAAGAGCAATGGAGCCACAAAAGAATCTACACACGTGCGCAGATGCAGCAATGTGACAGCATTGGATTTTATGCTTTCTTATTGAAGTGGCCAGGGCTGGTTTTGAACTTTGCAGTCAGCCATTGCATACTTTTGAGATGAAAAGAGCACCAGTTTTCAACAAGACCATGCATTTAATTGGGAGCAGGTAATCTAGTCCCAACTGGGCTTGCCATCAGAATGATCTTCTCCGGGACAACAAAGCAGCAGAAGCACCAGCGTCAATATTCTGTTGGGGGACAGCAGCCAGAAAAGCATGACGAGAGTTTCAGATCCAAGAGCTTGCCAGCTATCAATGGGTCTGTTCCACGGATTAACACTGCACAAAGTGCTTTCCTTGCTGACAAAAGGAATTTCTTACAGAGTTTGCTGGGGAGCGCTGATCAGAAGTGTGGCCTTGAAACTGACACATCAACACATAACAATGTTGCTGCAGCTGCAGCTGCTACAGCATCTTCTAGGACGATGTTATCTTTTACAGCTTCCAGCTTTTCAAGAATTGGGAGCTTCACAGAAAGAATGGACTGCAATAATTCTGTAGGCTTGAGTAAAGAGGTTTCCCCGGCTTCTACACTCTTAGTAATCCCAGGTAGAAAATTCTTCAACGTTGTGTTGCTAGACTCCAGGTTCTTTTTGGTGTGTATGTGCTTCCTGACTTTCATCCAGTCCCTCATGGTGTCTGGTTATCTGAGCAGTGTTATCACTACCATTGAGAGGAGGTACAGTCTGAAAAGCTCAGAGTCTGGGCTGCTGGTCAGCTGTTTTGATATTGGCAGCCTGATGGTAGTGGTATTCATCAGTTACTTTGGGGGGCGAGGGCGGAGGCCTCTGTGGCTTGCAGTTGGCGGTTTATTTATTGCTCTCGGGGCTGCCATGTTTTCTTTACCTCATTTCATCTCTCCACCATATCAGATCCAGGAACTGAATTCTTCTGTATCTAATGATGGCTTGTGCTTGACTGGCAATAATACAGCCAAAGACCATGTGGAGTCTCCAGCATGTGTTAAGGATTCACATGGAAATGATCACTCCCTCTATGTAACTTTGTTTGTTTGTGCCCAAATTCTCATTGGCATGGGCTCTACACCCATCTATACTCTGGGACCAACCTACTTGGATGACAATGTCAAGAAAGAAAACTCATCACTCTATCTAGGTAAGTGGTCAGTCCATATAAAATTGTTGTGCAGGCATTTTGAAGTGGGGAACCATTTCTTTAAAAACTTGAAATACCTTAAATAATAGTAGTGTCATTTGAATGAGTATGTAATAACATTTTCTGTACATTAAATGTGTTTTGTATTTGAATATATACGTATAAAACTTAAGAAGTAGAATTTCAGCTGCTACTAAATGTGTCAAAGCCATGACTTTATTGGCGCTCACTATATATTTTAATCCATAGTAAAGCACTTTCAAGTCCACGGGGAGAGGTTTAAGTAGGTGTGTAACAATTCTGTTGAAATCAATGAGATGGAAAAGTGCTTTAGTCTGAAGATATTTCAGTCCATAGTCTTTTGGTGGTGATTTTTAAAATCTGATGAAGCCAGGCTGTTGAGTGTTCCTAGGTCTCCTTTTTCATTATTCCTGTTAAAGGTCCCACTCCACCTCATACAAAAAGTTTACTGTGACCATGAACATAAAATATAAGTGGAAATAGTTGTGTTAGAAATCTAATGACACACGAGATTTCATATAAACAACAAAGGAAAAACATTCTTATTAGATAAAAGGTAGTAAAACTGTACATTTTTGAGGCCCAGAATACTGCACTTGTTAAAATGGAGTTGGAGGGAGCATCTGTAGTTACCTGCAACACTTGTGCCATGTTTGTCATCTTGCCAAAGCACATGGAGAAGCTCACTTGCAATTTATAGAAGAGAAGGAGACCGGTATATCTAACCAGCAACAAATTAAGGAGCTTGAGTTCTTGGACAGAGCAGAGAAGACTTATCTTGGACAAAGAAAAGACAGCACAGTTCTGAGGAGGTAGATGCATGGAGGAGGTAGATGCATGGAGGAATGTGTAGAAGGGCAAGGGATCGCTCTGAGAGTTTGAAATTATAGAATCAGTTTGAGGCTCTATTCCTTATCACACCTCATGGAGGAATGCGCAGAGGAACAACTGGTTCCATCTGAGGATCTTTCCCTCATCACACTTGATGAGATACAGGAAGACAAACAACAGGAACAAACTGAAGAGCTCTCCCTTAATATAGTTGGTGAGATGCATGTAGACAAACTGGCTGCAGGATAGAGGCACTTTGTACTAGGTGATTCAATTATTAGAAATACAGAGGGATGGATTTGTGATGCACATCATAACCATAGTGACTTGCTTGCCAGGGGCAAAGGTTGCAGACATCACAAGACATCTCGATAGTTTGTTAGAGAGAACTGGGAAGGAGCCAGTGGTCATGGTAAACATTGGTACCAATGATGTTGGGAAGGCAAAGCAGTCAGTCCTGGAAGCTAAATTCAGGTTATTGGGAAGAATATTGAAGTCCTGGACTTCCAAGGTAGCATTTTCAGAAGTTCTGTCTGTTCCATGTGCAGGACCCACCAGGTAGGCAGAGCTCAGAAGCCTCAATGCATGGATCAGGCAATGGTGTTGAGAGGAGAGCTTTAGATTTGTCAGGAACTGGAGAACATTTTGGGACAAGCCAAAACTGTTCAGTATGGACTGGTTGCACTTGAACCCTGATGGGACCAGATTGCTAGCACTCAACATCAAAAAGGCTGCAGAGCAGTTTTTAAACTGATAACTGGGGGAAAGCCAATAGGAGCTGGGCAACATCCGGCTTGGGAAAGTGTCTACTAGATTAGTAAGGAGGATGAAATAATTACTGAGCAGAGCGAGGAGCTAGTCACCAGCATTTCAGCAGAGGGATGCAAGAGTCAGTCCAATGATGCAACTGGACTCAAAACACTACATCAGAAAAGCATCTATAAATGCTTGTATGCAAATGCCAGAAGCCTCCGGAACAAAATAGGGGAGCTGGAATACTTAGCAATAGATGAAAATATTGATATTATTGACATCACTGAAACCTGATGGACGGATGATAAACCAATGGGACACAGTTATCCCAGACTATAAACTATATAGGAAGGACAGGAAAGAAGGGGCAAACAGGAGGTGTTGTAGCCTTGTGTCAAAGAAGTGATAAAGTTTTACGAATTGGAATATCCAAGTGATTTGGAGTCACCATTAGAAACTCTGTGGGTAAGAGTATCAGGCCACGATGGACTAACAGTAGGCATATGCTATCGGCCACCAACCCAAGCCCCTGAGGGAAACTGACAGTTGGAGAATGTTGTAAAGGAGGCATCCAAGAAGGGAAGCCTGGTTATAATGGGGGACTTCAATTACCCTCACATAGACTGGGTGAACTGTTGTTCAGCACATGATAAAGAAATAAAGTTCCTAGATATGCTAAATGATTGTTCCCTGGAACAGATGGTTAAAGACCCAACTAGAGATATAAGAATTCTTGACTTGATCTTGAGTAATACACAGGATCTGGTGCAAAATGTTAATGTGACTGTTCCAATAGGGAACAGTGACCACAATATAATTACTTTTAACTTAATCATAGACTGCCAAACACTGATAAAATCTAACACAGAGACCTTTCACTTTCAAAAAGGAAACTTTCAAAAGATGAGGAAACTAGTAAAAAAAGAAGCTAAAAGGGAAAAATGAGAGATTCCAAACACTCCAAGAGACATAGAGGCTGTTCACAAAAAGCAATAACAGAGGCCCAGTTGGAATGCAAACCCAAAAGGAAAAAGGGCACTGCCAGGTCCAAGAGGACTCCAATGTGGCTTACAGGAGCTGTTCAGGAAGTGATCAAAAGCAAGAAAAGCTCATTTAAAAGATGGAAGGCTTGTCCAAATGAGGAAAACAGACAGAAACAAAAATTCTGGCAGAACAAATGCAAGGCAACAACCAGGAAAGCAAAGCAAGACCCTGAGGAGTGTATATCTAAAAACACTAGGAGAACTAACAAGGACTTCTTTAAGTATATTAGTAGTAAGAACCCAACTAGGAAGGCCATTGGACCATTAGAAGATAATGAAAGGCAAGGGATTATTAAAGAGGAAACAGATTGCAGAGAGACTCAATGAATTCTTTGCTTCACTATTCACTGAAGAAGTCAGAGACCACATGCCCAAAACAGAGCCTATCTTTGTAGGGAGGGAAACCAAAGAATTAAGCCAGATAGAAATAACCAGGGAGGAGGTACTTGCATGTCTTGTTAAACTAAATGCTAACAAATCACCAAGACTAGATGACATCCATCCACAAGTTCTCAAGGAACTTAAAGATGAAATTGCTGAGATCCTGGTCAAAATAAATAATCTTTCCCTCAAATCAGGCATTGTGCCTGAGGACTGGAAAGTAGCGAATATAATACCAATCTTCAAAAAAGGATCCAGAGGTGATACAGGAAATTACTGACTAGTCAGTTTGACATGTGTCCCAGGTAAAGTGGTGGAAACCATCCTAAAAGATAAAATTAATAGGCACATAGAAGAGAAGGTGCTGCTGAAGGAGAGTCGACATGGCTTTTGCAAGGGCAAATCATGCCTCGCTAATCTGTTTGAATTCTTTGAGAGTGTCAACAAGCATGTGGATAAGTTGACATTGTTTCTCTGGACTTTCAGAAGGCTTTTGACAAGGTCCCGTACCAAAGGGTCCTGAATAAACTTTTCAGTCATGGAATCAAGGGACAGGTCTTGTCCTGGATCAGCAACTGGCTAAGGGACAGGAAACAGGATAGCATTAAATGGACACTTCTCCAAGTGGAGGCAGATAAAGAGTGGAGTCCCCCAAGGTATAGTATTGGGGCCCCTGCTTTTCAACCTCTTCATAAATGATCCAGAAGTAGGAGCTAATAGAAAGGTAGCCAGATTTGCCGACGACACAAAATTATACAGGGTAGTAAAAATGGAGAGAGATTGTGAGGATCTCCAGAGGGAGCAAACCAGTGGCAAATGGGGGAGTGGGCAAAACCAGTGGCAAATGAGCTTCAATATTAGTAAATTCAGAGTGATGCACATTGGGGCAAAAAACCCCAATTACGTTTATAAACTGATGGGTTCTGAAATCTCTGCAACAAACCAGGAAAGGGACCTTGGTTTCCTGGTGGACAGCTAAATGAAGGTGTCAACCCAATGTGCCACAGCAGTGAAAAAAGCAAACTCAATGCAAGGGATCATTAGGAAGGGTATAGAAAATAAGTCAGCAAGTGTCATTTTCCTTCTTTATAAATCTATGGTGAGGCCCCATCTGGAGTATTGTGTACAGTTCTGCTTACCATACCCCCAGAAAGATATGGAAATGAAAAAAGTGCAGAGGAGGGCAACTAGAATGATTAGGGGACTGGAACACCTTACCATCTGAGGCTGCAAAGGCTGGGCCTCTTCACTCTTGAACAACAGCGCCTAAGAGGTGGCCCGATTGAAGTTTATAAAATCATACATGGTATGGACAAAGTAGATAGTTAAAAACTTTTTCCCTATTGCACAACACTAGAACTAGGGGGCACTCCATGAAACTTTTGGGTTCTAGATCTCAAACAAATAAGAGAAAATACTTTTTCACCGAGAGGATCACTGGTCTATGGAACTCTCTGCCAGAAGAAGTGATGACAGCTGTCAGGCTTGACAGCTTTAAGAAAGGATTAGACAAGTTCATGGAGAACAAGGGTATGATTGGTTATCATTATGGATGCCTAAGGACAACCACTGGTTTGGAGAGATAAGATATTTCTGAATGCCATTTGCAGGGAATCTTAAGCAGGTGAAGACATCTGCTTGGGAATACCCTGAAGCAAATGTTGAGCCACTGTGTGAGACAGAATGCTGGACTGGATGGGCTGTGGCCCGTTCCAGCAAGGCTGTTCTTATGTTCTTATATATAGTGCTGATGAAGCCATTCTGCTTGTGCAAACTAGCTGCCAGATGAAACTGGCAGGGGCTCAATGCCATCAGCACAGTGAACACAAACTAAGGTTACTCAGTCTGGTTCTCCTATGTAAACTTGCCAAAATCTCTAGCCTGAAATTAAGCTCACTCTGCAGCTAACTCATCAGCTGTGTTACGATATTCTGTAAAAAGAGATGGCTAACAGGGCATTTACATTTAAAAACTACAGTTTAATGAGATGCAGATTCTATCTAGAAAATTTGGAGGTTGGCATATCCAAAATAAAAGTTATACCAGAACTCAAATATTGAGATTCAGAATGGACAGTGATGGACTCAGATTCAGGAGACATTGGTTCAAAGCCCTGCATGGTCATGGAACCTCACTGTGGGGTGACAATGGTAAAACCATTCTTTAAATATCTTACATACCCCCAAAACCCTATAAAAGGCCACTACAGTATATGTCAAATACACCTTGGCATCCCATAGTAACAGGCATTTTTTGTTCTTCCAGATTATATGGGAACTTTAATATTGTGGTGTGGGTTTTTTTGTAATTTGCTTCAAATATAAGCACATAAACATGCTAAGTAGATTGTTTGTAAGGATGTAAAGTTGTAATTTGATTGTTTAGTTGAACTAGTGCAGTAGAGTACTGATGTATTTGTTGTCAATATGCTTGTTTGATAAACCTCTTCAACCTTCTTAAGTCACATTGGCTGTCCCTACTTTATTACCAGCACAGCTTGAGTTTGCTGTGCTCTAGTCATAAACGTTGATTCAGATATACTAGCAGGAGCTTCATCTCCTGATTCATTCACTTGGAAAGATAGTTGAAAGATGTGGACTCAAAAGAGCACAGATTTGGGGACGGGCTAAAAGCACTATACAGTGGACCCTTGTATAACAAACTGTTTGTGTAACATAAAATTTGTACAACATAAAAATTCTGGAGATATGGGAAATTTGCTTAACATAATTGCCTATGGGGAAAATCTGTACAACATAAAAATGGGATCACTCTGTTTTCAATGCATTCCTATGGGAAATTTGTATAAAGGAAAATTTGCTTAACATAATTTCATTTGGAATGAATTAATTCCTTTATACAAGGTACCACTGTACTTTCTTCTAGCAGCATATTTTGAACCCTTCATGACTGAGGGCTCTGCTTTGTGCAGAAGGTTCAACTCACATTCAGGCAAATGTAGCGGACACTTCTTTTCATCTTATCCCATTATGTACCAGGGCTGACATCAGAAAGTATGGGTCTACTGCATATGGTAACAGTAGTAAGTTCAACCAGTTTGGCTTTTTGTTCATCCATTATGTGTGGATAGAGTGCTGGTCTCTGGAGGAAGCTCTTTTTAAGATTTTCTATTTTAAAAGGAAGTATCTTCATGACAAAGATACTATTCTACTGTTGTGGAATGCAGTCCATACCAAAGTCTATAATACAACATCTTGATGGATTGTAGATGGAAATGCACCTCGAAGGAACCAGGTTTTTCAGAGACAGTATAACATTTATTTGTTTGTTTTAATAATTGCTGTAACATAATAAAAACAGAACAGTTTAGTTTAAAACGATGACAAACGTAATGGAATATACAAGCAGTAACAACACATGAAAAATGACAAGGCATTGCTAAAACATTTCATTCACAATGTATAAACCTATGGAGGCTAGAACTGCATGGATATCTATTGTCAGATTTCCCAAAATAGGGCTCTCTGCTGAGCCTCAGCTAGTTAAAGACACTGCATGCCACTGACACCGCCTGAGCTTCCAGCAACAGAGGTGGGTCACAGAATATCACCAGACTGATGCCAGTTTTAATGAAGCCACATGGCCCTCTGAGGGTCCCTAGCATATTTGAAGGGGAGTGCGGATTGAAAACTATGAGAAGTTTCTGAAATCTTTCCCTTATTTATTTATTTATTTATTTATTTATTTATTTATTTATTTATTTAAACATGTCACTGCCCGTCTTCCCAGAGGGGGCTCTGGGTGATTTACAGTATAAAACACAACAAAACAATGGATATCAACAGTTATATGCTGTTGACTCACTGGAATGTTGGGATCAGTCGGTAGCAAAACAAGAAGGGGCCGCCGAAGAACTTGCTGTCCTGACATCATCAGATCCGACACAGGAACAACCTTGATGAAGTGAAAAGCATAGATAGAAAGGCATGGAGAGCATTGATCCACAAAGTGACCAACAATCAGACATGAAAACGGATAGATGAGATGTTATATACCGGTAGTTGTTTGATGGGGCCCTGGAACCCGAAAAGAGCTCCTAAAGGGCAATGGCCAAAACAAGGCTGCTTTAAAACCTCCCCAGGACTCTTGATACCTTCAACATTATCCAGAATATTTTTTTCCAAGAAGCAAATCTATTTTATCCTGCCCAGCCCTGTTTGGAGGGGAGGGGGAGAAGGCAATTGGCGTGTCTGGCCTTAATTTGTTTTGAATCAGGATGTGAAGCAATCCATAATTGCATAAAAACAGTAAGATGTCTTCCTTGCAGTGTCTAAAATTGCAGTTTGTATGTTAGTAGAAGGGCTGGATAGGATCTTATAAGGATAAACTTTATTTTGTTGTTTCTCACTTAGTCCTTTATTGTTTTCAAGTGAATTGATTAGATTGACTTGCCTGAGGTAAAGGAATGATAGAGCCAAATGTCATCTTGATAACCCCCAACTCAAAGTTGATGAGATAGAATTGTGCAGATCATGTGGCATAAATAGCATGAGCAGGTCATTCTCCCTCAAACACTCTTTAGAGCTGGCTTTCCAGGAGTGAAGACACAAAAGTCACCATACTCCTAATATAAATAAATAATTCCCTGTGATAAGAGCTTTCACAGAAAGTTCTCATGTAATTTACAATAAAACTGCATTCTGTGTGTCCCAGTATAACTACCTGCTGAAATTTTATATTATGAAAATAATGTAAAATTTTTGTTTGACTTGGAAAGTAGTCACTAGGATAGGATAAGGGAGAGCTTCATTGGGATGAATGAGAAGCTGAAGTGATTAACAGAGTTGAGGGTGGCTTCAGAACACTTATTGACAAGAGAGAAGATCACCTGGTTGCTAATATTACAGAAATGTCCTTGTCCCTTCTGGGTTCAGTGATGTGTTTGCCACAGGGAATAATTTTCATGTGCCTAGGGATACATATGGTTGAAGGACTAGTGGAAACCAAGGGAGGTGATGTAAGTACAGTATGTCGATATGTGATCTGATCATCCCATGTGCCAAGCAGATTCAAAACTTATGTGGCTGTGAACATGTGGAAATGATATTTGAAATCCTGTCTTCATTGCTTGAGTCCACACAGATCAGAAGTGACAGTATAAGGCAGTGCATCAAGTGAGGTTTGAGGGAAGTTACTATGCAAGTTGCTAATTAGTGTAGCAGAAAATCTACACTAACTCATTTCAGCTGTGCTATGAGCCCTTTGCCATGTTGAATAAGGAACACCATAATTTCATTTTGTAAGCTAAGCAATGAAGGACCTGATTAATATTTGGATGGATTAGAGATGACCAGGGAACATTAGGGTATATTTCCTATTAAAGGTAGAGAAGAATCCTGTGTGAAATGCTGTAGAGCTATTATTGCCATCCACAATTGACTATTCTGAGCTATAAAGACTAAAAGAAAGATTGATTGTAAGGCAGAAGCTTCTGTTCCTCTTGAAAGATCTCCTTTCCTATCCTCTTTGAATCAGCCTAATGGGCATTTCTTTTGTATCTGATGAAGTGTATGTTAAAATAAATATTGTGTAAAGATGTAGAGAAATGTTGCCCCGAATGGGCTTTTATCTTGCCCATCAAAATCCAGCCTAATTAAATATTAGAAAAGGCTGCTTCCATTATTTTTCAGAAGGAGTGAGTATCAGGTCAGTGCTTATCAAATAATAAATAAGGGATTATGAAAAGAAATACACACATGTGTATAGCAGAGAAAAATGAGCTTAGCAACAGTAGCATGTAGATAAAGTGTAGATAATTGCATTAAGTATTATCAGAACTTAGAAACGGAGAGACAAAGAAACATGACTTAGAATAAAACTCTTATATTGAATATATACAGCAAATATACAGCAAATAACAACAGCATAACACCAAGCAATAGCATATTGTGTGGGGTACTGTTTCTCACCATAAACAGTCCCAATTTAACATTATTACAGCCAGTTCTTTTATACACATTTAGACCTCATCAGACATGATTTTAACCAATCACATCCTGACACACCATGATGTCATTAACTATTCCACCTGTGCTAAATCACTTAATCTGCTAGTGATTTCTAATTCCATGTACTTGTGGCTAACATCATGACGCTGCATTTACAAATTCTCTGTTCAATCTGTTAAATATATATTACATACATTTTTTCAATTCTACATACAGTATTATGACAGTGCTTTTTAATTTTTTTTAAATTTTTATTCCCCCACCCAATGGCCTTTGGCACATTTAAAATTTTATTTATTTATTTATTTTTCCTAGTGCCGACCAGCTGGCCCTGGGGCTAGTCAGCACTTTTAATTTTAAAATATTTTATTCCTCCTCCCCCTAGCGCTGATCAGCTGGCCTTCGGAGCTTTAAATGTTTTTATTATTTTTTAAATTTTCCTAGCACTGACCAACTGGCCCTGGGGCTGGTCTGTGCCAGGAAAAAAAAGCGGAAAACCCGGATCATATGTGCTCCCACGGACTTCTGGCTTTGGAAAAATATGCATTTTTAACTGGAGCAAAATATGCCCAACACCAGAGGCAGATCTTGGAAAGCTCGCTAGAAGGGGCATTACCAGTTTTTTTTAAGCCTGGTGGTCGTGGGGACAATATTTTTGGAAACAGTTTATCTGAAAATTAGATCAGGATTTTAAAGGACGTGTGATAGAGCCCTATATGGCAAACTGATTGCACTGGGTTTGAAGGCCAAAGATTGTTCAAGCAGTTGGAATGTGAGAATTAGCCTGTGTCTAAATGGATTGGTCAAGTGAGCAGAGGGCAGGTGAGGCAGCCAAGGGCACATGAAAAACTGCCTGTCACAGGGCTTGCTGTCACATAGATCTTGCTTTCATTGCTACGATTTGCTGCCTTGTTCCATAGCCACATGTGCCTCAGTGGAGGTCCCTTGCCTCTCCAGCATACTGCACATGTGTGAGGGTGTGGTTCTGATCCCTTTGCAGCCTACATATATCAGAAGCATTTGCAAGAAATGTTAAATTGATGGTGGTAAGGTGTAAAGGATATCAGTTTGGTGTTTTGAGACTGAAAGAAAGGACACTGCAGAAATAAATTTTCATTTGGAATGAAGTGACAATAGATAGGGCTGAATTCTTGCAGTTTATTCTTACTGAATTCATATGTTTTTCACAAACAAAATGCAAAGGTTTTTTTTTGATAATTCTGTCTGTATTGTACAGCTGCTCTTTGAAAACAAAACTATGTATTGATCAATTATTATCATAATCAATTGTTACACATGTCCTTAGAACTGCCCTTTGCAGTGCTTTAAGATCTGGTTCTACAATAACTCTGCAAAGTCCTCTAGACAATTAATCCTGATTTTACTAACGCCCCTTATGTGAGTGTGAGAGCTATTTTACTTATTTCCAAGTTAATCCAGCTCAGAGGTTGAATGGCAACGTCATATCCTCTTATGTATAGGCATGCAAGCTCAAGCCAGACAGCTGGCTTGACATTCCTGGCTGGGTGTCCTGCTCTTAGAAAATACATTTGATGCTTATACATAATCTCTTGGCTGCCTGCACCCCAGTCCATCTGTCAGGATGGCACTGTTCCAATTTGGAAGGTAATATTGTTTCGGTCCAATCTGAGGTGTCAAACAATTATATATATAACAGGAAAAATCTTCATTTCCCCTTCTTTTCTTTCTACATCCCCTCTCCGTAATCCCTTCTTTTGTAGTGACTTTGCAGAAGACAATGTGTCATGGAGGAAGCACAGTTATTGCTGGATACAGCGTTTTCCCTCTAAATATGTAGAATGTTTAACAGAAGAACGTGGTATCTTGGGTTTCACTTACAGATAAGGGTAGCAGACAGGATAACTATGTTTGTATTTCTTCTAAGTAGTGCATCAAGTGTAAGGTATAAGGGACTTACACATCTGAAGGTAAATCTCTCTTGTTTATGTAAATGAACTCACTATCACATCGTAGTTCTCTGGATGAGAGAAATATGAAGGTCCAGAAAAATTCAGAAAATTGTTCTTTCTCACTAGATCAAATTTTGAGATCTCCCCCCCCCCCAGGGAAAACATTGGGAACTTTGGGAAGACTGGCAAGATTTTAAATAAAATACTGTACAGTATTTTCTTTTTTGTCATGGGTGAATGGCTTTTTAAGGTAAGGCATTACTCATTCAAAATGTAAAGAACTGTATATTATGAAGATTACTATGTAGGAAAGTGCACCATATGACACTCAAGGAGGCATTTCTGATTCTAGTGTACACTGTCCTTTTAATGGACAAAAAATGGAGTAGGAGACCTTCATTGATTGAGAACTGCAGCTTGCTGTCTTTTGATGATCTTTGTTCTAGTTTGGTGAGAACAGTCAGAGTAGAAGCACTATTGATTCTTGAAGGCTTTCGCGGCTGGGATCTGATAGTTGTGAGTTTTTTGGGTTGTTTGGCCATGTTCTGAAAGTTTTAGAACTTCTAGAAGCAATATTCTTTCCAAATAATGCACTCTATTTTATTACAGTTTATTTTGTCTATTGCTCCTCTAGATGCAAAAGCTAAAATAGATGTGCATAAGTAGCAGAGGATGTACAAGTTTCTAGCTGTATCTTTCTTGTAGGATCCTTTCATAATTTAGCATAAAACTAAAATGTTTAATGTAGCTAACTTAAGTTACAGTAAAGCATTTCATCCAGTGGAAACAGTAAAATAGCTTTGGTATCAAAATAAGTACCTCATTCCAAATGCATGCTCTTAAGTCAAATTACTCTTAAGTCGGGGTACCTATATAAAAATTGAAAAAATAAGTTAAAAAATCTTTTTTGAGAGATAGAAACATTTCGCTGCTCATCCAAACAGCTTTATCAGTCTGAATACAGCTAGTGTGAGTCCTCCATCTTATAGTCAGCTTTGACCTTTTGTCACCCTGGTCTGAATTAGGCTCATAAGATGAACAATGGCCTGAATAGGCTTGTTAGGGAGAAAATAGTATCCATAGCCTTAAGGTGAACAATGGCCTAAGGTGCTGAAACCTATCAAGAATGGGTTGTTAGCTATGGCCTTTGTGGTGAAGGCTTTTTGGTTTGTCTGGGTACTTTGGAAAGCACACCCTGATAAGTAGCAGAATGGCTTCCCTTACTCCTCTCTCAAACCACCTATCTTCTTTGTCTATGTGTACATCCTCAACTTTGAAAGAGTGCTTTTTGTCCTTCAAGTGGAGGTGTACTGCTGATTCTGGTCCCGAGCTGTTACCCTTCCTATGTTGCGCCATCCTTCTGTTTAATGGCTGTTTAGTTTCTCCAATGTAGAGAGGTCTGAACACTCTCCACTCTCCTCTAGTTTGAAGGTCAAATATAGTCCATTGTGGCTCCGTCTTCAGTATGCTGTTTGTAAGGTCTTCAACCCTCACTCCTGGTCCCACATTTGCTGTTTTTCTCTGTTATAGCAGTACAGTTTTTTCAATACAGTACTTGCATTGGGAATCCTAACTGTTATATGTGATGAATAAGAAATAAGGCAAGAACTGATGATATGGGGACAGAGCCTTGTCTGAAAATGTGGACTTGTCTCTGAGGATCCAAGTGGAGCTTCAGGCTTCTGAGAGGCAATTCCTTTTTAAGATAAGGGATGCCTAAAGTCTGTCCCTAAACGTTATTGTTAAGTATTCTGAAATAATGTTAAGATTTCCTTTTGTTAACTAATACCTTTGTTTGTTTAGTTCTCCTGTCCAGAGTGCTTGGGGAGTGGGGTTAATGGAGTTAATCATTCTTCTTATACATTGTTCAGGAATCTCCTAAGTGACAGTTATAGTATGTCCACAATAAATTATTAAAAGGTGCAGATACTTAGAATTTGATGAGCAGTTTACATTAACTTGATATAGCACTGCTCTCTTGCAAGGGAGAAAGTGACTATAGCTCTCTAGGAAATATGTCTGGCAAGGATGATGTAGATCGGGGTGCCCAAACTTTTTATAAGGAGGGCCAGATTTGGTGGCTGAGAATGTGTCAGGGGCCGGTTGCTCCCCAACCCTGCCACCCCACTGCAAGCCCCACCCACTTTCTTTAAAAAAAACATGGGGTGAAGGAGGGGGTGGGAGGGGCGGGTCAGCCAGCAGCGGGCCACTCAGAATGGTCTGACGGGCTGTATTTGGCCCCTGGGCTGGACTTTGGGCAGGCCTGGTGTAGATAATTGATCTTGAAAACAGTTACAGTACTTGTATTCATGTGCACCTCCTGGTTCTCTTAAAATATATTCAGCATTTATATAACATATATTTTGGGACTTAAAATGCAACCTTAAACTCCCCCTCACCTCAGTAATGATGTCAGTAGACTAATACTTGGGTGCAGGATGGAGCAAAATTCTTTTTCCATAGCCACACACACCAAATCATTACAGATTAGCGCTTGAGTATTATCATTCCTTATAAAACCCCAGAGAGTTAAATTCATGAAACAGATGGGATGGATAACACATGAGAGGATGAAGGTAATTTGCTGTGTTCTGGGCAGTGTCTTTCCTCTCTAAATGTTACTAGTGTGTTATGAAGGCTATGCTTAAGAAAAGGAAACTAATTTGGAAAAGATAAAATGATATTTTCAAGGCATTCATTTTATAATTTATTCAGTTAAATCTCTTAAGATTCAGTATACTTAAAACGACATTGTAGAATGGTTTAAACTTTTTTCTTTATTACAACAGACTAGTTTAGCTGGCAGAAGTACAACTGCCAAGAGTGGTCAAGTAGCCCAGTCGTGGATTTACCAACCACGGATGGAGAGCAGAGCCATCTCCTGCAAATTAGTCACTTGAACAATTTCTCAAGTGACAACTTTGGCAGAATGGGAATCAAATATTTTTCACCCTCTTGGCCGAACACAGTTACTATCATGGGTACTCTATTATCTCCACCCAATTATGAGCAAATGTACCAGTATGCCCTCCACTGACCTCTTGAACTTCCTGCCCTCAGGAGCAAAGCAAACAATTACACAGTCTGTGGCCAAGTTTTTATTTGCAGCTCTGAGAATTCGTAAAAGTTAACACTAGATAGCCATATGATAGGGAGTTATCTTATCTGAATTATTTTAACGTTTTATGGATTTTTTGTATTTTATATACTGTATTTTATAAGCCTATTTTTAATTACTCGGGTCCATGACCATATAACAAAATTAGATTAGATTAGATTAGATTATTAACCTCTAGTACAGTACTTCTAATTGGTTGCTTGTATAGTTTTCACATACAGCAAGTGACTAGAGAATCCATTTTATTGTTTTTGAGCTGCTGTGTAGGCTCATTAAGCAGACAGATCAATGTATATAAAGGCAACTTAAAAATTCTCCCATTTTACTTGGACAGTAAAGATGAGGCAGATTTTGTTTAGTCACAAGTTACTGTGGCAAGCTTTGAATCCATGCTTCTTAGAGAGACGTTCACTACTCTGTCTAGTATTCCATATAGGAATACCATACGTTTTGTTTAATTTCGATAAATACAACTTTATTTTATAATTTATTATTGTTTATATTTTTAATTACATATATATGGGGGGCACCAAAATCTTTAAGTGCTTTGGGCCTCTAAGGGTCTTAATCCAGCTCTGTTTCACAGTTGTTTTTCCAGTGACCTCATGAATGAGTGACACCCAAAATGCTTTACCATGAATAGCCTTGCTCTGCTCTTGCAAAAACAAGCTTATTGCTTTCTTGAATTTCCCTACCCTTGGTGCCTGCTCATGTGAGTTTTGTTTTCTCATTATGTGCCCAAAGTACATATGACACCCCAGTTTCATCATTTTTGTGGCTCACTCAAGAGTATCCACAAAGCTGTCCTCCATCATCATACTGCAAATGAACAGATCTTCCCTCCTGTGGGTTTCTTAGCCATCCAGTTTTCGCAGCCACACATAATAATTTCAAATCTTGGCCTTGGTATTAAGTGACATATCTTGAACTTGATAATAATTATTCATCTCTGGGAGAAGATGTGTCTCAGGATCAAATGTGTAAATTGGGTGTTCTTCTAGAACTGATTCTTTCTTGGGATCCCCAGTTTACAGCTGTGTCCAGATTGGTTTTTAATCTGTTTAGGTTTGTTCCCCTACACTGTCCCTACCTAGATGAGGGCTCCCTCAGGATGTTGGTGCAAGCACTGGTCATCTTCCAGATTGACTACTGCAGTGCTATCGATGTGGGGCTTCCCTTGGGACTGATCCAGCGACTACAGCTGGTTCAGAACGCAGCAGCCAGATTGGTGGCTGATATGAACAAATTTGATCACATCACTCCATTGCTGGTCAGCCTCCATTATGTCTTAGAACAGGTTCAACATTTTGACATTCAAGTATAAAGCCCTTCATGGTTTGGAATGACATAACTCGTCAGAGCACTTTCCCCCAGTTTCAAATCCATGACCCACCAAATCATCTGAGGCCAGGCTCCTCTGTGTAGCCACCCCAAGAGAAGCCTGAAAGCCATCTACTTGAAATAGGGTCTTCTCTGTGGTGGCGCCAATGTTATGGAATCAACTCTCAGAGGAGCTACATCTGACCCCCTCCTTGTACTCCTTTAGGAGACAATTAAAAACTCTACTTTTCAGGGAGGCCTTTCACGTTGACCCCAGTTGAATGCTTCACCTCCTGACTTGTTTCACACTGAAAATTGGTTTGCATCACTGGTTGATAGTTTGTAGATTATGTTTTGGGATATTTTTATTCTGTGTTGTTTGTTTTTACTCCTTTATTTTTTGTTTTTAATTTTCATTTCAATTGATGTATTGTTCCTTTTGGGTCTGTCTTGCCCTCTTTGTTAAGTGCCCGGAGTTCCTTCGGGAAGACGGGCGGTATAAAAATGAATGAATGAATGAATAAATAAATAAATAAATAACTGTTTGTATATTGTTCAGAATAGTGTTTTGGCACTAATGTGGTGGTATATAAATTAAAGTAAACAAAGTAAAAATAAATAAATGATTTATATATATGGTCTTGCAGGCATGGCAGTCCTATTGTACTACAAGATTCTTTCTTGGCTTTACTCCAGGTCATTGTGGAGGATGGGATGACTCTCTGATTGAAACTCTGAGAGCAGGGTCAAATGGGAATTGTAGTTCCATAAAGTCTGGAGGGCCACAAATTGCCCAATGCTACAGCTTTTGATGGATGTGTGCCCAGTATTTTTCAGTTCCAGGCCACCAGCAGAGTCAACTTTCTGAAAGCAGTGATTCCATGGTTTGAGAGGGATAAAAGGCAAGCCAGACATCTGTGAAGAAGCCGGTGTATTAAGAGGTTTTGGTCTAGAGGTCCTGTCTGTTCAGAATGAATAAGAGAAGCCCAACCCAATAAAATTATTTAATTATCCAATACTTATTTAAATCTTTCTGGCACTGACTCCAAAGAACCATATTTTGTGTTGTTTATATGCCAAATTCTTACATGCATGGATAACCTAGCAGGCATAGACATTTCCTTGATCTGTTAAGTTTCCCTACATGTATTTTTCAACCAGAAGCATGAGAACTGCGATGTCCTAAGTGGTATAGCATAGAATAGGTTGTGCCACATGTTTTTCCCTAGATGCAGTGGACTGACCAATTTGTTTACTGTAGTAAACTGCTGCTTCTTAACTGGTTGTTTGCATGGATTTGTTGCTGTTTTCTGAGTAGTCAGACTGGGGGACTTTGACAGACGCTTAAAAATTAGAATGACATTCTGTTGTAGAATCTTTATAATTTCATTGGTTTGAAGTAGGAAATGCCATTTTATTTAATTTTGCATGTATTATTTGCAATTCTTCAGTTCTGATAGTCCATAATGTAATTTTATTCTGTTTTTAAAATACTGTATATTCTGCTTTTATGGAATTTTATGCACTTTGAGAAGGTAATGTGTGTCAATACATGGTGTGTAGGTCAAGTGATAAATAAGATGAAAACTGGTGGGGAAATAGACATATTTGGACAAATGGCTGGTCAAATATTTTTCATGTATTGAGCATTAGGTTAGCTAAGACATTTTACTGTTCAGCAGTTTTTTTCCTGTTAGATAAACAAACAAATATGTTCCTCAACAGATTTGATTTGTTGTAAATATAAAAACAAATACGGTAAGTGAACTGTTTACTGTATATGCATTTTTGGTGGTGTCTGGCAGGGTAGGGCAGAGTAGAATAGTCTGATTCTCATAAAATTCATCTTTTCCCCCAGCAACCTTGAGTACCATACGGTTTGGGGTTTTGTGCATTCAGTGGACTGGCAGCCTGTATTTTAACATGACTGAAAGAACAGATGGTAGCAGTAGTGTCATGATTCAGTCTCTTTTGCAGAGTCAGTCCTTTATTGTATAGTGTGTCCTCATTTGTGTAACATATGCTGCCAAAATGTTTATACTGATTTTCACCAGAAGCTAGAACTATTCACGTATTGTATCTTTTAGAAGTGTTACTAAAAACTCTTAATTTTAGCAAAAGCTATTATATCGTCTCCTTTAAATTTCAGTTTCAATAACAATTTAATTCTACAATATTAAAAGATCACACAGAAATGTTATTTTGGAAATGTACAGAGCATCAGACGTTCTTAAACATATATGACATTGCTACAAGGTAAACAAAACAGGTGTGTTTGTGGAGTTAAATATCTATTTCAAAGTGAACACCACCTAGAATGTCAGATAAAATGCATACAAATGTATATATTATTTATTTATATCCTTATGCATACTTCATTTCCTCCATGGAGCTTGGAGAGGCATGTATGATTTTTTTTACCTTCCTCATAGCAACCCTGCATGTAGGTTATGTTGAGAGATAATAATGGACCTAAGGTTTTTTTTAGCAAGCTTTGTTGCTCAGTGGATCCTGGACTTGACACCTCTTTGGTCTAGTTGGGTATTAGAATTTAAGGTTTTTTTTTTTTTTCAAGATGTTCTGGCAACTTTAATGGCATGTCTGTGAAGATTCTTAGTCATTCAGGTGACGTTACAGTCATCCCCCCTCCATTTCATAGTCCTGGTATATTGTGGGACCTCAGTATATGAAGGCAAGGGCCCCTGGGGCAAGCTGTGTGGGCCTGTTTGAGGCATCCTGCACTTACCCCAGACCCGGCGCTGCACAGACTGGGCCTCTGACGGGCTTGCTGAGCCTGTCAGGGCCCCAGAAGTGGTTTCTGGGAAGCCAGAAGTCACTTTTGAAAAACTGGAAGTGACTTCTGGTTCACCGGAAACCACTTCTGGAGACTTCAACAGGCCCAGGAAGCCTGTCAGAGGCCTGCTTGGGGAAGCACCAGGCATGGGGTAAGTGCAGGAGGCCCCAAATAGGCTCCCAAGTCCCAACTCGACCCAGCATTCACATATCACAGATTTTCCATTATTGCAGGTCAGGTTGGGTCCCTAACCCTTGCGATAAACAGGGGATTGCTGTATCCAGAAGCTGAGTCATGGTGGCTGAACTTCTTTACTTGTTAGGTTGAAACATTTTGCTTCTCATCCAAGTAGCTTCAGTCTGAGGAAAATTGGTAGCAGACTTCCAGTTTATCCTCCACATTGGTTTTACTTCACCCTGATCTGAATACACTCATTAGTTAGACAATGGCAAGGAAGTCACATCTCTGTAGCTCCTTCCAATACCCATTAAGCATGGGTCATTAGTAGTGGCCTCCATGGTGGAGGTGTGAAGTGGTCTTATGGTGATAGATGAAAGGGCAGAATGATAAATAGGGACAGATTGTGCCTAAGTCCTCCGCCTATGCTGAGTGAAGGATTTTCTATACACATATGAATGGCTTCCCTGACCCCTCTCTCAAACCAACTATCTTCTCTGCCTAGTATGAATCAGCAGTGTACAGTCACCCCCCACCATTTCGCGGTTCAGGTACTGCGGTCCCACTATATCGCGGGATCACAGTACCTGCACTTCGGAGCCACGTGGGGGGCAGCGGTGGGGGGGGTGATCCGGTTGCTCCGCGCCACCCCTGCGCTCCTCCGAGAAGCCTCGGAGCAATGGGGGGGAGATCCGGTCGCTCTGCGCCGCCCCCGCGTTCCTCCGAGAAGCCTCGGAGCCATGCGGGGGGAGGGGGAGGGGGGTGATCAGGTTGCTCCGTGCCGCTCCCCGCACTCCTCCGGGAAGCCTCGGAGCCGTACGGGGGTGGTGGCGGGGGGACGATCCGGTCGCTCCGTGCCGCCCCTCCCTCTCCTCTGAGAAGCCTCAAAGCCCCCCTGCCCCCCACTTCCGGTTAGATGGCCGACTGTGCAAGACGCTAGGGGAGCTCCTCCGTGGAACCCCCAGAGCTCACAGGAGGTTTAAAGAGGATTCGCGAGGGCTACGCGACCTCTATTAACCTCAGGGAGGGGCCCTGAGGGTCTGGGTACCAGCTGTTGCCTTTTGCGACTCTCTTTTCACCCCCGATCCGGAGGGATTGGGGGGGAAAGATCGAGTTGCGGCACTTTTCGACCGCTACTCCTGTGCAGTGAAGTCTCACTAGTCTTGGCAGGGAGCCATCAACCTCCAAGGACTCTAAAAATCGTTTCTATCGGAGGGATAATCAACAGGCTGTTAAACGGCCACTTTGAAGATAAAGGATTACGCCCGGAGGAAACGAGAGCCTGCTGTTTTTTGTATCGGAATCTGCTCGGACCGTGGTGGAGGAAATAGCCGTGTCTCTCCTTCGTGAATGCAAATCGAAACCAAGCGGTAGGGGCAGAGGAGACATCCCTTCATTTGCAAAGTGAGTTTAATCTAATATTTAAACTGAATGGGAGGAAAAATGGGACATGGAAAGCTTGATCGTAAAGTCTGCATTTCAGGACTGGTGTTTTGAAACCCCCCCCCCCCGCTCTTTGTTTTGAGAAGAGATGGTGTGAAATTTGAATAGAGGAGAGCGCGGGGGGTGGAAGGGGGAGATTTTAAAGACTTTTAAAGACTCTGGCGTTGGAAGTTACCTTCCCCCCCTTTCTTTTTTTGACTCTACACTTCCAGAGACTTGTGAGAATTAACAGCTGAATTCCACCCTCTTTTTTCTTTCTTTTTTTTTCCATGTGGAGGACTTAGAGGGATTTGAGTGACGGATAAGGTGGCTGGATTTTACATTTTAAAGGACTCCAACAGTGCGGGCTGGAAGCCATAACAGCTTGGGAGTTACAACAAACTGGAGTTTTTTTCCCTTTCTCTTTTCTTAACCGGATTAGACTTCTAGAAGTAGTGGAAGAAATATATTTCTCTTGGATACACTAAACAACTTCTTTGGATTAGGCTGTGAAGAGCTGAAGAATTTCCTTATTTTATTTTATTTTATATTTCCCAACTCTTAATTTTTAAAGGTTTCTTGGTGGATTCTAGGTTGTTTGTTTGACTGCAGTAGAAACGAACCTAAATTCCTGCATGTTTTCCTTTGTTCCCTTGGCCTCAAGGACAAAGGACAGACATAACAGCAACTCTGTGCTCTGAGACTGAGAATCTCATTCTTTAGGTTGGAGCGCCATCTGGTGGATTTAAATAATCATCGTATTGGACACTGGCTGAGAAATTCATTTCTTGTGTTAGAGCGCCATCTGGTGGATTTGGAAAATTATTGCATATAAAACTTATTCTGAACATTGTATTAAACGGGAAAGTGTTTGATTATGTAGAAAATTAGATAAAATTTGATAAATTGTTATAAACTATAATATTTGATATTTAGACAACTTAAAGTTGGAAAAAGTTAAAATGAAGTTAGAATAGACAAACTCAATATCACTGATGGCAATTGGGTAAATATAAATTAATATTAATATTAATGGAGTACTAATAGATTAATTCGATTGGTTAAAGGTTATGGTGGTTTATTGAATGAATTAATCTTAATACGTGGTTAAATTGTGTCCTATTAGAATAGAAGGGATGGCAGAGAAGAAGAAAACGACACCTTTAACACAGAGAAGAGATTCTAGACAAGAAGAGGGCAAGGAATGGGAAGGACTAATGATACATATAAGGAGAGAATTTGAAAGAAGTGAACAAAGTATGGACCAGAAGTTGTCAGAACTAAAGGAAGACATGCAGAAACAAATAAAAGAGGCAGTTGGGGAGCTCTCAGCTCAAGTGAAAGATTTAGCGGTGAAAACAAAGAATATAGAAGCTAAAGTGAAGAAAGTGCAGACAGAGGTTAAACAATGCAGAGAAGAAACAGAGAAGAATAGAACAGGAGTGTCAGAAGTAGAGATTGCGCAAAGGAAAATGGCTGAGGAGCTTGCCTTTCTTGAAATGAGACAAAGGCAACAGAATCTCCGTTTCCGTCTGATCCCATGGGAGGAAGGAGAAGATATTAAGGCCAAAGTAATAACGGAATTGACGAAATGGCTTGGATGGCAGGAACAAGAGGTAGCTGATGCAATCTCCCAAGTGTTCAGAATTGCAGTCAGATCAAAGAAACTGAGAGCGAAGAAGACACCAGGCGATGTCATTGTGTCATTGACATCCATGGCCGTGCGAGATAGAATTCTGAAACACAGTTATGACAATCGGTTTGTGATTGATGGTCAACAGATCTTGATATATAAGGAGATTCCTCTCCATTTCTTGAGAAGAAGAGGAAGTTATAAGTCTCTGGCAGAAACGTTGAGAAGAAATGGTTTGAGATTTCGCTGGGAGTTCCCAGAAGGTCTATCCTTCATTTATAAGATGAAAAGATTTAAAATAACATTTGAGTCGGAAATAGGGAAATTTCTGAGAAAATATGGAGAAGAACTTGGGTACAGAAAACCATTGAAAGAGGGTGACAAATCACCTGAAGAAGAGGAAGAGGTAGAGGATGAGGAGTCAGAACTCTCTGAGGAGGAAGAAGGTAAAGCTGATTTAGCCATGGCCAATATTTGAATAGAGATTGATAAAAATATATTTAATTTGAAATCTACAATGGCGCTGAGAGTATTGACTTGGAATGTTAATGGTCTGAATGAAAAGACCAAGAGAAATAGAATCACGCATTTATTGAAGAAAGAAAATTTGGACTTGATCTGTCTGCAAGAAACACATGTTGCAACAAAACACATGAAGATCTTAAAAAACAAAATTTTGGGACAAGAATTTGTATCATCTGATAAATTGAAGAAAAGAGTAGTAGTAATATATGCAAAACATAAACTGGAACCTAAGTTGATTATGAAAGATGAAGAGGGTAGATTTCTGATGGTGCAAATCACTTGGCAATCTGAAAAATTTTTTATTGTAGGCATTTATGCGCCAAATGATAGGAAACTAGAATTTTATAGAGAGGTAGAACAAAGACTGTTAGATTATATGGATGAAAAACTCTTTCTGATGGGAGACTGTAACGGAGTAATGATGCCAGATTTGGATAGATCTCAGAAAAGGAAAGGCTCAGAAGGGAAACTACCGAAATCCTTTTATGACTTAGTTGAAAATTTTGGATGGACTGACATTTGGAGACTGAGACACCCAATGGAAAAACAGTTCACGTTTTTTTCTGAACCGAATCAGAGTTGGGGAAGAATTGATTATATATTTGTCCCTAATGATATTTCACATAGAGTCACAAAAGTGGAAATTTTACCCAAAACGATTTCAGATCATAATGCAATGGTGATGGAAATCAAAACAAAAATGCAAGGATTATACCGTTGGAGACTGAATGAAAGCTTACTGGATGAGACTGAGACCTGGCAGATAGCGAAAAAAACTTTCAGAGACTATTTGAAAGACAATTGGAGAAGAGAAACATCAACAAACGTCGTATGGGATGCTAGTAAGGCTGTTATGCGAGGCCTCTTTATTCAAAGAAATGCATATCAGAAGAAACAGAAAGAAAAGAAGCGAAATGAGATTTTAAAAGAATTGGTAGAGACTGAGAAGAAATTGGTGGAAAAGCCAAAGGAACAGAAATGGACTCAAAAACTAAAGATGCTTCAAACTCAGTTGTCGATGATTATTAATCAAGAAATTGAGTGGAAGGTGAAGATGATGAGACAAAGGAACTTTGAATCGGCAAATAAAGTAGGGAAATTGCTGGCTTGGCAGCTAAGATGCAAGCAAAAACAAAAGGTTGTGAACAAATTAGTAGTAGATCAAAAAATAGTGGAAGATCCAAAAGAAATTGTAAAGGTGTTTCGGAACCTTTACAAAAATCTATATACGAAGAAAAAAGAAAACCCGGAACAGATTGACAGATATTTAAGAGAGAATGGACTGAAAAAAATTTCAACAAATCAAGTGTCGATATTGAATGAGAAAATTACCCCTCATGAAGTACAAAGTGCAATAGAGAGGGCGAAAACTGGAAAATCACCGGGCCCAGATGGTTTGACTGCAAAATATTACAAAAAACTATCAGAAGAAATGTTACCAATAATGGTGGAGGTCATGAACGAAGTTCTTGAAAAAGGAGTCATACCTAATACTTGGAAGGAGGCGTATATAACACTGATTCCAAAGGAGAACTCAGATATGACAGATGTTAAAAATTATAGGCCCATCTCCCTTTTGAATGGAGACTATAAATTATTTGCCGATGTTTTAGCTAATAGACTAAAAAGGGTTTTAATTGAGTTATTACACAAAGATCAAGCAGGGTTTCTTCCTGGCAGACAGATGAAAGATAATATGAGAAATATAATTGATATAATAGAGTATCTAGAAGTCAGGAAAGAGAAACAAGCTGCTTTAATATTTATTGATGCTGAAAAAGCCTTTGATAATGTTTCTTGGCAATTCATGAAAAAGAATTTGGAAAATATGGGAGTGGGAACAAAGTTTTGGAATGGTGTTAATGCAATATATAAGGATCAAACCGCAAGTTTATTGATTAATAATGTGATAACAGAAAGTTTCCCGATTGGGAAAGGTACGAGACAAGGGTGCCCATTGTCCCCATTGTTATTTATTACTGTACTGGAAGTATTGTTAGTCAAACTGAGGGACATGGTGACAATTAAAGGTATATGTGTGGGGGATAAGGAATATAAATTAAAAGCGTTTGCTGATGATCTAGTCCTGACGTTAGAGAATCCAAAAGAAAGTATTACTGAGGTGATGAAAATAATCGAGGAATTTGGTAATCTAGCCGGTTTTAAATTGAATAAGAATAAGACGAAGGTCTTATTGAAAAATGTAACAAAGAAAGATTGTGAAGAATCTGAAAAATTGTCCGCCCTTTCAGTGGTGAAAAAAGTCAAATATTTGGGAATTAACTTATCTCTTACGAATTTAAATCTCTTTGAGGATAATTATAATAAGGTATGGAACTCGATTAAGAGAGATTTGGAAACATGGAATAGATTGAATTTGTCGTTGATGGGAAGAATTTCGGTGATAAAGATGAACGTGCTACCAAGGCTGTTATTTTTGTTTCAAATGATTCCAATAATTAGAGGGATAGGTCACTTTAAAGAATGGCAGAAGATATTGTCTAAATTTGTCTGGCAAGGTAAAAGACCCAGAATAAGATTTAAATTATTAACAGATGCTAAGGAAAGGGGAGGATTTGCCATGCCAAACTTGAGATTGTATTACGAAGCGGCCTGCCTCGGTTGGATAAAAGATTGGATCACTCTAGTTGATGAGGACATATTGGATTTGGAAGGTCATGATAACAGATTTGGTTGGCACGCTTATCTTTGGTATGATAAAGTGAAAGTACATAAAAGTTTTATGAATCATGTAATTAGAAAGTCATTACTTCAGGTCTGGGAACGGTTAAAACCGCTCTTAGAAAGACATACACCAAGATGGTTATCCCCAATTGAGGCATTGGTGATCATGAGGAAAGTTAAAGAAGGAGTGGGGATTACATATGGCGATGTGTTATTTTTTTCAGAAAAAGGTCCCAGACTGAAATCTTATGAAATGTTGAAAGAGAAGTTAACAGGTTGGTTTCAGTACCATCAACTAAATGACATTTTTCAGAAAGATAGAAAGGTGTCTGGGTTTGGAGAGAAGGAATCTAGGTTCCAAACCATAATTATGGGCCCAAAAAAGAAACTGTTGACTAGATTATATAACTTTCTGTTGGAGTTGAATTTAAAAGATGAACAAGTCAAAGAATGTATGGTAAAATGGGCTATGGATCTGGGTCATAATATTGAGCTAGATGTGTGGGAAAGACTGTGGAAAAAGAATATAAAGTTTACCGCATGTACCTTGATAAAAGAAAATCTGATGAAGATGATGTATAGGTGGTATATTACTCCAACGAAGTTAGCAAAGATGTATAGGATGAAAGATGACCACTGCTGGAAATGTAAGGAGAAGCAAGGTGATTTTTATCATATGTGGTGGACTTGTGAGAAAGTGAAAGAATATTGGGCACTGATATATGATGAACTCAAAAAGATGTTAAAGTGTACATTCCCAAAAAGACCTGAACTTTTTTTGTTAGGGTTGGTGGATAATGAAATCAAAGGAGCAGATAGGACTCTATTTTTATACGCAACAGCAGCGGCACGAATGCTCCTGGCACAGAACTGGAAGACAACGCATATACCATCTTTGGATGAATGGAGGGCGAAAATATTGGACTTTGCAGAGATGGCCAGACTGACGTGCAGACTGAGGGATCAAGATAACCAGAAGTTCCAGAATGATTGGCAAAAATTTAAGAACTATATGGAGACTCATTGCAAGGAATTAAAGACTCTTACCGGATTAGGATAGAGCTCGAGGGATTATTACTTATTTTTCAAATCTTTTTTATAAGTATATAAAAGGGGTTTGTCTGAAAGGAAGGCTAGGAGATGAATAACGCTAAAACCGCGGAAAGAACAGAGGGAAGTCAAATTTTAGTGGTAGAATGATTTTGTAGTATTAATGTTTTGAATTTGTATCTTCTTTTTTGTATACCAAAATTATTTAATAAAAATATATATTAAAAAAAAAACAAAGCTCCCCTGCCCCCAAGCCCCACCCCACCCGCTTCCACATATTGTGGATTTTCATGCATTGCTCCTCAATCCTTCTCTTGAACCACCTGCCTTCTCTGTCCAAGTTATTAAGATCACTGTTTTTAGGACAGGTAGAACTTTTTGATTTTAAAAGGAAGAGCAATACATCTTCTGAAAAAGACTAATTATATGGCTATCATTGTTTATTTGTACTTCATTAATTACTGGTTTCACTTTTATTATTCACTCTAGTTGGTGGATATTGTAAAGAGCAGGGGTCCTCAAAGTTTTCAAACAGCAGGGCAGTCCACCACCACCCAGACACCAATAGGGGCTGGACCACAGTCCCCCAAAAAAGGCCGACATGGAAAAAAAGGAGGAGGGAGGGGCAAGTGGGTGGAGCCCCTCATGATCAGCCCATGATCTGTGCATCTCCAGGGCCCGAGCAATGCCTTCTGCTCTGGATCACTGTCCTGAGGTGCCGCCGCTGGGATCCCTCTGCTGCGCCTCTTTCTCCTCCTTCTCGTACAGTAGTAGCGGCTGGAGCAGCTCTCCTTCCTTCCTTCATTGCGTCAGGAAGGAGGCAGCAGCCCAGGCAAACTCAGCCCCCTCATCAGGCAGCCACTGAGGATGAGGAGCAGCAGCCGCAGCAAGGGTGGCAAGGCTCGCACCACTATGCGCAGATCCAGCTGTGTGCCCTGGCCATCACACCCTTGCTGTGCTCAGGAGGGAAAGCTGCCTCCTCTCTTGGCCTGGCCTGGCCCCACTTGACTTGGTGCATTGCAAGTGAGGAAGGGAGGGAGGCAGGGAGTAAGGCCTGGGAAGGAGGGAGGGGAGGCAGGAAGGCCTGCCCAAAGCCACCTGCAGCCTGCTCACTGGCCGAGCCCAGCCAGGTTGTGGTGCTCTGTTGGCTTGCCAGCCCACCAGTCACCAACCAGGGACAAATGCAGCCCCACCAGCCTCCCAGGAACCAGGCCCAGACCACCATTGGCCTTCCCTTCCCTTCTTTCTCTGCCGCCACCTCCTTGCTGGCCTCTAACCTGATGGTGGTGGTGGTGGCAGCCTCAGCCACTGGTCATGGCTGGGCTTCCTCCTCTCCCTTGCTCCACGGAGCAAGGCAGCAGCCCTCCTGTTTTAAATTGTCCTGCTCAGCTGCAGACGGTGCCCTGACCTTCTGGGTGGCGGGTGGGGGGGGAGCTGGGGACCTTGCCGTGGCCCTCCTACTTTGAACTACGCCACTACCCAGCATGCCGATCATCTGGGCAATGGGTGGGTGGGGAGTGGGGGAAGCGACGTAGCCCACCGCTTTGAACTACCTCAGCAACAGAAGCAGCTGTGGAGGCTGGCTTGCTCGCGAAGCAGGGGGTAGGTGGGGAGGGTCTGCAATTGGTCCTGGGGGCCGGATTCAGGACCCTGGGGGCTGCATCCCGCCCCTGTGCCATAGTTTGAGGACCCCTGGTAAAAAGGATCAAGGACAGGGTGTATTCTTTGCTGGTTCTTTTATTTAACTTTTTTTTGGTCCAAAAAGCTGTATTGTTCATGTGAATTAGTGCCTATGAACCAACCATTAACAAGTGTTGCTGTAATTTTTTTAATTTTGGCCCCCGGGCCGGACTTTGGTCAGGCCTGCTATAGGAGTTCTGATTTGGCTCAAAACCAATAAAGATTCCTTTCTGAGCTCTGCTCTGTCCCTTACGTCTAAATTTCTTTGGGATATGAGAATGACATTTTGTGCCAAAAACCCAGATATGGCTGAGATTGGGTTTTCTTTTATAGATTTTTTCATATGGAGTAGACTGTACTGCTTCTCTATACACCCTGTTAATCAGGTAATTTGTTACTTTAATAGCTTCAGCCCAATAAGTGAATGGCAAGCCTGCATCTTTCATGAGAGCTTCCATCACATGCTGCAGTCTACCGTTCTGTCTTTCTATTAAACCTTGTTCAGCAGGAGAGCCAACATTTGAGTAACGAATTCTAACACCTCTGTTTTTCAACCAGTTTGTCAAGGCATTATTGGTAAACTCTGACCCTCTGTCAAACTGCATTTGTCGTACCTTGTATGGGCTATGTAATCTTTCAACATATTTAAACCAGTTTTTCAACACTTTAAAAGTTTCATCCTTAGAATGCAAAGGATACGCAAATGAATTACGAGTATGATGATCAATGATTGTTAGTGCATAACGTGAACCTCCTAATGATTTAGGAAGGGGGCCAATAAGATCACATGCCACTAACTCAAACGGAAAATTGGGTTGTCTGTCACTCTTCTTTGCAACGGAGGCTGCTTTGCTCTTTGTCTCAGCACAAACCTCACAGTGTAAATATTTTGAACATTCTTTGACTTTAAGCCCCCCTGTGTGCTCTAAAGTTTTCTTAATGAGCGTATAACTTATATGTCCCAATCTTCTATGCAACAAATGAATACAATTTTCATGAACTGGCTTATTCAAGGAATTTACACATGTTTGTGGCTCATCAAGTGTTTTCAGCTCATATAAACCATTTCTCAGTTTCACTTTGGCACAAATCTCACCACCTCGTTTTATCTTACACCCTGCCTTGTTAAACAGAATTTCAAAACCTTGTTTTATAAGACAGGCAATGCTTAACAAATTATGTTTTAACTGTGGTACAAGCAAAACTTCTTTTATCTCACCCAGCCGTGGAATCCAAATAGACCCCTCCGCTTCCACCGAAGAACAAAGCCCATTTGCTAAACTTACAAATTCTTGTTCAGATCTGTCCTTGGAGATAAGAAGCTGAGGATTTTTAATTACATGATTACTAGCCCCAGAGTCTAAAACGAAGCACATATCCCTCACTGTCTCAGGTTGGCAGACCACCGAGGCTTGGGGATATCTTTTCCTCCTCTGCTGGCTGTTACGTCCCTCTGGAAGCAGCTTTTCTTTTCTCCTCTCTGGGCAGACTCGTCGCAAATGTGAAATACTCTCACAGATGTAGCACCTCCGGACTTCCATTACCTCTGTTAGGTTTCTCTGCCGGCCGGCTGATGCAATCTCCTTGTCTGCAGGAACATGCTGCCCTCTCGCCTCCATGTTGTCAGCCCTCTTCAGATCCTCCTCCCTCAGGCGATCAGTAAGGAAAGCCATGGTGAGCTGTTCTTTCGGGACAGACTCCATGGTTGTGGCTAGGACATCAAAACTGGCATCAAGGCTGGACAGCACGATAAAAACTTTGTGCAGCTCAGTAAACTCAAGGCCTGCTTCTTACAGGTGCATAAACAAGTGCACCATCTTATCAAGATGTTTTGTTACACTCTGTCCAGTTTCCAACCACATACGATAAAGCTGCCTTGTCAGAGTAACTTGAGAAGACACTGTACTCCTCACATGTGCTTCTCTCAAAGTTCTCCAGCAACGTTGTGCACTTTCCAGCTTACGTACCAAGGGTAGCTGGCTATCCTCCAGGCACAAAATTATAGTAGATAAAGCATGCTGATTTTTCTTAACGTCATCACTATCAGAACGTGCTGCTGGGTTATTTACAATATCCCAGAGATCTTGCTGGATCAGAAAATTCTGAACTTTCACTTCCCACGCAAGAAAATTCTTTTCATTCAATCTGGGAAGTTGGAAATTTGGAGCAGATGCCGCCATTCTTATCAAAAAAAGTGTTTGCCTGGTTAGCACGCTTACACACCTTACCACACTGCCAAAAATTTAAACTCACTTTGGGCCCGTGACCTGTCACAGAGTGGTTCAGTGGAAGACTGTGAGAACTGTGTAAATGAGTGTGGGCTTTAACAGCCTGATAGCAGTGCTAAAAATAAAGACGCAAACACAGCCGGTGATTCCCGTCACCAAATAAACTGTATTTACAATATATACAAGTCCAGCACAAAAACAAAATTGGCAGGCATATACCTCATAGACAGTCCTGTAGTCCAAACTCTCGGGATCCAAACCGACAAAGTAACGTGCTGCCCCTTCCAACCTCATTCCACACAATACAGGACAAACTCTCTCACTTTTATACATATGACTGATGCAACCATTGCTCAGCAATTTGATAACTGAGCATGTCCAAACTGCTCTGTCTTGCATCATCCACAATTGCATCATCCCTTGCAATATGACAATTCTAAATCCATTTTGTATAAACCTTAACAGAACCTTCAAAAGAGTTTTAATTCTCAATCAGTCAGTCAGTCAATCAATCAATCAATCAATCAATCAATCAATCAATCAATAGTTTATTGCAGTCATGATCCGTTCAGAGAAGAGAAAAAAAGAAACAGCAGCAGCAAAAGAAGTACAATAAAGAATAGAGGGAGGCATAGACTGGGGTCACAGAGAACATATGCATAGATCAACCATCTGCTAATTGTACAGCCCTTCTATAGTTTGCAGCTAAAAACTATTTAGCAATCTGAGTCTGAGGCAGTAAGAGAACAGCCAGTTATCTGAACAACCTTGAAATATGTGGATCAGAGGATGGATCAGATCCCTCCCTACATTACAAGTAGGTAATGTAAAAGGTTGTGTGATAGAAATCCAGGGACCCTGGCCCCACAAGGGCAGACTCTTTTTTGTCGTGGAGTTCCCTGAAACCTGCCCTGAAGTAAAACTGAGGGTAGAACATTATTCTTGCAAGATAAATGCTCTATATTCGAGGTGTTTGAAGTGTAGTTAGGTAGGTTGCAGGTGTCCTATACACTGGGAGGATACCATATGCCAGAGGTGAGGCGGTTCTGTTCACTAGTGAAAACAACTCTTGTTTACCTATGTCACAGAGTCTCTGGCTTAGTACTCAATAGGCCTGTTGTTCAAGCAATAGAACAGATTCAAGGGACATACCAATGGATCTGATTTTACATTGAATTGTGGATATCCACTTACTGGTATACGAATCAGTTAACATAAGGTATATGTAACCCAGGTGTTCAGCCAGAAAGTTAATCCTCAACCAGAATTTTAAGGTCTGGATCCATGCCCTAGTTTCCATTCAGTCAAATCCTACTTCCAGATATAGAGCTGTCAGTCTTACACAGTTGGGGTCACCCTGAATATGACGTAAAACAGTAGATTATACCTTCTTAGCTCAGAGTTATATGCGCTGATCCAAATAGGTATACCATAAAGCAGTTGGGTCCTTGTTTTTACTTTGAGAACTTGAGCAATAGATGGGATGTGATGTCCACCATTAATTAAGAAAACATCACAAAGTTGAATTTTGCCTGGAACAATTCATTTAGTTCAGCAGATGGTAGCTTTAATTAACATAAAAACCAGAATGAGGCATTACATATCTTTCTTGCTTGAACTATCTCAGAGCAAAAATATCATCAGCGCAGAAATGTAGCAGTCATAATTAGTTCAGAATGTTTCACTGACACTTGCATCTGTTTGTCCGATTTCAGACATTGATAGTTCATTCAACTAGCGTACCATACCTATGTTAATTCTATTAAGATTGTAAAGGATTGAGAAAGAGAAGCAATATAGGTGAAACTTGCAAATGTTCATTTATTTGAGTAAGTCAACTCAAAAAGTGAAACTAATATATGAGATAGACTGATAAACATGCAAAGCAAGACATGCCAAGCCTTACTTTGGTATAATTGTGATGATTATGGCATACAGTTTATGAAGTGAAGTGAACCGGCTCCCTGTTTAAAAAGTTTCAGGACCCCTGCATTACACAAAGACAAACAGGATTCGGGTCACTGTGTTATGTCATTCAAGTGCATCATTGTGATGTTATAGGGGCAGGCAAAGGGTGGTTGGAAGCAACAACAGTACAAATACAACAAATGTGACATAGAGAGACAGAGAGAGAGACATAGCACCAACTGGGAATGGGTAAGGGTGGGCGATGAAGTTTTAAGAACACCTTTACATTAACATTACATTAATGTTTAAATTGGAGTAGGAACTGGCAAACCACTCCAGTATTCCTCCCAAGAAAACTCCATGGGCATGGAGTCACGAAGAGTCGGTCACGACTGTAACGATACAACACAACACAATTTTTAGATTAAAAAATTTCACCTGGTGAAAATCCCTGAGAATTCTTCCTTGGGGCCTGACAATCATGTAATCTCTCACAATGCTCTGTTGCATTTTCTCTATTATTTCAACTTCAGAATGTAGAACTAATTTTCTTTCACTCTACATGTGCACAGTCTCCCTTCTCGGTTGCTCCATTCATTTGATAAAGCGGGCACAGAGGCTTATGCTATAATAAAGTGGTTTGTTTGTAATGTGTCACAGGACTTTTTGTTGTTTCTATTTTGATTTGGCCAGAGTCCAAAGAGATTATGTCACTTTTTCATCCAATTCTTGTCATATCTTCCTGAAATAGATTTGATGCCATTTGTTTTGTGGTCAGTTTATCAACTGAAATGTGAAGATTGTAATGGGTTGGGGCAGTGCTGTCACTCATTGTCAAAAATCATAATTCATTCTTTTAAAAAAATCCAGTAGATTTTCACAGGCCTTGGATAACCCCAATCAATGCCTCCCCAGCAGCAGACACCAATGGCATCATGTGTGGTTTTATTGAAATGATAGGATTCAAAGTCCAAATCTGTCCTGAAAATGGTTTTTGCTTGTTTTCAGTGTCAAGAAGTGACAGACAGAGGACTTTCAACTCCCTCTTGCACACTCTAGTAGTCACAATCCAGTAAATTTCATTTGATTGAAAAGAATTTGGGAATTCAGGTTGGTTTCTTCAGGCATAGAGAAGCTGCCCTTGAAATCAATACTGTATTCTGTAGTGATTCTGAATACAAGTATACAGGCTACAGAGGTGTGTGTGTGTGTGTGTGTGTGTGTGTGTGTGTGTGTGTGTGTGTGTGTGTGTGTGTGTGTGTGTGTGTGTGTGTGTGTGTGTGTGTGTTGTGTCATTACAGTCGTGACCGACTCTTCGTGACTCCATGTCCATGGAGTTTTCTTGGCAGGAATACTGGAGTGGTTTGACAGTTCCTACTCCAGGTGCCTACAGCACCTGGTATTCCCTGGTGGTCTCCCTTCCAAGTACTAACCCGGGCTGACCCTTCTTAGCTTCCGAAATCAGGAGAGATCGGATGTGTTTAGGGCATCTAGGCAGCTGACAGAGGTATACAGGGAATAATTGTCCCTGGGAGAAGGAATTATGAAATAAGTGCAGTGAGTGTACTGTTATGTCAGAGTGAATATGACATACATCTTAATACAGTATTTTGATTACAGCAGGACCCCAGTATCCATTGATTCGTTATCCACTGATTCACTTATCCATGGTTGGCCGAGGAAAAATTAAATAAACAATTCAGCAGCCACAAAGCAAGCTACTGCATCAAAACTGCAGCCATAAAGCAAGTTACTGTCACAAAACAGCAGCCATAAAGCAAGCTACTGTCACAAAACAGCAGTTTTGGGGATTTTTTGGTGTTCTCTCTTATCTACGGTTTTCATTATCCACGGGAAGGTCAGGAACCAATCCCCAGCGGATACTGGGGTCGTACTGTACATACGAAGTTATGACGTATCCTTAGTGAACTAATTAAGCACACATAGTTATCTTATCTGGATAGTCATTCCAAGTTTTGTAAACAACACACATTTTATAAATAAGAGTTGAAGCCATATGCTTCTCTCATCTTGAAATTGCTGCAAAAGTCCTCCATTATATATCAACTGAGACCTTCTGTTTTTCCATGCTAGGAAAGGAGAAACAAGATTCTTTCCATCCACCTAGCATGGGAATTGGATTAATGCCCAGGAAATAGACACAACAATAATTGTACAGGTGAATTAGGATAAGGGAAATACTAGGAGCACTAAGAGATATTGATAGCCTGCAAGCCCTAAAACACTTGTATGCATTTTTATCTGACATTTTAAAACTTTACCTTCTTTAGCTCTATAATCTCCCTGTACAGATATTTCCCATCTCTGACTCTATCTGTAGTTGGATACTTTTGCCTGAAGCAATCTCTCTCTAGTTTACCAGGCATTATTTCCAGTTGTCTATGCTACTGCTTCAGAAGACTTAAACATCCTCCTCTTTAGGTAGCTCCTCTGCATTTGCTTTCTGGCAAGGTTTTTCAGATTTCAGACAGATTTATCTCCAGCTGTTATATTTTAAACCCCACTTTGAACTAATTTCTCTTAGTTGGCACTCTCCCTCAATTAGGCAGCCTTTGCTTATACAGGTTTGCCTACATCATGTCAGAATGAAACTGAAGTTGTGAATTGTGAATAGGCTGTATTGCAAGCTACTGTATTTGTATTGAAATACTCTCCAAATGGTCCTAGCAATTTTTGTGTGTCCTTTAAGACCACCATGCTGTCGAAAGTGGCAGAAATCACTGATGCCAGTTCTTGCAGAAATAATGCATCAAGCCCTGGTTGAGTGAACATGTACAAGTTGGAAGAAGCAGAAAGTTTCAGTGCTTCTAGAGAAATATTGGGAAGTCTGTGATAACTAGAATGGACAAGATGTTGTACCACATTTTAAGGGAGTCCTTGCAGGTTCTGTCATCTTGTGCAGACTGCTAGCTAATGAATAATGGGTTGTATATATTACTTATTATAATGAATAATGAGTATTTTCTTAACGGCCATTATTGATTCATCAACCCAGTCTTTAAAATTCTATGCAAACCTCCCTTTGTGGAAGAGTTTTAAAAAGAACAGCTTGTGCAGCTTTAAATGCAGGAGTTAGAATTGAGTAACAGACACTATGGAAATGATTGTGGAGCAAAATTCTGGTTCAGAAACACGATAGATCTCCAGAACTGTTATGAGGTCACTGCAATTAGTCTTCTATAATTAAGACTAGTACAGTATTTTAATCCACAATAGCTGAACAAGAACTAGAATAAATGCAGGTAGAACTGATAACTGAAGTACATGGCCAGTTTCATATTAATAGTCAATATATATATATAATCTGATTTTTTAAATCACAGAATGTTAGGGGATAGAGATGGGCACGACCAGGAAATTTTTTTCCCGAGTTGTCGTTTTTCGGGACGGGTCCTTTTCGGCTCATTTCCGTTTTTCGCGAAATTTTTCACAAATTTGTTGTTTCGTCGTGTCGTTTGTCGTTTGTCGTTACCGCCGCGATTTAACGCGACTTGACTTCCAGTTCCCAGAGCATGGGGTTAGGGGGTAAGGGCTAGGCTTAGTGTAACGGTTAAGGTTAGGGTCGGTTAGTGGGCTGTACCTCTGGGTGCCTCTGGCCCACTAAGAACACAGTGTACTGGCGTATGGGTTAGGGTTAGGGTTAGGCTTAGGCTTAGGCTTAGGGTTGGTGGGCTTTTAATGCCCTCTCTGGCACATCCAGAAGTCTCAGCAAAACCTGGCCATGCGATTGGTGGAATGGCTCTAAAAATTTGCATGGTCCCATCCCATGGCCAGCCCATCATTGCGCGTGCGCAGGTGTAAAAAAATAAAAATAAAA
>JAHTLZ010000204.1:35505901-35535752 GCA_023846285.1 Phrynocephalus versicolor
AAGCGGGCATTTTCCGCCTGCTTTTTGGCCCGGGAATGGGTGGGGGGGAGACCCGGGGGAGAGTTTAAAAAAGTTTTTTCCTGTGCCGCCCGTGCCGCTTGGTTGTGCTTTGGCGGCCGGCGGTGAGACTGGGCTTTTTGCGGCGGGCGAGTCCCACCACCACACCAGAGCATCCCAGGACGGAGGAGGGGGGGAGGCCGGGCGGGGACCTCCAGAAACCACCCCTCTGGTAGGTGCCCTGAGGCACGGCAGGCATATTTCCGCCTGCTTTTTGGCCGGGAACCGGGCTTTTTAACTTTTAAAAACTTTTTTTTCTGTGCCGCTTGGCATCGCGCGCGATCGCGCGATGCAAGTAACGAGCACGACAAATCAGACCAAATTGTTCGTTCGTCGGTTCGAGCTCGAAGTCTGGCGGAGTAATTCCCGTTTCCGTTTCCGTAGAGTAACGGAAACGAGTAACGGAAACGGAAACGGAAATACCGCTAAGTCGTGCCCATCTCTAACTGTAACACATTCTATGGGGGGGGGGGTGCTGATGGAAAGTGTCTGAAAACTTCAGTGGGTTCAGCAGCTAGACTGATGATTAGATTGGTTACAGGGATCATATAGCATCGTTACAGCTGCTCCACTGGCTGCCAATCAGTTTCTGGGCACAAGTCAAAATGATGTTTTTAACCTATAAAGCCCTAAATGGCCTGGATTCAAACTATCTCAAAGATCGTATCTCCCATTATGAACCAGCTTGAGTAAGATCATCAGGAGATGCCTTTCTCTCAGTCTTGCCACCTTCACTGGTGTGTCTGATGGGGAGTCAGAAAAGGGCCTTTCTATTGCTGCTCCTAGACTTTGGAACTCTCTCCCACAAAAAAACAGACTTGCTGCAAGAAGACAAAGATCTTGCTCTTCAGAAACCAACAGAATGAAATTTAGCAGAGATAAGGGCAAAGTACTGCACCTAGGAGGAAGAAATTAATGCACATTTACAGGATGGTGGGAACCTGGCTCAGCAATACTGCATGCAAAAAGGATCTGGGAATTCTTGTAGACCATAAGCTGAATGTGACCCAACAGTGTGGTGTGGCTACAAAAATACAAATGCTATTTTAGGCCGCATTAACAGAAGTATAATTTCCAAATCCTGTGAGGTGCTTGTCTCCCTCTATTAAGCACTTGTTAGGCTTTACCTTGAGTATTGTGTCCAGTTCCGGAAACTGTACTTCAAGAAAGATGCTGGCAAATTGAAATAAGTTCAGAGGAGGGTGACAAGGATGATCAGGGGGCTGGAAACGAAGCCCTATGAGGAAAGACTGAAAGAACTGAGCATGTTTAACCTAGAAAAAAAGAAGACTGAGAGAGGATATGATGGTACAGTACTTTTCAAATATTTGAAGGGCTGTCATACAGAGGAGGGGCAGGATCTGTTCTTGATCATCCCAGAGTGCAAGACGTGCAACAATGGGCTCAAGTTAAGAGAGCCCAGCTTTTAGTTGAATATCAGGAAACACTTCCTGTTAGAGCAGTAGGGCAGTGGGACCAATTACCTCAAGAGGTGGTGAGTGTTCCAACAGTGGGGGCATTCAAGAGAAATTCTAACAACAATCTGGCAGATACCCTTTGATTTGTATTTCTGTGAGGAGTGTGGGGTTGGACTTGATGGCCTTACAGGACCCTTGCAACTTCAGTATTCTATGATTCTAAGTAGGCCCTTCCAAAAAACTAACAAGCCATTTGTTAGGTATTAGGGCTGTATGATGGGCAAACACATCATGCCCCAATATTTATCAAAGTTGGGTTTTTTTTAACTTCTGGACTTTTTTAATATAAAAAACATATACAAATTACATAAGAAAAAGACAAACATCAACAACAGTGCACCCCTTCACCAACAGGATCACTCTTCATATTTACATTCGTCATCCTCCCCTCCAGAACAAAATCAATTGTTGCGCAGAAACCTTACCCTTATCCTGTACAAGCACATATTCAATGAATCTACCCCATATATCATAAAAAATATCTCTTTTTAACTCTTTTTTAACCTTGAGAGAACAAGTCAATTTATCATTTAAAGGAATATTCCATACTTCATTATACCATTCTTCTAAACATAGTTCATATTTAGATTTCCAATTTCTAGCAATTATTAATCTAGCTATCAAAGTGAGTATAATCTCACTATCTTACTAGTTAGCAAGGAGACCATCTCCTTTACCACAAGGGTTTGTTGTTCCCTGTAGAGCCTTCCTAAAAAATGCAGCTAGGAGATATTTGTAAAGCATCCAAATGTTCTCAAGCCATGACATTTGTCAAATATTACAAGTTTGACATCAGGGCAAAACTTGATGTTGCACTTGAAAGAGAAGCAATTTCACCTGTGTTGATGTGACATCCCAAAGCTTATATGTGAGCTTGCCAGTCATCCATATGCGTGATTTACAGGGCTGAGGAAGAACATGTAACTTACCCATAAAAGTAGTTATTTAAATGTCTGCTGTGAACCTCCCGGAGTTCCTTCGGGAAAATGGGTGGTATACAAGTCTTAAAAATAAATGGTCATCTGGGATTTCACACAACCCACCTAGCCCCTCCTCAGTCTGCCATACTACTATTTCACTTCCACGACAGTGACATTTTGGGGGGGGGGTCTGAGAGAACCCCTTGGTGCAGGGACATATGCAGCAGGGGGACTGCTCTGATGGCTCTTTTGTAAAGCTCCTGGATGCTCTGAGGAGGTTTCACAAATGTACAGAAACACCCATATGTATGAATTCACAGAAGACTACCTTAAGAGCCACAGTTACAGACAAATAACTTGTTCTTCTTATCTATTGATTTACTTTTTTACATGATATAGTTTATTCATTATTGAGTAGAAAAACAATCTGATCAAGTCTTTAATCTGTCTTACATTTGGAGAGATTTAGTTGTCATTTTGAGTTAATTATCTGCAAACTCCATGAAGTCTGAGTAAAATAATTCTAGCAAGAGAACAGTTTTGTTGCTCATGTTATTGCTTTTAACAGTTCTCTTCTCCTTTGAAAGTACTCTGCTTTTATATCAATATAAAACTGAGACTTCAAAAAATAGCACTGCTAGACTGAAATATGATTAATTTATAGCAGAAATAGTGTTTGTCTATTAGAAGTTTTAAATATAACATTTCCATGATTCAATCAGATGCAAGATCCCTCCAAAATTCATTGCACATCTGTGATGGTTTGCAAACTTTGTATTTCTTTGTCAGCAATTCTAGGGAATGTTTCAGTGACATGCTTTAGATTTTTCTGTTTATATGATGCACATCCTGCCTATCATCGAGTATGAGATTTTTAGTGGCACAGTACTAATGCAACTAAAATATAAAACATAATATAAATAAAATAACACAAAGGGCAATGCAAAACACCCCGACCTCTCTGAGGACATGTGACCTAAGTTTGGATCCACAGCCAGCCTTGCAATTCACTTGATGATCTTGAGCCTCTTACTGTCTCTCTACTTTGCGACATTGTCAAGAAGGTAACTAGGATATAAATGTAGTAATAAATATGGATGTATAAACTCTGTGCCCATTGAACTGCTCTCACATAGGGCTTAGCTATGTGCACATGAGTCTTCAATAGATACTGCCCCTGCATGTTGCTTTGCATCCAGCAGCATCACAAAAATCTGATCTGGTTCTGTAAAACCACATTAAAGAGAGTCACAGAGCTCCTGTTCTGAACAAGCTTCATTAAAGTGTCCGGTTACAGAGTTCTAGAGTTCTGTCCAACCTATTGTGATCACAGAGCCATCAACATGCCAAGTCTGTTGTGTTTCAAGGACTTATGTCTGTGCTTATATTTGTATCCTCACTTTAGTCCTATACGGGAGTAGGCAGAACCCTAAATATGGTATAAAAAGGTAAAATGCTTGCTAGTCATGTCTGACACTAGGGGCTGTGCTCATCTCCATTTCCAAGCCAAAGAGCCAGTGTTGTGCAAGTCCGTGGCCATGTGGCCGACATGGCTGCAAGGAAATAGCTAGTCTATTTAATGCACATTTCTCAGATTTTCCCCTTGAGGACCGTTTGCCTCAGAGTAGTAGGCTGTATTTTAGTGAGTCAAATGCTAGCCGTATATTTACATGATAACAAAGTCTGATTTGTACTTTGAGACTTTTGTACATTAGGTTGTCTGTTGTAATACAGTCTCTTCAACTCCTGTTGTTTGACTTTCTAGAAGTTTGACAAAAGGAAATACCTCCTTGAAAAGAGACTAGGTATTTCTCTTGTGTTGTCCCCAGTTCCACTTGTTTGTCTTGGTCTCTGTTCTTGCACCACATAAAGTAGGGCCAGTTCTGTGTCTTTCTGACCCTGCAGTAGTGACTGACAGATCCACTGACATTTCTTTTCCAATTGCTTCCCACCCCCAATCTGTCGCACATGGTTCTGTATGACTGTAACTTGCTTACAGGGGCAGTATCTTCCTAATCCCTATTTATGCACTTGTAGAGTTAAATACACCTCTTCCTTTCTTTTAAGAATCAATGTGTTTACTATTGATATTTCCTGTAAAGAATGTTTAAAGAGTCTTGCCAGTCTACATTGTCTTTTAAAAATTAAATTTTTGGCAGCATTCCCATCTATAATAGAATAGAGTCTGTGTTTGTTATTTTTATCTTCACAGCCCTGTATTTCTGCTTACTGTGAAACTTTTCAGTGTTATTAAATAAATGCTGTATAATGCTTAAACTAAATAGTTGCTGCACATTTTAGTCCTGAAAGTAGATTTGGGGCAAGCTATGTGTTATTAAGGAAGCTTGTAGTCTGATCCTCTAAGCCAGGCATGTCCAAAGTTAGGCCCGGAGGCCAAATGTGGCCCGATTTCAAATTCCGGGCAGCTCACGGCCTCTTCACCCCGCCGGCTCAGCCTGTCATGCATCCCTGTCAGCTGGCCGCTCTCCATACCGGGTGGAGGCGTCAGCTTGCAGTTTTATGGTTTGCCTGCCCTCCCTGCCTCGGCCCATTCCCCCCCCCTCAGCCACCTGCCCAGCCTACCTACCCCTGGCTCTCTTGCTGCATTGTCCTCCCTGCCTCCTTCCATGTTATAGAGACTTGTCCAGAGTCCAGCCCAAGGGCCAAATGCGGCTGAATGATCGATCCCCACACATTTTCACCTCAACAAATCCGGCCCTCCTTGCAAAAAGTTTGGACACGCCTGCTCTAAGCCTTAGTCCCCATTCTGATGGATGTAGTTGTGTCATTTCAGTCATGACCGACTCTTTGTGACCACATGTTCATGGAGTTTTCTTGGCAGGAATACTGGAGTGGCTTGCCATTTCCTACTCCAGGTGCCCACTGTACCTGTTATTCACTGGTGGTTGCCCTTCCAAGCACAGTACTAGCCAGGCCCAAGCCTGCTTAGCTTCGAGATCAGGCGAGATTGGAGATACTCAGATGGATACATTTATGTTAAGATTAGGAGTGAGGGTGTTTCCGCTGGCCTGTTCCCTGATTTAATTATCTCTTAGAACTTCAGTTCTGTAAATTCAAAGATAACATGTTTCTGTGGTGAAAATCCTATTGCTTAGTACAGTAAAGTGCACTAGGAGAAGGCCCTTTGAATCAGTGGATATTTAGCAAGCCAGATTCCCCGTAAATTTGATTGATTCAAATGGGCCTACTCTAGTTGTGACTTAGTAAATTGAAGTTTGATTATGCCCATTTGAATCAAAGGAATTTACACGGGAGTTGAATCAACAAATATCCATTGATTCAGGATTACTCTGATGTGATTCACAACACTAAGCAAATGATTTTGGTTTATATTAGGAATGAGTGATGGAACAAATAAGCATTTTGTAGATAAATAAAATTTGCAAGGAAAACGGCTGTTCAGGGGTACATTCTTATTTGATCAGTACAGGGTCTGTCTTTTGGCATGAGAGTTAGGTAGTGTGAAGCTCACAAGGTCCATGTGTTCCCTGAAGGCTGGTTTTTTTTTTTTTTTTGGATCTCAGAATCCCTCAAAACCCCCACAATTTGCTCACAGGCCTGCTGAACTTGCCCACCTCAACACTATAACCATCTATGTACAGATTCTTGCTGGTTCTGTTGTTTTTGGTTATGCAAATTCAATATGTGTTAACCACTATCAGCTTTTTGTGCAATGCAAATATTAACAAGCTAACTTTCTGCATTTACTCCAGGCATTATTAACTTCTCCACTCATGCTTTTCAGTTGAAATATGATATATATGTTAGAAAAGTCTTTATCAGCAACATATTGTTCTTTTGACATTTACTACTAGAAAGGCGAATTAGGAATGCAGTGTGGGGGCAAAAAAGTCTATGTATCCATTCCAAGATTGTTCTACTTAATTTTAATACAGTATTTTCAGCACATTCTGTTTAGGCTTATCAGATCACAGAAGCTGTATTAAATTTACAAGAAAACTGAGAAAAGGTAGGAGCGGTAGAAACAGCAATGGCTGATTTCTGTTTGGGCCTTAAGATTCCTAGGAAACCACTCAATTTACTGTTTTTACATCTGTGAAATGTGTTTTTTTACTCGATCGTACTGCTTTAAAATTTGTTTGGGTGCGTTAATGTGTCCTCAAGTTGGAACTGATTTATAGTTACCCTAAAGGTAAGTGAGGTATTTAAGGAATGGTTTTATCAATTTCATCCCCATCCCATCCCAGTGACTTTCTGTGACTAAACAGGGAATAGAACTCAAGTCTGTTGTGTTCTAATCCTTCACTCTCATCTACTATAGTAATTAATACTTTAATTTTAGTCTCTGTAATATAATTTGATGTGTTTTGACTTGCTTCCTTCTTCTGTTGTTACAGCCATAATGTATGTAATGGGAGCTCTTGGTCCAGCAGCGGGATATTTATTAGGAGGAGTACTTATTGGATTTTATGTGGATCCTCGAAGTTCTCTTTCTGTTGACCAGAGTGACCCTCGCTTTATTGGTAACTGGTGAGTTGCAACCACCTGTGCTTTCAGTGTGTGAATAACCTTAAGGGTTGTACTCATGATCAGCTAATGGAATGTTTCTGAAAGTGGATCAAGAATCTTAAAATAGGGCTGTGTCTTCGGCGGCGCTAAGTTGTTTGAATACCATAAGCCTGGCCACATACTGCAACTCCTGCCATATTACAGCAATGGCATACAGAGATTGCTTCCCATTTTGGATAATTCTTGCGCAAATTGTGCGTGTCTTACATTGTGGGTGCAGAAAATTTTGTCTTACAAAACATGGTTTCCTATAGGAAATCATTGAAAATTGATTAATCCGGAGGCTATGGGGTCACTTTTTTTTATGAACATTTTGTCTTACGAAACGTGGTTTCCCATAGGAATGCATTGGGAACTGATTAATCCATCCTGGAGGCTAGAATAAAGACAAAAATAACCAGTTTTTTCCCTGGGTACATGCGGAACATTTTTTTTTTGTCTTGCAAAGCATCCCATAGGGATTTTTTTGTCAGGTGAAGCATGCAAAAATTCCCTATAATTAACGCATAATATAATTCTATTTTGTGTCCCCAAGTACCCTATAATTAACACATAATATATTTTTTTTCTTCCTATGAGTTTTTGTCTTACGAGGTATTTGTCTGAAGAAGTACCACTGTATTTCTGCTGCTGATTACATATTTTCTTACTCCAAAATAAGCACAGGGCCCCAATAGGTTGGAGTGTGAACACTTTACTGAGAACACTATCAGCAAAGGTCCTGATCCAGAACAGTGCCTCTGCTGTCTTATTTTCTTTGACTCACTTGACAGGTGTCTAGTAGTATTCATCATAAATAAAACTGTATCCCCATCTATTCCTTGCATGCCAAAACTCAGAGTAACTTTGCAGTGGGGATTGTGTGCACTCACTCATCGGCATGAATTATTAAGATTTTTTTAAGGCTAGAAAAGAGCAGGGTTTCAAGACACAAAATTCACTGAAGACATGTGAATAAAATTGTGCAGAGTATATTATATACTGTATGTACAGAATAAATCAGCAGAAATTTTGACAGCATAATAGTGTAACATGACATATCATTGTACCGAGAAAAGTGATCTGACTTACACCAGATACAGTCTACTATTTGATGCACAATTTTATACTTGTACAGAACCAGTGGTTCAGATTACAGCCTTACTTCGCTGTAAATTGCACCATACATTACTTCATTTCAACTGCTCATACTTTGTCTAGGAGATAGTTCCAATACACATCTTAGCATGACTCTTGATATTTCAACCATTTTGTACAATATTAAATCACTGTTTTATGTTTCACATTAAATTAATACGTATACAGTATACATTAAAAACTCAGTCTGGAAGTTGAGTTATGGTTGAAGGTAATGCCTGCTTAGCATTAGCCACCTCACATCTTCATGTAACCTCAGAACACTTTTTGAGGTGGTTGAGTTGAAAAGTGTTTGGTGCTTCTAGGGAAAAAAGGGTGAGCAACAACAAAAGCTAAAATAAAAAAATAGCAGGTAAATTATATAAAAGTCAAAAGGAAGTGAGATACCAATTTATTTCTGGCAGTAATAGAGTACTTCGCAGTTTGAAGAGGTATGTCCTCAGATTTTCAGTTCATTCAGTGCTGATCATCTGCTAGATGGAAATAACTGGGCACTATGCTATAATTAGGTACTTCCAAAGGGCACTGAGTAGCCATGAAGCTTATAGCTTCTAAGTTCCTAGTTCCCGCAGATGCTTTTTAATTGGTCTTTTGTAGATAGCTTGGCTGACCTGGGAACATGGAAACTTGTCATCCTTAGCTATCAATGCATATTTTTATGCAGGTGGACTACTAGGCTTACCTGTGGTTTAATAATGAATTTTGGAGTTGAAGGACTCATCATGATGATCTCACAGGGGACATAATGTCCCCCAGGGGAGTTATACTCCCCAAGACTGCCCAGTTACTCTGTCATTCTTTGCCAGCAAAACAGTTTTGTCCATTTTTATCTTAACCAGCGGTAGGTGTTTTTGTACAGTTAATGAGTCTTAATGCCTAGGCAAGACCAAGGCATCCAAAGTTCTTTGCATCATGATATAGGGGTAGCCCATGGAATGCCTAGAAACCAATATACCATCTGGTTTGTGTCAGTGTTGACCTGGTTAAATTTGATGCATCTGCTGATGCATGATATAAAGTGAAACAAATAGAAGCCTGTTCTTTTTCATTGGGCATTTTTGTGCATTAGATATGATCTGCCAGGAGGGACTCCAGGTATTCTGTGCTGTTTCTACCCATGTTGATTTGCAAATGTCTTCCAAGTCTTCCAAATGCAAAGATTGGCAAAAAGAGCAGAAACTGAATTCTGCTGTTTTTGCCAATCTTTGCATTTGGGAGACTTCAGACCTCTATGTAGAAATGATGTGGAATCAATCTTTCTTTTAAGCTGTACAAAGCTATTGCTGTATCCTCTATTTTATGGAAAGGAAATGTGATATCAGTATCATACAAGAAAGCTCAGCCATTTTCATCCTACCTATTTTTGGAAAATTCTCCACATCAAATAGCAAGATAAAATCCCTGACACACTGAAATCTTATTGACAAACATTTTTACCCTCTTGAAATGACAAAAGACAATTTTAGTGGGCTGGCCATGTTGTCAGGATGGTGGATGACCATTTCTCAAAGTATAACATCTATGAAGGGCTTGCTACAGATGCTTGATTGTGGTGTGTGGGGTGGAGTGGGTGAAATGATTCAAGGATACACTGAAGAGATCATTGAAACATTTTAATATTGACCATGTCTGCCAGAAAGTTGTCTCTCAAAACCAGAATGCATGGTGAAATGCTGTCAAACAAAGGGCTAAAGAATTCAAAATAAAAAATTACCAAGGAGGCATAAATGAAGAGAGAAGCAAAAAAGCAAGGACAGCTCAGGACTGCCCAGGATCAGTAAGCTGTCCATATTCTTACATATTTTCTGGGTTTTTATTGGGCTAATCACTTGTGTGATTGCTACTACTCACTTGTGGATTGCTACTACTCACTTCTCTTCCTCTCCTACAAATGGTGAATCTGATGACAATGATCATCTTCAAAAACAGAAGGTGAATTTGTGTTGTTTTTAAAAATTTATTATTTATTATTTGCATTTATAAACCACCCGACTTTCCCAAGGGAACTCTAACTCTTTTGTCTTGTTTGGGTGTCAGTTGTGGGTTTCATGCCCTTTTCTGTTTAGTCACCCATGAATATGCTATATTATGAGACAAACAGCACAGTGCATAATTTCCGTCTCTCCTGATAATCTTGTACTTGTTCTCAGTGGACAAGCATATCAGAGTGATGCGTTTGTTCTCAGTAGTCATACAGACCATGACTTATGCTGTTTGTATTACACAAAGACCTCTGTCTGCTGTAATAATTCATAATTTCTTGACTTCAGGTGGAGTGGATTCCTTCTTTGTGCCACTGCAATGCTCCTTGTTATACTCCCCATGTTTACGTTCCCCAAAAAGCTTCCACCTCGACACAAAAAGAAGAAAAAGAAGATGCATGCAGATGATATTCCAAGTGATGATGATATCAAAAAAGAGAAAGCAAGCAGCAAACAGCAGGTAGACCAAGAGGTTCCTGCTTCAATGGGATTTGGAAAGAATGTTAAAGGTAAATAATATTTTCAAAAAGAATGTAGTGGGTAACATGACAATCATAAATATTTCTTATTAGTGTCTGTTGAAAACCGGTGCTATCATTTTGGCCTGTGAAGTTATTTGTCTTCTCTTTCAACCTTTGCTGTTGCAGTATAATTCCTCTACCAGGCAGTGACCTAGTTTTGGCAGTCACAAAACTGTATCATCAGTTTGTCCCTATAGCAGTGCAATTTCATTTTCACCTCCAAAATGTCACCTTTTACTTCAGACATTGCAGTATCATAATTGCTCAGTTAGCAAATCAGCAGATTTAGCTGCCTATTAGAATATGCTGTTTTGGTTTTTTTTTCTTTGTTACATTTAATCTTTGGGGTGCAGTTATTTAACAGTTTATTCTTGAGTTTGTCTGATCTAAGCAAGATTCCTGGAGTAAAAATGTTGTAGCATTGCAAGATTACCCAGCACATAATTATTTACAGAGCAGAGCTGAGTTTTGTTAAATCTTTACAACCACAGTTATTTCAACTGGAAATTTGCCGCTTATTCCTACTGCTCTCTCCAGCTTTTAGAAAGGTTTCTTCTTCTAATACTGTATTGAACATTTGTACAGTATTTTAAATCTCGAATGAAGATGTGGTTGGGGACAGAATATATCATGTCCGTTTGGTTTATTTTTATTTTATTTAGCATTATGGGCAGAATAGATCTTTTAGAAAGCTTACTATATATAATCTAGTCCATCACAAAATAGTAGTGATATGTGTGGTTAAGGGAGTATTAATAGAGTTTAAATTAGGGACAATATTACTTAAGGTTTTCATTTCATGGTTTATGTATCCTTCTTTTTGACAGTCCATATTGACTACACTTTTTCTTCACAAGACAGAAAAACACACTTAATTTAATCCAATAGCTCAGATATCTGCCCTTGAACATGTGTCTTTAAAGTGTGGGAATACTGTACAACTGTAGTCAAGCATTTCAGATTTGGCATCTGCCCTATCAAGTATGCCCTTGGCTCTTTCATGTTTATTCTGCTCTTTCAGTTTTCAGTGAGACCCATCTGAACAAATGGGACTTTCAGAGGAGTTCATAACGAATCTTTATTGATTGAGACTACTCTTGTGTGACTTTCTATGCTAAGCAACTTTCTTTAGTACTTTATAATAAGTTACAACTAATGTAGGCTGATTTGTATCCATGGAATTTATGTAGGAATGAATAATGCAACTTACTATAACTATACTAAGTAACAGGATTTTAGCCAGTGAGGATCTCCTGCTGGATCTGGTTATCTTTGTAAAGTAGACTCTTTAGTCAGAATCATATCATGGCTTGGGTTGGTACACATTTCCTTTCAAAGTTTATTTCAGAGCAGACCAGATTTGTTTTCATTTGCCATTTTTAATGTGTGAGGTTCATGTATTGTCCTTCTGTTCTTCTTCTTTGTCCTTACGTAGAACTTCCAAGAGCAGCCATCAGGATTTTAAGCAACATGACATTCCTTTTTGTTAGTTTGTCATACACAGCTGAAAGTGCCATTGTTACTGCTTTTATTACCTTCATTCCAAAGTTCATTGAGTCACAGTTTGGCATCCCAGCTTCCAATGCCAGCATCTACACTGGTAAGGCATTGCTGTTTGTAAGGACATTTTAAGAGTTATTTTTCCTGTGATTATTATTGATGTTCAGTTGTACAGTCATGTCCAACTTTTTGTGACCCAATGAACCAGAGCTTGCCAGGCCTTCCTATCTTCCACTTTAAGAGTTATTTTTCCTGTGATTATTATTATTGTTATGCTTATTGAAGTCAGTGTTCATGCTTGAGTATGAATTGTCAATTAATTCATATATTTTTACCCCGCCCTTCTCCTTGGAAAAGGACCCAAGGAGGCTTACAGTAATGAGAGATAATATAAAGTCCAGTACAATTCAGATATGTTCAAGTACTGAGAACAGGGAATTGAGGGACATCTTACAGCATTAAAAGACATTACATTAAAGCTACAAGAGAATGCGAGCAGTCCACGTAAAAGTTATTTTTCCACGTAAAAGTTATGAGTGATGGAACTAACATTGAAAACATGTTGTCAAGGCCATCACACAAGGTTATAAGTGGTTATAAACCCAAAGTCTATGTGATCATATAGATTCATATAAAAGATATAAAAGAAATTAAAAGATTAAAATCTGGATTCTATCAGAAGTTCATCCACTTCAGTGTTCTTTTACCATGACTACTTAGATGTCTCTAGGGCAATTGCAAGCAAGGTTGTGCCACAATTCTCATAGTCCAAAAAAGAATTGCCCCTGAACACGAAGGGTCTAATTTTAGCTGTCATGCTTATATACACTGCAGAACTTTATTTTACCCCATCAGTCATCTTTCAAAGCATCATATAAAAGGCATGATAATATAATTGTCATTAACTCTGTTATAGTGTAAATTTACAAATTTAAAAATGAGCCACTAGCTAAAGCAAAACAGACTGATGAGTCCTACATCTTAGCAAGAATTGATACTGAAGAGTCCTTGAGTGGGCAAACACTTTCTGTTTAATGCTAAGGAAGAGTTCTACAATAGTGGATAAAACTATGTTTAGAAGAGTGAAAAAGAAGTTAGACAAGCAATTCTATATGGAACTGCCGAAGTCCAAGCTGACATTTTCAAATAAAATCTTGCTTATCTTGGTAAATGTAGAAAGCAAAAGCACAGTCTGCCATGAATGGTGATATGTAAAAAAGAGAGAAAGTTGCAGAGAAGCTTGTGAAGAGCATAAGGCTACCTCCGTAGGGTGTGGAAGTTGTGCTTTATGTAACATAAATAAAGGCCATTTGATTGACAGGCCTGTGATTCTGCATAATTAGTGGAGAAACTTCTTCAGCCCCAAGGATGTCACTTCTACATTTTACAGATATACCCAAAAGCCTTAGTTATTTCATTGCCTAGCGCTATAAGTATACTCTGAAACACAGCAACATGGGGAAAACACAGTGCTTGGCATGGATAATTGCTGCTTAAGCAGAGTCCATGAATGAGATATGAGGCAGGACTGGTAAATTGGTATAATTTGTTTGACCAACTTACAATATAAAAAAGAGCCCATTTACAATACCAACATAAAAGGAGATGTGTTCAAACTACATGAGATGCTGTAGTCACAATTAGGAGCCAATGGCTTGGTTTATCCTCCAGCAACATGATTCTTCATAGCTGTCAGCCTGTGTAATCAGATGTATAGAGATACTGCTCCTGATCACTATTCACCAAACAAAACATGCTAATTTACAAATTTAGAGGTACTAAGATTAAGAATCAAATTTAACTCTGAATGAAGAGCTGAATGTTTGTATCGTTTGGTTCTGTTATTGGAATTTCAAAGACAGCTAAGGGTTTTGACTTAATATTTTCCTTAATTTCCTAACTTTGGCACTCGGCTCCAGCAACACTCATTTCTGCATGGTTTTGGTTCTCTCAAGTAAAAAAACTTATCTCACCTCATAAGTCAATTCTGGAATTCTTGTGCCCATAGTTTAGTTTAATACTTCTGGCATTAGATGAGTTTGCCATTCTTGAATGTTGTTGGTATTCAATACAACAACCAGAAGATGGCCACTTTGGCCAGATTTACTTTATTACTGAAAGGCATATAAACTTGGTTTCCTCTCCTGTGTTTATATTATTATCCTGAAACAAAACCCACTCATTATAAAGCATTATGAACAATACTAATGTGGAAGTAATATCTGAATGACTCTCAGGTCAATGTGACAGCAACTAGTCCAATAAGAAACTTTTTGATATTTTTGTAAGTTGGTAAAATCACCATAAGTGTGCATTGGCAGGCAGAAATAGCTTTCTGATTACCCCAGGGTGCACCCAGATAGCAAATGGCTGTCTTAGTGAAATGGAATAAAATGGTGAAATGGTGAAACCTAATCTGCATGTTTTTCAGCTGTTTTATGTAACAGCATTCACAAAAAAGCATGTATCCCTAAAAATCATTCTTACAATCGAGTTCTGTTCGTGGTTCCTCAGAAATAAATATCTCAGTATTTTGTAGGGCTAGCTCCTTAACAATTGTGTTTTGGGATGGAGTGTTAGTATGGCTTCTGAAAACCCATCCAGTAGCAAATTTTACACCTGTGTCACACCACCGTCTGAGAAGGACACTTAAAACATTTTTCCTATAAGCTTTTGCCAACTACTCAAGGGCAGAAGCTGGACATTTCTGACTGAAAACTGATCTTGGCTCAAGGTGCTTTATGCAATAGCATATGTTCAAAATCCATTCTCAAGCCATCACCATATCCAGAAAATTAATTTAAGAGTAACATAGTAGCTAGCAGTTGGATATCAGGTTTAAGACAGACATGTGACAGCCTTGCTTAGCATGTACTTTACTTTGGAATCTCTTTTGAGAAAACAGTGTCACAGCAGAGTGGTATTCTTAGAAACCACAGTCAATAAGGATGTGTGTCATTTCTCATTAGGTCTCTGAAGTCTTTTAAAGAATCTAGTGTTCTATGAAAGAGGAGTTTGTGAGTACTTAAAATGTCTTGAAAACACACATGCACACACAGATATGCAAGTATTCTTTTGAAGTCCCATGCGTTCTTGGAAGAACAGAAGAGGTATTTGTACAGCGAGATAGCTTCTAACATGTTTCCTTGGTGGTGGTGATCTTACTTTAAAATTGAGGGGAACAGATATTACTTTTTCTTTCTCCCCTTTCACTTAGAAATAAAGGAAACCAAACTGACTGCTTGAAAGGGTAACAAAACCTTTATTGCTGTTTGCTTGTTTGTTTCAACGTATGCCCTGTGGGTCGCTTCCAGAAATTATGAAAAATACATGACATTTTAAAAAACAATCATACGGGATAAAAACCACAAACCCCTTTGGCAAACCATGGGTGGCAAAGCCATAATATTAATATTATTAAGGGACCAAGTTTTTGCTTGGTTTTGTAAGATCAAGAGGATGGAGGCCAATCACAGCTCCACAGGAAAAGAGTTCCAGAACAGGGAAGATACTACTGAAAAGGCCTGGTTTCTAGTTGATGGGCTTTTCTCAGAGTGACCACCTTCAGCATTAAGGATTGCAAGATGCAGATGGGCCAGGAGGATGACCTGAGAGAGAGATGACCCGAGAGAGAAGCACTCTGACAAGTAGTGCAGTCCTTAACCATAAAGGGCTTTATAACTTAACACCAGAACCTTGGGTTTAGGCCGGATGCATACTGGCAGCCAGTGCAGGTGGGCAAGGATGGGTGAAATATGGCCAAATTTAGAAGTATTAGTGACCACGCTGGCTGCCGCATTTTACATTTGCTGCAGCTTCCAAATGGATGCAGACCCAAGTAGAGGGCATTGCAGTTGTTGATCCTTTAGATTAGCAACCATGAACCAGAATTATTACAGACTTCCTGTTAAGAAGGAGTTAAGGATGTGCATTCTGCCTCAGATGGAAAAAGGCAGATTTGGCCACAGCCAATAGCCGTTTCTCTGTTGAGAGGGCTGAGTCTTTCAGTGCACACCAGATTATGGGCCTGATCTTTCTGGTGAGTGTGACCCTGTCAAGATCAAGCAACTAGCCCCCTAACCAATTAAGATACCCTACCAACAGCAGGCTCTCTGTCCTATCAGTATTCAGCTGTAGGACTATTTGTCCTCGTCCAGTCCATAACTGCGGCCTGTCAACACTAGGGGTCTGTACTGCTTTACCTGCTGAAGAGGAAAGGGGGAGATAGAGTTGTGTGTCATCAGGCTTCTGAGGGTAATGCACTCCAACTCTCCAAATGACCACTTGCAGGGGGCTCATGTATCTAAACAGCAAAGGAGAAACTCATTTGGGATACCACATTGTAGTATCTACAAGGATGAAACAGTTTCTCGAATATGAACTCTCTGGCACTGGTTGTCAAGGAAGGAATGAAGCTAGCATAATGCTAGATCTCCAATCCCCAATCCTGACAACTGGTCCAAGAGGAAGCCATGGTTGACAATATCAATGGCAGCCGAGAGATCCATGAGGACCAACACAATCACAATCCCCTGATAAACCTCACATAACAGAGGATCTAGCAGGGCAACGTGTCTCAGTCTCATGATGTGGCTTAAACCCCACCTGAAATGGATCCAGATTATCAGTATCCCCCAAGTACACCTATTTTTGATCAGCCGTCAGTCTCTCAATTAGTTTCCCCTTGATAGTTGTTGAGATCATTGGTTGGCAAGTTGAGTTTTTTTCCAAAATGGGCCAGATCATCATCTTCAGAACAGAAGGTATGGTAAATATCACTACTGTAAGGAGGAATTCATGATCTGAGTTGCCCATTCAACCATGATTGCTTTGGCCGATTTTAAGAGCAAAGCAAAAGCAAAGCAAAGTGTTCTGCTTATATACTGCCCCATACCACTTCAAGTAGTCTCTGGGTGGTTTACAGTTTAATTACAGTATGCAGGCTACACATTCCCCCGACCAAGCTGGGTACTCATTTTACTGACCTTGGAAGGATGGAAGAATAAGTCAACCATGAGCCTGTTACCTGGGATTGAAACCCAGGTTGTGAGCATAGTTTTACCTGCAGTACAGTACAGGTACACTGCACCATGGGGCTCAAGTGAGCAGCATGGGTCTGATTGGGAGGTGGTGGCCTTAAAAGCGTGCAAGTGCCTTATTCACATCTTCAGGAGACACAGGCTGAAATGAATTCAATATAACCAGGCCAGACAGTGTGTTGTATATCTCAACATACCAAGGAAGTCAAGGTCCCTACAGATGGCCTCAATCTTGGCATGAAAAGCTGAGAAACACTCCCAGGTAGTAACATCCAGGTGAGGACTTGGATGTTTGATTTTCACTATCAGATTGGCAGAGGTTGCAGAACATTCTGAAGAGTTCCGCTCAGTGGTTAGCTACCTCATCAATATTCCTGATGTTACATGCTTTCTTAGCAGCTTCTGTGGTGTTATAGTATTTGCCAGACATTTCTTTTCACCAGAAGTCAATCAGCATCTGTGGGAGCTTTCTCCATTCTCTAGCCTTCTCTTAGCTCATTTCATGGCTCATAGCTCCTCTGTGAACCAAGGGAAGAGGTGAACCCTGACACAGAGAAGGTATTTAGAGAGTCCACTATCCAAGTCACTGCTGAATACTATTTTGCAACCTGTTAGGGAAAAAGAAAGGGAGAAGAAAACCCTTGTTCTCTTTGTATTTAACACAGAGCTTGGAAAAAGGTGATGTTTTGGACAGCAGAATCCTCCAGTCCCAGTGGCAACATATTGATTGTGGGATTCCAGAGGTTGTAGTAAACAACATAACTTTTCCTAGTTCTGATTTAAGTTAGGATGGACTAATAAGTGAAGGGTAGGCATTTCATTTCACAAATTATGATTGTTTGTGCTTCTATCACTGCTTGTGCTAAAAGCCTAGTGGTACAGTCTTTAAATTGATGTACTGCAGTCAAAACATCTGCTCATTCCCTCCCAATAGATTGAAGTAGTCACCTCAATGTTGACTCAGCCTTCCATGCTTCCAGCAACAGTAAATTGAGTACTCAGCATGTTGGGTGGAGTGGGGTGGCAATATGTAGCCTACATAATATAACTGTAAACTGCCCAGAGTGTTTTAAGTGCTATGGGATGTTATATAAGTAGCACACTTTGCTTTGCTTAGTAACCACATTACAAGAAATGCATAGCAAGAGAGCGTGGGAAGGCTGGTGAAGTATCATGTGTTCAGCTAGTTTCCTTTTAAATAAAGGACAGTGGGACTAAAAGGAAAACTACTTCCCTTCAGGCTGCTTCTCTGTTGACCCACCTGTCAAGTCCTCAGTGACCAATCAGTGGCCAGCAAGGCAGACTGAAGCAGCATATCTCAGGGCACTTCTGAGATTTGAAGGTCATGTTGCCATGGCAGCTAGCCTCATGATCTCCCCTCTGGCTTGAGCCCCTTCATGTTGGGTATAACATCACAGTGCCTGATGAGCCTGGACTGTGTATGTTTAGAATAGGCTTGATCTTCCTACTACTGAGATCTTTCTCTTGCTGCAGAACGATTTGTTGCAGACCTCAGTTAGTTTTAGGTGCTTTAAAAAAAATCACTATCAGATAGGCAGATGCAAAGGAAGACCTCATAATATACAGCCCATTATAATTTTGTCTGTTCCCTCAGCATATGCACTTGTTGAATTCCCACCTGCCCCTCACAAACAAGTACTAATTCTAGAATTAGAACTACTTAATATTGAAATTACTTAATGTTTTGGCCATGAAATCCTATGTAAAGAAAGATAGCATTGTGATATACACCAAGTGCCTAAGAAAAATTAATGATTCAAGTTGGTTCTTCTGAATTCTTTTCCATTAGAGTTTCACATACTTTCAAAGAACACTTGGGAGCTGAGTCCTTTCCCAGCCTTGCGTAAAAACAAAGCAATATTTCAGTATGTTTAACAATAGTTCTATTTATAGTGTTTCTGCTGTTGCTCGGAAAATCATAAGGAGCCTTTCATGAAACCTTTGACATCACTGCAGGATGCTGAAACTTCTGGCCCTTGTTTGTGGGTAGTAAATTTGTTGAGGTAGTTATCCCATGTTTTGGGCTGGAGCATATCAGATAGCAAGTAGTGGTTCACATGATGGAATGCTGCCCCACAGGGGAAGAAAATCCTGTAGTATACATAGAAAACGAGCAGGCTAGTGCATATTTTCTTCTTCATAACATTTCTCTCTGTGTGTGTTCTCTCTCTGTGTGTGTGCTTGTTCATGTGTGTGCGTCTATGCATCTAAGAAGAAATTTGGAGATATTCTTTTAAGGAAGTGTCACTTGAAACCAAGACCAAATTGATCCATAGTGTGTTATTTCCAGTTGTGTACAGACAGTGAAAAAGAATGACAGGGGAAAAAACCCAATTCATTCAGAATGTGGTGTTGAGACAGAACTTTACAAATGCCATGGGCTGCCAGAAAAACAAATGTGGATACTAGGTTAAATCAAGCCTGAACACTCTCTAGAAATAAAAATAACTGAACTCAGGTTATTTTTCTTTGGGCTTATAATGAGAAGACAAGAATCACTTTCAGAACACAAAGTTGAGAAGAGGACAAGGCAACAGGGAAAAGGAAAACTGAATATGATATAGATTCAGTAATAGAAGCCATGGCCTTTAGCTTGCAAAATGTGAACAAGTGTGTTGATTGGAGGTCATTAATACTGTTGTTATAAGTCAGGAACAATGTAATGTCACAGAATACCTTTGTGTATATATAGTGCCAGTGTTGTACAGTTGATAGTGATGGACTAGGACCCAGGAGATGTGGGTTCAAATCTGTGCTCAGTTGTAGAAATTTTACTGAGAGCTGACACTAATGAAATTGCTCCTTAAATATCTCTCACATCTTGAAAACCCTATTAGAGTCTCCATAGGTTAGCTGTGATGTGATGACACTAATCTACTTGTGTGAGTTAAAAATGATGGTTTAGTCATTAAGTGTTCAGATACCCACATATTTATTTATTTAAATGTTTCTGTTAGGCAGAGTAGAGTTACTGTCTCAGGCAGCAGAGGCTGGGGATGTAAGAGCAACATCCTTTAGCTATTCTTCCCAAGCCTCTGGGTATTCTGCTTTCTTGGAGGACTAGTTTATACGAGACCAGTTGTGTGCCAAACTAATTTCTTACCTAAAATGTAGCAGAAGATGCTTGTCCTACACCATGTTAAGGTAAACAGTCAATCCAGTTGTCTTTTGTATGTGGATGGGGACATCATGCTTTTCATTTAGGATAGCAAGGCCAGTTCTTAAATATCTTCATATTGTGGCTTCTATAAAATGTTAAAACACAATTATAAATAAAATAAAACAAAACAGATGTCTTACAAAACTATAGTATCATACCAAAGTACAAGAGTAAAAACTAACCTTAACAGTATATGCATGTTATAATAATTATTAACTATAATAATTGTGTCCTATCAAGTCAGTTCATACTTATGTTGCCTCTTGTAGGGTTTTCTAGTTACAGAATATTCAGAGGTTTCTTCCCATAAATGGCCTTGACACCTAAATTAATACCACTTTGGCACTTAGCAAATAACTTTTATTTTTCTCCAGACCTGAAATGTTTATATCAGGGCTGTCCAACTTTGAACAGTCCAAGGTCTACTTTTTCTGGCCTAAAGTGCCTGAGGGCTACTGCACTAATGCCTCTACTTATGAATTTTATCCATTCCGAGCACATGCTCATGGCCCTTGAACTTCCCGCTCAGTTGAGACAGTGGGCTGGCAGACCCAGAACTTTGCTGGGGCAGTAGTGATCCTTGGGATGGGGGAGGAAGGGGTGGAGAGAACTTATCCCCTCACTTTTTTATTGATGCCTGGCGGGCTACTTTTGAACCCTTCGCGGACTACCAGTAGCCCGTGGTCTACCTGTTGGACAACCCTGGTTTATATTATCTGTGAATTGGCAGATTTGAATATATCTGGTTTTCACTCTGTCTTTTGCTTATTGCTGCAGAGTTTTAATCTCTGTTTATCTCTTTTGCAATCCTCTATTTTGATACTTTGTCTTTTTTGCTGTTTCTTCTTCTTGTAATTGTAATTATGAATCATCGCATAGTTTTTACATTTCCCAGATAATTCTTGATAGAGGATAAATATAACGGATGAATGGCCACTGTTTCATTTTCATAAGCTAACATGAGAGTTCTGTTAAACTCAAGAGTGCAATACAGTATTTAACCTTATTGATGAAAAAATTGTGGAAATATTATAGGTTTTATTGTTAGACATGGTTGTTTTTCTTTTTCACGCTTCAACATAGTAAATGCTTTAATTTTACTCTCTTTTCCCTTCCACCAGGTGTGATCATTGTTCCAAGTGCTGGTGTTGGTATCGTCCTAGGGGGCTACATTATCAAAAAGCTCAAACTCAGTGCAAGAGAATCTGCAAAACTGGCAATGATCTGCAGTGGTGTGTCTCTGCTGTGCTTTTCAACACTCTTTATTGTTGGTTGTGAAAGCATTAATCTAGGGGGCATAAATATACCATATACCACAGGGTAAGCAGCTTTCTGCTTTCTTAATAATGCATGTCTTGCACCAAAGCTAAATAAAGGTAGTTACATTGCTTTTTTTATTTAGCCATTAAAGAATTTAAAAGCCCTTTAATCAATCAAGGAATGAACAGCTCTATTGGAGAGCAAGCTTTTGAAGGTCTAGTGAATGTCCTGCCCAATAGGACAGGAGGATTAGATTTCTTTGCATCCTTCAATGAAGGAAGTGTACTGTTTATTGATAGTATGTATTGAAACTCTGCAAGTTTGGGTGTGGTTAGTGCTTTCATACAGGTAGAGACCTTCTATACAGCACATTGAGTTCCTTATTGGAAGAAAGCCAAGGTACAACAGATCTTAGAAATGTTTGGGTTTTTTAACCTGCAACTTCCAGAATTTCACAGCTAATTGATGTGCTAGCTATGGGATTATCATAGAATCATAGAACTGGAAGAGACCTCAAGGGCCACCCAGTCCAACCCCCTGCCATGCAGGAACCCCCATCACAGTGCTCCCGACAGATGGACATCTAGCCTCTGCTTAAAAACATCCAAAGAAGGAGACTCCACCACCCTCTGTGGCAGCATATCCACTGCCAAACAGCTCGAACTGTCATGAAGTTCTTCCTAATGCTTAAATTGAATCTCTTTTCCTGTAGTGTGAGACCACTGCCCCGCGTCCTAGTCTCTGTAGCCATGGAATACAAATCAGTCCCTTCAATGTGACATCCTTTCAAATATTTAAACATAGCTGTCATATCCCCTTTTTGTAAGGCTAAACATTTCCAACTCCCTACGCCGCTCCTCATAAGACATAAGACATTTGTTCCAGACCCTCAATCATCTTGGTCGCCCTCCTCTGGACCTGCTCAGGATTGTCAACACCCTTTTTAAATTGAGGTGCACAGAACTGGACACAGTACTTTATTTCCCAGGAGTTTCTGTCCAGCTGAAATTGAAGGAGAATATTGGACTGGAAAGTTCTGGTTCTTATCCAGCTGGGCTCAAACATTCCCTTCTTTACATGTTCCCATATTACACCTTTCTCAATTATGTGTGTTCTGCTTTAAATTAGAGCCTCCTTAAATAGGCGGATTTCCTTTTCCTTTCATAGTTGCTGCATATTTCTAGGTGCTCTATGAACATTAATATCTGGATTTCCTCATGGAGGACAAGACAAAAAAAAGATTGTTCTGAAAAATCTTATCTCTAGCCTCTACAAAAATAAAAAGTGTGTTTATATATCCTTAGTCTACTATGCTGGAAGATTATCCAAAATATAATGGCTCAGTGTCAAATGTAGGTTTGAGCTTGGAAAGATGGCTAATGGTTCTCTGCATGCATACCCTTAGAGGTTATATTAGGATGCAGAATTTGAAAAAGTACTTAAAGTTGAGCATGAAAAGATGTTCTGCAAAACAGTTGACTCAGTTCTACACTTTCTGATGTGCCATAATTTGCCTTTATTTTTCTCATGACTTAAAATACCAGTTGTGGTAGCTGTAGACTTTTGCTTCCCAGATATGCTGCTGGATAAATTGCACACGTAAGCAAATGAAATATTTTTGCTGTGTGTTTACTGGAAGTCTTCACTCAGATTACGGGGAAATTCCATCGAAGTCTGCTCTCTCCCTTGAAATTGCAGTGCATCGTCTGTAGCATTGCAGATGGGGATGTTGCAGGCGATGTCATCAGCCGTTAGTAACCCTTCCATGATTCCTTGCCTCTTCTTCAGCCTTTTTTTCTAACTGCAAAAACCCATTAATGAGGGAAGAACAGAATAGCTACAGTGTGTTGTAAGTGGTGGCAACAAGAGTTGTTGGAAGCACTATTTGTCTAATGTTTTTTAGGTGTCCAGTTATGAAATATTGCCAACAGTCTCGTGTACACTGATATTTCTCTTAAATAACTCAACATGGTGAGGCAGGTGTTTCAAGTCTGTAATCATCATTTCCTCAATCCATATGATCAACAGTTTTCCATCAATATAGTCATCTACTTAACTTATCTTGTTCAGCAGCCATTCCTGATTATTTTTGTCCATGGCCATAAACACAGTATGAAATAAATATAGGCCAAATCAGCGTTGTATAAATCACACACTGAACCTTATAAGGTGGTATGTGAAGAATTGTTTCCAATCTGTGGCCACCTTCAAATGTGCTGTATGGCCCCTGCTGATACTGGCTGTTGAACAAGTTTTTTATTGGTGGCATATGTTTGGATTTCTGTGAATAGGTGATAAATTAGCAAATGGTATTACATGTACAAAAATATGATATATAACTTCATGTATATGATAATTCTAAAATTTGTATTAAGAGTTATATTTCTTTTAAACTAACCAAACAAGCACAAAAATGTATGCAAGTATGTAATGTCTAATGTAAGGACTAATCAGAAACAAAAATATACGGAAGCCATAATTGATAGTTCATATCAAAAGCTACAGCAATGATGAATGTATTATGGGAAGAACTAAACTTAGAGCATGGATACATTTTGAAACACTGTTACTTTTCTGGAGATTTGAAGTCTGAAAATAGATTGGCACAGAGTTGAAGAAAGTACCGTACAGAAAAGACCAAGCATGCTAATAGGCAAATGGAACTTCTAGGACTAGAATGAACCCAGTTGTGAGGTTCTTATGCAGATAAAAATGGTAGCACACTCTTTCTGTTGTGTTTTGTATGTAGGGTTTCAAAAAGGCTCTGCCTCTTTTTGTAATATGTTTACCCCAAAGCATCCTTCTTATACTAAGTGGCCCCTGAAACTAATTAGTCTTCATTGTATTTGTTAGATATCTGCAATAGTGAAGAACAGTGTATTTCTCTGTATCTGTTGAAGCTAAAAAAAAGGGTGGGTGTGTGGCCATTACAAAATGCAAATGCAAGACTAGGCTATAAGTGATAGTTTATAGGCGACTAATAAAATAAACAATCATTGCAAACTTTCGAGGGTAATATCCTCTTTTTCAAAGCATTTACCAAAAGTCTAATCATGGCAAATATGTGTTTTGCCAGGAGATCATTCTTAGATGTAAAATTCTTGGCAAGATGACTTTCGCCAGGCGGTCTTCTTAGATGAGGTAGGAAGCAGCAGAGCTGTTGTTAAAGCTGCATCCGAAGTCGAGCATTGGGTTTCACACCCCAGTTCTTCAAACAAAGGGACATAGGTTATGCATCTGTTTCTGCCATCACTCTAAGACCATGAAAGTCTAGGCTTCTGAAATTTGGTATGAATACAAAGGGAGCTAGGCATGCCTACCTCAGACTTTTTTCAAAACAGATTAATGTTTAAATAAAATAATTAGTTTAAGTCACAGTGATTTAAAATTTGTTGTAGCTTGAATTCATTCACTAGGTGCAGACATGCCTGACCATTAAAGAGGAAACCTGGCATATTTATTTTCTCCAAGTGTCCTCATGGCATCTCTGAAGAAGTCAGAGGCAGAGTAGGAAAAATTCTAGGTGTAACTTCTCCTCCCTTCTGCATACAGTAGGACCCCGGTATCTGTTGGGAATTGGTTCCAGGACTTCCTGTGGATAATGAAAACAGTGGATAAGAGAGAATGCCACCTCCCCCCAAGCTACTGTTTTGTGACAGTAGCTTTTTTACAGTTGATTATGACACTACAGTACCTGATTAGATACATGCAGAGAAAGAGCATTTGGGAGGGGGACAGAGATGTGTGTGTGAGAGAGAGTGTAGTGGGCTGAGGGAAGATGGTAGAGGTAGGTTGGTGGGTCGAGAGACAAAGATTCTAGGTGCCAAGGTCTAAGGAACTTCTAGTTTGTGCAAAGCTAGGTGGGAAATAAAAATAGAACAGTTTTAGGAATGAGCTATCTGCTTACAAGCAAATGCAGCAGCAAGGAGTCTGTTGTTTACAAGTAGTATACGTCCATGTTATCTTCTCTAGCTGCATCTTTATCTTACTGCTAAGCGACAAGCCTCAACAACTTTCAAAATGTTCCTCAACAACTCTCAAAATGTTCTAAATGGCAGCCAGAAGTCAGCTGTCATGCCAGTTGTTAAAGCACCGGGCATGACAGCTTCAGCTCACCCTTCCTTACTTCACCTTGAAGAGTCATGTCAAGGCAAGAGTCAGTTAAATTAATAAGTCATTCCTTGTATGGTAGATCTGGCCAGAGAGCTCAGTGGAACACTGGGAGTTCAATTCTCCACCGTGCCTGCTATGAATAGCGGTGCCTTGTGTGGCCTTGGCAAGCTGGACAATCCCAGGTTGCCCCTGGGAGAAAGGAAGGGTTAACTACTTCTGAGTAATTTTTACATGAAAAACCCTGAAAAGGGTCGCTATAAGTTAGAATTGTCTTGTTGGCATATGATTATTATTAGACCTGTGTTATTCATTTTATCAGTTAGCCTAGCCTCCATCATAGTGGGATATATTCACTGATACTGGCGACTTTGTCTCTGGTCTAGACTGTCAAATTTGCCACTGAAAACATTGGCAATAGGAACATATATTGTGCTAGTGGGAATTTAGGCACTATTGTCATTTTGGACCCAAAGGTGCATGCAAAAGATGAATATTTTATCAAATCTGCAGAAAGCAAGGGATTGTAGTTAAGCATGGCCTTATATGGGCCTTCTCTTCCAAGAGGTGTGATTGCAAATGTGTTTACTTCCTCGCCATGCCAACTCACTCTTTTCCTACCACAAATATGGGGCTTTTGTCCTCTACAGGAAGAGCAGAAGGAGGCATCCCCCTCCCTGAGGATTTGGGATACAGTATTTGGGAAAGGCCTGGGTTGTTACGTGATGAATTGCAAGTAGGAGCTGGTGGTCATGCAAGCTCCATCTATCTGTTTGGTGTGTGTGTGTGTGTGTGTGTGTGTGTGTGTGTGTGTGTGTGTGTGTGTGTGTGTGAGAGAGAGAGAGAGAGAGAGAGAGAGAGAGAGAGAGAGAGAGAGAGAGAGAGAAACTTGATTCCATCTTGCTAGCAGCTTCCAGACATTTCCTGAGGTCTCCTGAGTAGCTTTTTGGGGATCTTGGGAGTTGCAGTGGACAAAAGAGACGGACAGTTCGTTTGCTTGAGTACACTTGTGCTTACAAGGCACTTGAAATACTGTAACCCTAAGACTGGCCCCATTTCTTATGTTCCATTCCATGTGTCCTATTATTAGAATTTGGGAAAGTTGCATTGTGTATGACAGTTTTCAGAATCTCCCACTCAGCATCTTGTTGTCCTGAAAAAGTCTCTTTCCCAAGCTATTTTTGTTACATTGATGCCTTAGTGGCAAATGCTAGAAGCTCTGAATTGCTTTCAGAATTGCTTAGGTAAGGCAGGGCTCACTTGGAAAACAAGTTCCTCATTTGTTAATAATTCAGAGCAAAAGGGTGATTCCAAATTGAACCAAACAAAGAGACAATTCATAATAGTTTTCATTTATGCATTCTTTTATTTCCTGTTTATTCACATCATATTGAATTCTATTGAAAATAATCAGCTGTTGAAACATTTTTATGTTTTACCTGATATCATTTCCTGTTTATTCACATCATATTGAATTCTATTGACCATATCATTTTGTCTGTGTTTCAGACTATTACTATAAATGTTAGACTGCCATCTCTGTTGTGGTTAGGCAGACGAACACCTTTTTATTCAGAAAAGCGGAGAATCTGGTCCATTGCTGGAAAGGGGTTTAACTACTTGGCTGCAAGTTTTTATTGTTGTGCTTTTAATTAATTGGAATTGATGCTATGTTTTAATCCATCCTGTGATTCCATAAAACAATGGTTATTGGTAATTTTAAAAGGAATATATATATATTCAGGGTCTTAAAATACTAACTGTTGGAACCGCTGTACTGTCTGCATCCTAATGAAGTTTAATGAGAGATAGACAGGTAGAAATAGATAAAGTTCAAAAATATTTTTAATAATTAAAATCTATAAAAATATGCTTTATACTTAAGAAATAGGCAGTATTGCTGGACATGGTTGGCTTCAGAGTACAATATAAATTATTCTGTGATCCCATGAGTACAATAATTAATGGCACTTTTAAAAGAAAAGAAATCAGGCTCCCCTAAAACTATCAGTCATAATCTCTGTATTCTCTTTTTCTTCAGTGCTCATAAGAATTTAATATCACACCAACTTATGCAACAGTAGAAATATATTTTTAATATTCTCAATTTTCATATTTTGGTATGTGTATTTTTAATTCAAAGGAATGTGTGACTTGTCCAGATATGTACAAGCAATGTAGTCTTAGTTAGGAAAGTAGTCTTTTGTTTGTCACCTATTGGAAGTTGGACATCATCATGCTTTATCCAGGTGTCTTCATATGTTTCTGTATGTCTCCTGTGAGTACTTAGTGTTCCACTTCTCACACCAGAGGAGAATATATATGGATAGAAATTAATAGTTTCAGCATATCTTGCAACTGTGGTATTTTGGAGAAAATAATTTCTGAAGTTGTTTGAATATCTCACTTTTTATTAATTCATACTTTAATCTCCTTTTTTATAGTCCAACTCTCACCATGGCTCATAGGAATTTGACCGGAAGCTGTAATGTCAACTGTGGATGTAAAATACATGAATATGAACCTGTGTGTGGGTCAGATGGAATTACATATTTTAACCCTTGCCTGGCCGGTTGTGTCAGTAGTGGAAACCATAGTATGGGCGTGAGTATATCTACAGTAACTCAGCCTATCAGTGTTCAGTTTGTAAAGAAATAGGTGTATACAAGAAAGATTTCCAGAGCTTGCAAGTAATATGTTAATATGTTACTTTGGGGTAGTAAGAAATGCAACTAACAGTTACAAAAATTGCTCTTTAGAGGAAACAACAAACAAGTAATTGCTTCCACAATTATTTTAAGGACATTGTTAGAGGCTTTTTTTCCTAGGACAGTAGAGCAGGCATGTCCAAAGTCAGGCCCGGGGGCCAAATGCGGCCCGTTTTCAAATTATGAGTGGCCCACAGCCTCTTCTCCCCACCAGCTCAGCCTGTCAAGCATCCCTGCCAGCTGGCCTCTCCCCATACCGGGTGGAGGGGTCAGCTTGCAGTTTTATGGTTTGCCTGCCCTCTCTGCCTCTATCCACCCCCACCCCCAGCCACCTGCCCAGCCTATCTGCCCCTCGGCTCCATTGCTACAGTGCCCTCCCCGCCTCCTTGCATGTTATAGAGACTTGTCCAAAGTCCAGTCCAGGGGCCAAATGTGACTGAACGGTCAGCCCACACACATTTTCCCCTCACCAAATCTGGCCCTTCTTGCAAAAAGTTTGGACACCCCTGCAGTAGAGACTCAAAAGTGTTTGTGTGCTTAATAGTTTCTCCTAATTCAAATTCTCATATATCCAGACCCTTCTTCAGTAGTATATGACAAAGACCGAATGTTTGATAAATCCATTTCATTTCATAATGGCTGAAATCCTTTTGTGCAGTTCTGTGTGTGCAACAGGAATGATGCTATCAGCAGCATCAAATTGTCACTGATTCAAAGTAGCCTCTAATGATTGTGGAGTGCAGGCGACTTCTGTGCCTTTTGTTTGTGTGGCGTGCACCTTGAAATGAATAGCTGCGATTTGCCTTTAATGAGTAGCTAGTGATTGGCTGCAGCTGACACCGCCTCTACTGTGTAAATGGAACAGGGCTATAGGATTTTGTCCTCTGTGTTCCCTTGTCCATCGCCTGTTGTACTGTATTTCCTTATACAATTGCAGATCCGATATCTTTGTTTCATCTTCTGTTTTTTTTCACAGATAAGAAATTATACAGATTGTGCCTGCGTCCAAAGCCGACAAGTAATCACACCTCCGACAGTTGGGCAGCGCAGCCAGCTAAGAGTGGTGATAGTCAAAACATATCTTAATGAGAATGGCTATGCTGTGTCTGGGAAGTGTAATCGAACCTGCAATACGCTCATCCCATTCCTCATTTTCCTTTTCATAGTCACACTGATCACAGCCTGTGCCCAGCCATCGGCTATCATAGTGACACTCAGGTGAGAGCCGCCAGGCTCATTATACTATCACAAGAGGATGAGGGCTGTATGATAACTTTTAGCTGTCCGTTGATTGGAAATCTGCTACGTTATTGCCAGAGGATATGTCTCATCCTCACCTGTCTGATAATGAATTGTGATTGTTGCCTTCCATGTACACTCTTTTGTTGTTATGTGTGTCCCCTTCAC
>JAHTLZ010000204.1:35535762-35551743 GCA_023846285.1 Phrynocephalus versicolor
CACACACACACACACACACACACACACACACACACACACACACACACCATATTTGCATTAAAAGGCATTTTTAATTGGGTCCGGTCTTCCATTTTCAGAAAGCAGAGGCTTGTTTCTTCTCCAAAGAACCTGTTTTTCATACATGCACATACACGCTAATAATATCTGGCTTTGAAAGGTCAAGGAAGATATTATTTAACAAGGTCTACAATGCATATAAGCATCCCCATGCTATCAGAAAACAAAAGCAAAAAAGCACCAAAACCAAAACAACAGCACCAATTTGTGACCACATTGGAGCTCATGGTTCCCAGACTGGTGGAAACTGCCTTTAAAGTCTTACTTGATTTTATTTGTCCTACTTCAGGCATGTCCAAACTTCAGCCCTCCTGATGTTTTGGGCCACAACTCCCAGAATTTCAAGCCTGTATTTCCAATGGCAAAGGACTGTTGGAGATGTGGTCCAAAACATCTAGAGGGCCGAAGTTCGGACATGACTGTGACCTACTTCCTCTAATGGAGGGAAGCTAAAATCTATGAATCCTTCCGAACATGAGAAATTTTAGATATCTCAGAGAAGTCTGTAGGAGCTGTATGCAGCATTATTACCACTGTAAAGTATTTCATAGTTCTGTTCATGTGAGCCTGAGCTTTTTAAAAAAAGAATGAAGCAGCATTTTACTATGTCTAAAATGCAGTTTTGAAGACACTAGGCAAGTTCTTTCTGTAAAATGCCAGAGCAAATAGCAAAACTCACCATGTGAGGATTAAGTAGTTGTTTTTTTGACCTTCTAGATTTGCCTGTCTCTGCTCACTCTCTGGGAGGTAGTTAGCATATGGACTAATAGGCTTATACTCTTAGCTGCTGCAGAATATGGAGGAGAATACATTTTTAAAACTTATTTTTGAAAACCAGATATGCTTTATAGCTCACGACTTTAAAGTATAGTATAATTTTCTTTTCTAGGTCTGTGGAAGATGGTGAGAGGCCTTTTGCACTTGGAATGCAATTTGTTTTATTAAGAACCCTTGGTAAGTGCAGAGGCAAACAGGGGCACTTTGTGCCTACTGGGCTCACATTGGATGCTTCCAGGCATGACAGTAAAACGATTTGTTTCCAACCTACTCTGGTTTTAGTGGTTCCATAAGGCAGAGAAGAGTCAGTGTTCACCATCATTTCTGATGAACTGCAAACTGTGATTCTTCTGTCTGAAGAAAAACAGTTTCATTAACCATGGTTAACACTAAACTTTGGCTGTCTGAAAGCTTTCAGGTTTACAGGTGTGCTGAAAAAAGAGACGAAGGCAGTGTACAGGCGAGGAAAACTATTCTTACTGACATAACAATAAATTGCAGTTTATCTTGGGGTCAAACACAAATGTTATTAAGCAAAATGAATTATGCAAAATACATAATAGGAAGTTAATTTTTTGATGCCAAGTTTGTCATGGGACCTTATCAAATAGGTTGCCCAGTTAAATTTAAGTGTTCAATTCATTTTTTAATCAGTTGCTTTGTTGGCATCTTAGTCCTATGACATTCTGTCCTTTTCTTTTATTCTGTGTATGTCATTATCCTTAGATGTATTTTGCTCCTTGTTAAGTAGTAATTAGTTTAACAAAGTGGAATGACCTTTCCTTTGCAATATGGTTAACTATTGTAATGTAGCTGATTTTACTCTTCCCATTTCTTTCAGCGTACATTCCTACTCCAATTTATTTTGGAGCAGTCATTGATACCACCTGTATGCTGTGGCAACAGGAATGTGGTGTGCAAGGCTCATGTTGGGAATATGATGTGACGTCATTTCGTTTTGTCTACTTTGGACTCGCAGCTGGTCTGAAATGTGTTGGATTCCTTTTCATTTTCCTTGCCTGGTATTCCATTAAGTATAAAGAAGAGAAACTGCAAAGGCAGATGTGGAGGGATTCTCCTGTCAATACAGTGAGTGAAGTAGTGGGTAGCAATGGAGCTCATCCAAACTATGCACGAACTAGATCCTGCCCCACTTTCAGCTCTCAAGGCGAACAGGCTGACGATCTCAGCCTGGCAGCAGGAATGCATTACACGGCACAAACCTATCCAGGTCCTCTTACAACAGCAATAAATGCCCCAGTTGAGAAAGGTTCTGAAGGAACCACTCCTGAGATATAGGGTCACAGTCTCAAATTTGGTTTGTTGGTAAATATGGGGCCTTTTGAAACACCGGTGCCTTTTTTTCGCAACATGATCTGCAACAGATGATAAACCAACAGAGCATCTAATGCACAAGACCATGGCTTTTCTGAGGGCTGGATACCTTAGAACAACCCAGATTGCTTTCTTCCCTTTGGGGAATTGAGTTGTAATGTGTGTTTGTAAGTACTTGAATGGTGTCTGTGAAACCTCTGTATACATTCAGGTGTTAAAATGATCAGAGGTCCTAAGTCAGTTGACTGCAATGCAACTCTTGTGACAAAATACTAAGGTAATGCAACTCTTCAGCTGGGGGAGGAATGCATAATTAGTTTGATTTCTGTTTCAAAGCACAACTAACACCTTTCTCAGCTATGCAACTTATTTTGGGTAACCTTTTTCTTCTCTGTAATTTTTTTAATTTATCTGAACACAAAAGAGGCCATTTAGGTACAGAGGATGTTTTCTTTATTTTAAAGAATTACTTGAAGCCACAGAACTGTTAAAATATGCCTGATAAATGGTAAACCAGGTAAAGCCTGAAAATGTAAGGCATAATAATTTTAGCTTATTATAGGAATTTAATTTGAGCATGGCATGGAATATTCTCACTTTAGGACAGAGGTTGCAAAATTGTTACTAGTAATGCGTTGTAATATTAAAGCATGACAAAGCTGTACATAAAGACCATGTTAGTATTTGTGTATTCTTGCAGCCGAGTGCTGATCTGCAAAAATTACTCTACTCATGCTACCAAATTCCCACTCAGATTTTCTTCAACTGAACAGACAAAATTTAAAATGTGTCTTGAAGTGTGCCATCTGAGGAGAATCTGATGCGTATTATAGGATAAGCCTTGGCATTGCATGGGCTAGATTGCTGCTCACGTACACCTTTGTGTATTATGTCTCCATCCAAGTATGTACAGATGCGGTTACATTATCATATTGCTGTTCAGTCATGTCATGCAAAGGGGGGGGGTTCTCTTTTTGTTATGAGTGAACTGTATATGTAGGGTATCTTTCTGCACCACTAAAATGGCAGTATTTGGAGCACCTCATCATTCTTTAGCCCCATCCACATTAAGAGCTGATATAGTTTGTGACATATAATATTAGAAAAAAAGGTATACATAGATATGCAAAGCAGGCACAAAGAAGCATTTTCAAGATGAGCAAATGCTTCAAGTTAACCAAACTACCATTTGTCCACTTAACACCATACCTGTCAGTGGCTTTCCTACCTTGTTCATGTTATCTTCTGCCGCCATGGTTGGAAAAGTCATTTTGAAGTGCTAAGAGAATTTCTGGACAAAGACCAGAAAGGGTGAAGCAGGCTTAGTTTCAGGCCAGCTGCTTCTTTATTATCATTACTATTATTATTATTATTCAAATAGCACAAATGTCATCACATTTCTTTTGTTCAGCCTTCATTAAGTTTTGAAAGCACAGTTGCAAGGTGCACAAAGTCTACTGTCAGCTTAAAGAGCATGACTCAAAGAACACACACATGGAAAATGATTGGGTCAAATAAAAATACATTAGGGTGCTTGATGAGAAGTTCAGTTCTTTCTTTAAAGAGTTGCTTGTGTTGCAACCAGACCAAATATCTGGTTTGTTCTTTTGGGTTCTTTTGTGTCATGAAGGATTTCCACAGCAACACCTTTCCTTCTTGTAGTCAAAGAACTGTACTGTGAGTGCTGTGGAACCCTGAAATCCAGGACAAGTTTAAATAGGACTTCTGATAACCTTATGAGTTGCTGTCAGACAGCTGAAATCGTAGACTTGCTTAAACACAAAACCTTTGGTATTGCAGTCATTAGGAAACAAGGGGAGGAGAAATGCTTCCGATTAAACTCTTCTAGCTGAGGAAGAAAATAGGAGGGGGAAATATTTCCATGCAGAATGGAAAGTACAGGAAAAAATGGCACAGACTATATTTGTAGTTCAAAGTTTGGCTTCATGCATACACAATGTCAAGACTGTAAACAAGGTTTACATTTACGTAATAGTGGAAGGGAGTCATAAGTGGTGGTGGTGGAATCCTGAAGAAGTGACATAGGTGACAAGATGGGCATTGGTTTTCATAATGTTGCTTCCTATATCACAAATGCAGAGGACCAGCTTTACATATGAACTGGGTCTCTGTGGAACAGTCCCGCATTTAGAGGAAAATTGATGCCATGTGCTGAAAATGTAGGTGGAGAACACAGAAAAAGTTACTTGCTTAGGCTACAATTCCCACCATAGCTAGCTAGGGGATTCTGAGCTTTTTAATCAAAAAATAACTTTTCTAAGCTCTGCAAAAAGCTTAGCGTTCCATTCAGACACCACTGTGTATGCCACTTATGTTGTGTCACTGTGATCACTTAAAGCAGCAAGAAGTTTAGCTAGAAGATGCATTCTTGTTTTTCTATTAATGGAGAAAGGGAATGGGCTTTTTGATTATCAGAGATAGAAGAGTTAGGAGAGAGCTTCCTTTGAGCCAGCAGTTTAGTGTTCCAACAGATAGTGATAGGCTGCCCACCTTTCCCTTTCTGCAACATTTTGTTCAATTTAATATTTTGATATGCTATATGTAATGCATATGGACAGCCATAAGTGATAATGTAAATATATGTTTATAATTGTAGTACTAAAGGTACTTAAGCAAACCTAATATTGTCTCAGAATCCTCCTTATTCTTCCATCTAGTTAGTTCAACATTAGATCCATTCTTGAAATTTGAAAGTGTGTTCCAGATTGCCTCCAATGCAGTATGTTAGTCTGACCATATACAGTTCCAGTTAGCAGGTCATTGACATATTTATAGTGTTATCTTGCTACTGTTGTACCCTACATTATGTTTTTGTAAAAGAGAGGTTGTAAATCCTGTATTTTTTTCTTGGATAACAGTGACAGCAGATTTGCAGAAAAAACATTTTGGAGAGGCAGAAAATGAAAATCAATCCTCTGCACTAAAACAAATTGTTAAATTAACTGGATCACCTTTGAACTGATGAATAACCTGGTGCTAAGGTGTCAAAGTAATCCTCCTTTTTTTCACTAGAACTATTTTAAATAAGGCTTAAATAGCTACATGAGCTTATCTTCTGAAATTCTAATGTCTTGCTTAATAAGGGCACAGATATTTTTGGTAGGTTGGGCACTCTCTCCTGCTCACAAATGGTCATTTGGCTGAAATCGAAGAACTTCTAAATCAGTATTTTTAGATGCTTTAGCCTAAAGAATTTGTGGTACAGTAATGTATTGATTCGCAGCAAGTATATAAGCCTTTGGGCCTCTAAGTTTCTGAAGAAAGACAATAATAGTTCAAAGACATTGTAATGTAGTTTTCCTGAGCAGATGTGATAGCCTGTGCTGGGTTTTTATGATCCTCATGTCAGCTTCTGAGTAGACATAAAACATGCATACTGGACACTTGATGTTTCTTCTGTATAGACCTTATCAATATACTGTTATTCAGAGTAATGCTGACTGAATGAGGTAACAGTGTTAGCAGAAACAGAAAAGGTGTCTTTAATTTGTGGTTACTGATTACCTTTAAAAGGCTATATACTGTTATGCTTGCAATGAGCACCGGACAGCCAAAAATGCAGTGTATAGTTAAAAACATATGCTTGAGACACACTAGAGTTAAGTAATACCTCTGTGTAAAAACAAACACTCCAGGGATGACTTATATATTCTATGAAATATGCAATTTTGAACCTCTGTTACCATTTTTATACTAGAATATTTTCCCACCTCATCCGAAACTGAAGCAAATGGGACTTTTGTCATTGACTTCAAGTGAAACAGTATATTGTGTATTTTCACAATGAGATGTCTGAAAAGAAGAAATAGTATTATTCAAGGGGCAAAATAGTTTGAAATGTTAATGTTACACTGGATAAATGTTTTGAGTGTGTCAGAAGGGCAAAGCATTTAGCTCTTGTGTCTGTGGTAACAAAATGCAGATATGATGGATTTGTGTGGAATAGATTAATTTTAGTGAATGTTTTTACTAATCTTTATGTCTCAATGAAACAAAGAACAGTTTTTAAACCAGTGTGGAAATTAATGTAAAAGAAAGTCTGGACAGGATTTATTGCAAAAAAAAACAAAAAACAAAAAACAAAAAACAAAAAAAAACCTGTCTGCAAGTGAACCCTTCAATACTTGACATTTTAAAATAAACATGGTGTCTCAAATGTGTTATGTTGTGACAATTATTATTATACTTTATATTTTGGTCATATGCAGAATGGGGGTATTGTTTAAATATTTTCTGCCCACAGAAAATACTCCGTCAGATCTGTTTAGATCATCTGGGCCCTGGAAGTGGCAGTGTGTGGGGTATGGCAGAGAGAGATGCTTAAGCAGTATTGGAAAGAAGGTACCGTAAATTTAATACTAGCGTTCTGACTCACATCTAGAGCTGTGGAATGTTACTTTTGAGACTGTAACTCCCTGAATTCTGTCCAACCAATATAGTTATGGCAGCAACCAAAAGTAAATTTTGTAAGCTCTGCTCGTGGCTCTTATTTAGGATCCTTTGGATGTAGCTTTAGTGCACATGTATAGTTGCAAGAAGAACTATATGAACTTCTTGGAATTTTTTGGTGTTCTGCATTAATGTGCTCTGATCTTCCTCTAAGTCAAGTGTATTGACAAATACCATTTTGAACGTTGAATGAGTATGTTTCAATAAAAACATGAAATATCAGAGTTTTTGTATGTTACTATTTTAGGCATATTGTATTTGTCAATACACTTGACTTAGAGGACGATCAGAGCACATTGTATGATATGTTAATGCAAAACACCATGAAATTCCAAAAAGTTCACATACTTCTTCTTGCAGTTGTATTTAGTGCAGTATTCTTGTATGGATACATTTCATTGCTGGTTTTATGACTCTAAAACTTGAATGAGAAAGTCATATAAGCTCTCATTTATTGGAAAAAAATCCTTTCTCCATAAGAGCTTTGTTTTCCTTGACTAAAACCCGACAAGGCTTCTGATACATGTTTAATTATGTGATGTTTTTGAAAGTAATAAACTATGCATAGATACCATCTGTATTCAGTCAGGTAGGACCAGCCTCAGTGAGCTATACGTCTTTTTGTACCAGCTAACAAAGATAACCTACAGTATTCCCCAAACATTGTTCTGTGGTTCAGGATGCAGGTTTTGAACTTAACTTGGCAATAGTGTTTATTCAGAAGTTGACAGATAATACAAGGTACACTTGCATTTTTATGGTCTCATTTTCAAAATAAAAAAATTGCTGATATACATTTCCATAATTTAAATAATGATTTAACCAGCGTGTGGGTATAAACAAACCAGTTGTTCGAATCCATACATTTTCATTTGTAGAGATATGTTTACTAATGTGAAGCATAAACACAGGGGCTGAAATCCTATTACATTAGGCACAGTGCAAAATTACTCCTGTGGATGCTTGCAGGTAAGCCACTTTCTGTGTCTGGGAGTTTCAGATATCTGAGTTATACACTCACAAAGTGTCCCAACTAGGAAAGTGCCCTTTAGCAACTTAGTTGGGGAAACCCCATCTTCAGCACACTTGGAAGGATTATATAGGAGAGTCAGGAAGTTTCTCTGCAAGTTTGGAGTCTCTTGGTATCTGGGGAGAAATTTCCTGGGGGTACTTATTTTGGGCTGTGTGACTCAGACATGAAAAATCCAATTTTCCACCAAACATGGAGCGATTGTAGAGGAGAGTCAGGATATGCTTCCATCCACATTTATCTCTCAGTGCCTTGGTGGTCCAACAAATTAGCAAATCAAAAATTGCTATAAACTCATCAATTTGTATTCATCAGGGGATTTCATTTAATATTATCAACTGATGAATTCTGATAATTTGGCAGTATTTGTCAGTAAATGTGATTGACTTTTCACTTTGTCTCAATCTCTAGTTACTACTGTTGGTTTCATGGTTTTACTGATGTCAAGCTTGAGCTGTGTTCATCATATGCCTTAGTTTACACTTTACAGGGCTACAGTGCCATCCAGTGGTTCATCTAGAACAGCAATCAGTACATTTCTGACAAGGCTGTTTTAAACCTTGTAATATACTTAGTTGCAGGCAGCTAGTGGATATTGAAGGCATAGTTCATTCCAGTTAAGCCTGCTTGATTTAAAAGCCCTTTCCAAGTTGTGCCAGGCTAACCATTTTTATTGCAGGCTTTGTAACCTTGTAAATTCTTTTGCTCTTTAGATTACTTTAGAAGCCATGACCTGTATCTTTTGATACATGTAACAAACCATCATCTTCCATGCTTGCATACAAGTTGCAACCCAGGCATTTGATCCAAAGCCAAGGTTAAGCCATTTCACTCACCTTACCCTTTTTAGCAGCTTTGACAGACTAAAGCTGGAGTCCTATAGAGAGAGATCTTTCTCTGCCCAGCAAAAGGGGACGTCCATGTACTGAGAAGGAGATTTACAAACTTTATTTTAGGCACAGAAACCTTCACTGCCCTTTATATCATTTTTCAATGGTACCATCAAAAGGGGGATGTTCTGAGACCGACTGCAGATTGTTTTGGAGCAATGAGATCCAAAAGCCCTGCCATTTTTCAAACATGTTGTTGGAATGAACATCAACCCTAGAATCAGCATACTTATTTCCTCCAGCCAGTATTGCTACTGTTTGTTAGATGTTTTTAATTCTTAATTTGTGATACGTCAACTACTCAACATATAGCTGGCAGATATCTATGAAACAGATACAGGAATTCTTTTATTTGAGAAATATTGCTTCTAGACTTCCCTGAAGCCAGAATTGTTCTATATAGGTATTGCAGAATATTTCTTTACATGGACACAGTTTATAGACTAATAATGTAAAATCTCTATACACACAGCATCACTCATGCCCATAAATAAACTTCTCTGTCATTCAGTTCATGACATATACATGATAAACACCTAGTTGATTCAAACAGGTTTACAGAAACCATCATGAGATATTATTGAAAAGTATTTCAAACACCACAGAATGCTGAACTGCTGAGTTTAAATGGCCTTCGAACAAATTATTTGTTAACACATACAAGGGATTACTTTCCTATAAACCAGATAGCTAAATAATAATTCAAGATCAATTTTATTGTTTAATTATGATGATGATTATGTGTGGGTTTTTTAAAAAAACATTTAAGAAAAGTATAACAGAACTTTTGAATGTATTGTACTAATGTGTAGAGTTTGTAGTATGCTTGAAACCTAGATTTTTTTTTTATTTTATTTTAACAGTTTGTTTTCAAGTGACTATTCTATTCTAGGTCTCCTCCGTATTCATTTAAGCACTGGAGGATAAATAGGTGGACTTCTTTCCTCTAGTAAAGTGAATAGGGAATTCCTTCCAATGGATACATCCCATCTGGACTTAGGACAGTTTGTATACGAAGGGCATGCATCAACATGTATGGCTAGAATCCAGCATTTTATAGGGTACCATAAAGGTAAGGTGCATTGTGTAATAAAAAGGTGGGTGCCTCAACAGTGCACTCTACAAAATGAAAGGCTACATATGTCTGCACATATTTCAGTCTAGAACACTTTACACAGACTATGTCTGTAGGCACATTTCTGCATGTATAGATCTGCTCTTTGGATTTGAGTTCATTTTTTTAAAGTTCAAAAATGATCTGAGAAATTTCTGAAGTCATGAAGGCTTTTGACTACTCAAAATTAAACTTCCTTTAATAATAATAAAGTAAAGCCTTAATTACTTTATACCTCCTCTATACAATGAAACCTGAAGTCAATTTAAAATTCTATTAAATCTTTCATTAGCACTATCTCTCTGGGAAAAAATTAACAACCACTTTGAGCATAAAGGTTTAAAATCAAACATGATACTCTGTTCAGTGTTCAGCTAATTGGTTTTCACAATCTATGCTGCTTAGCACTTTCACTACCAACCCATTTATTGTTTTGCAAATTACACATCATTATCAAACCTAAAAATGTGTAGAAGTACCAGATTAATAAAGGGTATGGCACACAGATTATAAAAGTGCAATATAATTTTACTCTGACAATATGAGTAAAATTTAACAGTGGTTAAAATGGTTAATCAAAAATTTATTATTCAAAGATCTTAGAAAGACAGAAACATTCATTTGTGGTGGTGAGTCATTATATGGACAGAGGAAAGGGCAACTTGAAACTCATTTGACAGTGCCTTTATAATAACAGGATAAAAATCACCACAAAGTGATTTCACTGTTTTTTTTTCTGTGTACTTCAGGGACTCTGCTAGTCCTGAAGCTACACAAGGAAAAGTATTTATGTGTATGTTGGATACATACTTGGGGTTTCATGTTGTTACAATTTTTTAAAAAAAATGGAATGTCATTTGCCAGGGCTACATGTATTTGTCAGCTAATTACTAAGGAAGAAAGAATGGATGTAGCTTACTTACACAAGCTAATTTGAGGAGAGTGGTAATGAGGCACTACCTTCTATGGTGAGAAGATGTGAAGATTCTGGAAAGGGCTCCCTTTTTCTTAACACCCTCTCGGTTTTATGCTCCACAATGAGTGTATTCAAAGCCTGATGAATGACTTTTGCCGCTGAGTTCAGAGGAAGGTAGATCTGCTCTTCAAAAATGTCTTCCACTGTGTCCTTATCTGGGACAGAATCTTTTTGAAGAACACTGGCAGGCTGCAAGGTGAAGCTTTGTCTGGTTTCTAGCTCTGTCAAATCATTCCCACTGAAATCCATTTCAATACCAACTGGTTCTTCAGTCTCTAGCCATTTTCCTGCTTGGTGACTACTCCAGTGTGGCAGATTCGGACTCCTTTCTGCAGGAATATCATTGCTTAATTCAAGCTTGTTTTCCTGGCTTAATTCAACTGTGCTCAAAGCCAGGGATCCCAAATCTGTTGGCATGATTGACTGTACCTCTTGAGCTGTCAACCAACTGGAACCTTCATCAGATTCAGCAGAGCTCATTTCCAGCAAAGCAAATGGCGTGGATGATTCCTCCAAGAACACACTGGGATGAGCAGTTTCAGTCTTTCCTGTTCTATTTTGCTCAGAGTTACTGTTCAGCAGTGCAAAGATCCTATCTACATCCTTCAAGTAATTTGCCCAGTCATCAGGACTAAGTCTGTAGTCTTTTCTGGCTTCATATAAACTTTCATTCACACTGTACAAATCTTCCAGTCCTTGCCAGTTGACATTTTCTGTGAAGTTCGGCAGCTTAGCCTTCCCATCCATGCCATAACTGTTCTCTGTCCAAAGAGAAGACAAGAAAAGATAGATAACAGCCTTCAGGGTTTCCTAAACTGCTCTCAGTTCAAGAGCTGAGAGTTAATTGAGCACTTGACATATTCGAATGCAGTACATTTCTCTTACTAGCATATGGATAAATGTATTCTTTTAAATGAAGGTGAGCAGAGACCACCATTGAGAGACAACCCAATGGATAGGCACATATGTGAACATTTTAACCTATGTGGAAATTAAGAAATATTTACTCAATAATAAAATAAGTAGGTGTGTAGATATTTTTGCCTATCTGAGTAAGGGAAAATAATTAAAACTATTTCCAGGTTGGTAGCCACATTAATTTGCTGCTGAATAAACAGTCTTATAGGCACTTGAAGGTTGACTGGTTGTATTTGGCATTGGCTTTCATGGATCACAGCCCACTTTATTGGATGCAACTGGTGAAGTAGGCTGTAGTCAAAAGGAATGTCTTTGTAAACCCTATAATTTTTATTTCGGAAGTCCTGAACCCAGAATGTACAAGTATCTATATTGTGTTCATCTACAGAGAAGGCCCAGCTGGAAGGCTTGGTGTCTTGGACAGGTGTAAGTTCCTGTTTGAAAATTAAACATCCCAGAAGCCAAGGGAAGTAGCTTCTTTTCAAACAGGATGTTAGGCCTGTCTAAGGCAAGAAGCCTATCAGCTAAGCCTTCTCTTCTGATGAACATAATCTAGGTGTCTCTAAGGTCTGGCTCTTTGACTCACAAAATGGTGATTTATAGGGTTTGTAATCCCCCCCTCAAACAAACCAACCAGAAGTGCACATTGCTAGTAATCAACACAAGCTTATACAAAATAAAAATCCATGTAAAGATGCAAGATGAGTATTCATTGTTTTAATTGTAAACAACAAAGTTCAATAGGTAGGATGGCACTGTGGTTGCGAAGAAATTCCTCACATATCCTAGTCTAAATACAGCAGATGCTGAAATAGCTATAATTGTTCATGAGAAAGGTTTCCGTAACATAATATCCAGAAGAAGTGATGCTACAATAAAATATCTGTAAGGATGAACAGTAGTTTATATTTTAATAAATAAATAAATAAATATAGAAGAATATAAGACTCCTATAGGTATAAACATGCCTAGAGGCAGACAAGCACTTATATATAAGTGAAACAATGAATTCAAGTGCTGGGTTAAATCATTGTTGTAACTAAAAGAGGCTGTTGAAAAACAAGAAGCAGACACCAGCCTGTCCAAGGAAACTCAAAATGTGGAAGGTGTAGAGGAACAGAAAACTCCAGCTAAGAAGGAAGACTCACCACCACCACCAAAACACAGCCCAGCTCAGTGGCCCTAGAGTGACACATGGCTGTGTGGGAGAGGAGTTGGTTGAACAGCTCAATAGCTTAGGTATTGAGCTGTGGTGCCAGAGACTGGAAGTTTGATTCTCTGCTATGACTCTTGACAGAACTTGGAGATAAGGAATTGCAAAGATACCATGAACAGAACAAGATCCTGAGGGATGCTAGTGACAATAAAATCCATCTTTATTCATGAAAATCTCCTTTCATGCAGCAATTAAAAGTGTGTTAATTTTAGAATAATATAATAAAATCAGTTGGGAATACAGAAGCAAAAGCAAATCAAAAGTGTGCTGCTTCTATACCATCCCATGGCACTTAAAGAACTCTCTAGGCGATTTACAAGTAATTATTCAGAGACTATACATAAGCTGGGTACTCATTTTACCAACTTCAGAAGGATGGAAGGCTGAGTGAACCTTGAGCCAGTTACCTGGGATTGAACCCCAGGTCATGAGCACAATTTTAGCTGCAGTATAGCAGTTTAACATAGTGCTATGAGGTTCTTGAGCACATAGTAGCTTTCTTCCTCTCTCCTTCACCTGCAGCCAGATTTTACTGACAAAACAGTTCCATCAGTTGATGTCTCTCCTGGATTCAGACTACTAATGGAAATTCTCCCATAATTTCAGGTTTGGAAGAACCAGTAGTTGTCATTATTAGGTATGGGTGGATATCTGAAGATGCCCAGCCGTGTTCACAGCACCCCTAACTTACGAGAATTTCAGACAGTAAACAGCTGTTTGGTATTAGTTAGGGACAATATTTTAATTTAGTCTTTTTCTAAACAGCAGATTCATATGGTTCCCCTTTTCTTAAAATTCACTCTAGTGCATATTTTCCATATATGGCATGTACCATTCAAGTATGATCAAATGCACACTAAATTAGCCATGGCATCTGGTGATGTCAGACCACATACTACTTAGGGGTTGCAAAATCAGCAGACAAACCCATATTTTACAGTGTATAAGACACCCCAATGTATAAGGCGACTGTTCGCAGAGACAAAGCATGGGCAGTTTCATAACCACATGGTTCTCTCCTAGGCTTACAGTGATGGCGAACCTTTTAGAGACTGGGTGCCCAAATTGCAATTCAAAACCCACTAATTTTTCACATAAGTGCCAATACAGCACTTTAACCTGAATATGGGTGGCTGTTAAAGGGTGATGTCGGGTGCCCACAGAGAAGGCTCCAAGTGTCACCTTTGGCACCTATGCCATAGGTTCGCCAACACTGGTATAAGACAACTCTCAACTTTAGTCTAACAATTTTAGACAAAAATACAGCCTTGCAGATGGGAAAATACAGTAATTTGCATTCATTTGTAAAATAATAGTTACAAGAACTGAACATTCTGATTCAGGCCCAATCTGGTAAAGTGCAAGCTGGTACCTATATCCGTGCATCTTGTAAAACATCCGTTTCTGTAGGAGTTAAAGCCAATACAATACATAACATGCAGAGGTAAAATTATATTTACATTTCCACAGCAATCAGAGTGGACGCCAGTACCAATGCCAAGGTGTTCTTTTAATATCTGTTCAATAATAATTCAGTATACTGGAAAGGATTCAGAAAACCACTATTCAGCCAAAAGATCCTTTCAACCTTATAAGCAATAATGAGTATAATGATAAAGACAAAGGAATATGAAAAAAGTTAAACATGTCCCTTTGCGTACTAAATGTAAAACGAATGAATGGGGCCCCATCTGCCATGCCCTTATGTACTTTAGTGTTGGTGTAAGAAAGGCCAACACAGAGCTTGGAATTTTATTTTTAAAAGCAGCGTGTTGCTCATTATTTTAAGAGTAAAATGTCAGTAGCACATGAATAGTGTAATTTTTTCAGTTTTTATTTTTTTATAGCAACCTCCCCCGCCAAAAAAGTGGTCCCAAAATCCACTTAACATTTTATACATGTGACTTCCTTCCATGTCAAGAGCCATAGGTCATTAGATGGCTCTGCAATGATAACACAATTGCTCCCCTTAATACCCCCACAAAGTAACATACGTTGTATCATTAGCTGTAAGTCTTTACTTTTCTTCCAAGCTCTGCGCTTTCATACACACAACTGCCCCTGGGGGTGCCCAGTTGTGTTGAGCAACCGTAGAGACCACTGAACAAGTCATACAAACTGAAGATGAAAAGTGAAGAAGCCGGTGGACCTCCTCATGTCATAGTGCTCGAACTCCTGCCATTCCCTGCCGGCATGAGCAACCCTCAGGGTAATGGGGCTTGTAGCACGGCAACACCTGGAGGGCCACAGATTTGTCACCCTGCAGGCTGCAGATGTGGGAAGTCAGCGAAGAGCAGCCAGTGGATGAATAGGTTGGGAAATGATGGATGATGTGACAGTCAAGACAGTATCCTTCCAGAGCTGTGTCTTCCCTCCCATCCCTCTAGCCCAGTGTGCAAAAGATGATGAGTGAATCTCCTAAAGCAAGATGGATGTAAAATGAGCCACATGAAGTGCCAATGGGAGCCAAGTTAAATGGAGGTGGTGAGCGTCAACACCAGTGGCCAGGTGAAGACAATCGTTAGCACCTGCATGCAGCAAAAGCAGTGCCATGTGCAACAGTCAGCATACAGACATTAGTCGGAATGGACCAGGTCATGCAATTATTTGGAGAGAAGCTGCTGAGGAGAATAATAAAGGGTGGATACCTGTGTGGATCATAGCTGCCTCCATCTTTATTTCCTGATATAGGAAAATACAAGAGTAACCTTTGTTAGTGTTTAGATTTGGGAAAATCATTCACAATGTAGCTTTCCATGCACAGCATCTAATTCCTAAAAAGAAATTTACTTCGTTATAAATAAGTAAGCTGCAGTCCAATAAAGATACCTGGTAGGGAGTGTTCTAAAATATTTTATAATAGGAAAAAGTGATAAGTAATAAGAAAAGGGAAGTGTTTGTTGGTAGGAAGAAACCAACAATCCACAAAATTTGTGATATGCATTTCCCAGGAACAAATCCCATAATTTCAAAATATTAAACATGCTTCGGATTATAGAAGATTGAAAGTATTGCCTCATTTGGAAGTGAACAGGAAAACTAAAGGCTCAAAAGGTACAATTTCCTGGGGGCCTTGATGACCCTCTGTCAGTTTAGCATTAGGGTAAATTCCCATTTGTTCTAGGTGTATTGCTCAGATTATTATTATTATTATTATTATTATTATTATTATTATTA
>JAHTLZ010000204.1:35557735-35579822 GCA_023846285.1 Phrynocephalus versicolor
TAATAATAATAATAATAATAATAATAATAATAATAATAATAATAATACAGTGTGGTTAGTTGCCAAAAATGGAAGTGTCACAGCTGGTGTCACAGCTTTAGGGGAGTGTGGGTGGCAATGGAGAGAGAGCATAAATTAATCAAGATTCATCCATGCAATCTAAACACAGCCGGTTAATTAAAGAGTAAGTAGAAATTTGACCCTAGATCTATCTTTTCCTCTTGCAACTCCTGAACCCTCAATACATCTTCATTGATTATACCATCACCAGATGCCAATACAGATCATTCATTAAGGGAAAGGTCTTCTAACCTCTTTGTCAATATAGGCTTTGTGGTCTTTCCAGGCTCTGGCTGATTGGTATAATTCCCGCTCACAGTGAATGGAATCATTTGGAAGAATAAAACATCTGTAAGAGAGTGGAATAATGACTTGTTTGAAACATCCTAGTCATTTACAGCCCAAATGCTACAAATCTGTCTAACAATGAAAAAAAAATCTAAAAATAACACAAACCACTTCAATCCTATCATCCCATAACAGGCCGTTTGCAGCAAGTGCTTTAAAAATCTTTCCTTGAGGGAAAGCAGGGCCAAAGGATTGACGTTGGAAGGCAGTAGAGCTGAAAATTGTCAGAGATTCAGCGGGAATTCAGAAAGGCTCAGCACAGCATTCCAAGGGGCCTTGCTTTCAAATGCTCATTCACCCAGAGATCATTTGACTATGTGAAGCTCTCCTAACATTCCTGAAACAGCATCTCCACCACTTCTCCCTCTACACCCATTCTTTGTTCCTCTTCTTACAACTTTTCACAGCTTTGCTTCCATCATCTGTCAATTTATATATTCCAGTATAATTCTGTATGTCTGCACTTTGCTTCTCTAGCCCAATAGAATATCCCCCTAAGTAATTCCACCCATTGCTATTCCCCATGACTAAAACAAAGCCCTAAAGTCCCATGTTCTTCCCTCTTAACACTGCTCTTCACCATAAAATCCAGCACATGCAGCCAAGACAGGGCTGATAGGAAGGGAATAGGGTACAGGGCCAGGACCATTGCCTCCCTCCAATGTCCTTGTCCCCTTCCTCTTTGTTCAGAATATTCTTGCAAGAAGCAGAAAATTTCAAGGCGGAGGGAGTCTAAGAGGGTTGAATGAGCAGACACCTCAATGTGATCAGAACCCCATCTGTTTTAGGCGACTTGGTCACATACAAGCAAAGAGGTGCAAAACCCCTTCAGAATTTCAGCCCAATGCATGAAGGGCAGGAACAGAGAGGGAGCACCAATATAATGACTAATGCCTGAACTGAGTTCTTGACCTTGTTCAAACCCCAGCTCTAAAGGCACATAATGCCCCCTGACGGAACCACCAACTGGGGAAAAATGTTTAGGCCCAAGTAAGCACTTTTGCTCTAAACACACACCCCAGTTCCCATCTAACACTGGTTTCTTCTCCTCTCCCCCCAACTTTTGGGTCTTCCTTGATAGTTCTTCATCAGTTTGGATGCAGCAGTGACCTATCTGTGCTTAAGCTACATTGGACATTGATGGTGCAATTTTTAAAAAGCTTAATAAACCGCGACAGGCAAAGTGTTCCTACTTATGAGTCACTCGGACAGAGTCTGGCTGCCCAGCTGTGCGGGTTCTGTCTGCTAGCATGGCTTCCGCGCCGTCGCCTCCTTCTTTGGATGTTCGCGCCTGCTCTTCTTCGCCATAATTCCCATGGCGCTTCACAATGTTCTTGGGCTGAAGGATGTGCAATTCCTCTTCTTCTTCCAGATTGATGTCATATATTTCCCCTTCAAACTCCACAGATAGGGAACGGGTCTGCCGAGTGTGAACAAAGCGTGGTTTGTATTCTGTGTTATTAAATGAAAGACAAAAGCCTTATTAGGTAAATCCCAAGCAATCCACTGGATCCAAAGACAAGAAAAAAATGGATCTAAGATTAATGTGAGGGGAGGGGACAGGAAATCCGTGCCTTAGCTTAACTGGTAAAAACTCATGATTGCGCCTTTCTTTTTTCGGTCATCAACTGTGTTTGCAAAAAACTGGGGTGGGTGGGGTGGAAGTCGGAATTGAAAGAAAAAAATTTAGTTAAAAACCATTCATTTTGTTCATCGTCTTCCACACAAATACTTCTATGTCTACTTCTATGTATAGTTTTCAAAAAAGCGATGAAAGAACAAAACGCACAAATATTCTTGTAACCAGGCCCAGTGGAAAGAAACCTTTTTAAAAAGTCATTTTCCTCACAAGAACAAAATAAGCAAAGATTTATGTCACTTCTGGTCATTTTATTTTATTTAGGAGAATGCTTTAAAAGTCAAAATATTATTTATCTGGCTTTTCATAGCAAAAACACACTACTAAGTAGTTTCTAATTCCCCCCCCCCCCGGTACATGCTTAAAAACTTGCCCAACTGGAGAGGGCTCTGCTCAGGCATGCTCCAAACAGATGGAGGAATGAGGAGGCAAAAATCCATCTAATTAAAAATAATGGGGGTGCACTGAAAAACGTGACTCTCCTCCTACAATCAGAAATTGTTTGTTTTATAATCACATTCTGCTCCATATTTCAGTGCTAAAATATGTGCTATTTTAAAATGCTGAATATGGAACAGGACCACCCTTTTTGTTTTCATTAATTTAGAGACATTCCAGAGGAAATCCTTTCTGGAAATGCTGTGTATGTCTGTACGTTGGACACAGTTTGGTAACTGGTTCATCTTAACAGCCCACAGGAGGGCACTGCCGAGACATGCTCTGAACATTAGCTAAAATCTCTTGCACTTCCACAAAAAGGTGGCTGCCTAAAAGTGTAACAGGGCCGAAACATTTCTCTGTATATCTCCAGAGAGCTTAAAAAATGTATTTGGTGGGAGAAAGGGTGGCCAGTAAATTGGATGAAAATGTTGTTATACCCTTTGTTGATTGGAATAGTTTATTTCTACAGGTTTTATATGCATCAGAAAACAATCTGTGCAAGAACTAGCACAACGAGGCTCCTAATACAAATACAAAAACCCAGTTGAGAAATAATTATTTAGTACGAAAAATGTACATCGTAGCTAACAGTGTATCATTTACTGGGTCAACTAGCCTTTAAACAATAATGGAAACAGATTTTGGATTCCCACAAGTTTCGTTCACATATAAGTGCTTGAATCATATGTTAGCATGGCTGAGCCTGAAGTTGTTGGTTTGGATGCAAAGAATATCATGGGAGAAAGAGTAATTGACATTCAGGTTTTGTGCAAAATAATCACACAGCAATGAGCACAAAGTAATTTTTAAAATGCACTCCACAAGGACTGAGTAGAATGGTGCTGAAATCCAGTGGCTAATCTTTTAGCATATTCAAGTCTCCGACCTTCCTGACAGGCCTCCGATCTACCACCACCTACTTTGAACATTGGGGCTTCTCATAAAGCCTCTTTGATTTTTTCTTTGGGTCCGGCTGCTCTGATAATCGGCTTCTCTGCAGTCACACTCATGTTCTTTGCTGCTATATCCCTGGGATTGTAAGCTCCGTGCTCTTTTTCGGATAGCAAGAATGTCACCGGGGCCTTTACATTTGTGAATGCGAAGTTTGCCAGATGCGTCTTCAATGCACTGCCATTTCTGAAAAGAGGAAAAAGATGAACAGACTGCTCCAATGAATCTCCCAATATGTCTAGCCAGCCCTTCCCAATGTGTGGTCCTCACAAAGTGCTGGACGACAGCTCTCGTCAGCATTTGCAACATGACCAATGGTGAAGGTTAACAAGGCATTGTTGTCTATGATTCAGTTGAAGATTCCTAGGGTAGGAAGAATAATCTAATTCATACTATTAGTTGTCTATTAATGCTGTAAGATGTCCCTTTTCGTACTATTAGTTGTCTATTAATGATGTAAGATGTCCTTCAATTCCTTTTTTCTCAAATACTTGAACATGTCTTAATTGTACTGGACTGTGTATTATACCTTATTACTGTAAGCCGCCTTGGGTCCTTTCCCAAGGAGAAAGGTGGGGTAAAAATATTCTTAAATAAATAAATAAATAAATAAATAAATAAATAAATAAATAAATAAATAAATACATACATACATACATACATACATACATACTGTTCAGATACCCACACAGCTGAAATCCTGTTGATCAAGATAGCTTTTGAAAGTGAATGGTAGATGCCATTTTCTTCCTGCCAAGTCACATGACTCAGCATCAGAGATGGGGACTTCCTTCTCACCGCCAGCTTTGTATGAAGCTGTCTCTAAGGGCCCACAGGTGCTGTGCTGCCAGGGCTTTCTTCAACAGCACCGCTCCACTCCGAGGAGTCTAGCCAGCAGGACTGCAATGAGGGTTTTTGTCACTAGGGGCAAATATGGTTTCTGCCCCCCATGAGTTGGTGAAGGAGGTGTATGGAGCCTCAGCCAGGAAGGAAGGTGTTAGGACCAGGGCCCTGCCTGAAATTTCTAACTCTAGTGTATTCAGGGTCAGCTCTGCTCCTGTGGGAGAAAGCTGCACTAGAACTTACAGGATAGGTCCCTCTCCCTGCAGTAGTTACTAAGTGCCTCAGGAGTGTCAACTGTGGAGACTGAGGACTGGGCTATATAAGAACTGGCTTCTCCCTACAAACCTTAGCGTCAGCAACAAAGCTTATGGATCCTACTTTGGCTTAGCCTGAATTTCTGCCATCAAGTTTGTAACCCTGCTCCAGTTCCATCTCCTGGCTTGACTTCCTTTATGTTTCTAGATCTTGCTGATTCCTGGTTTGCTCCATCTGGCTCCTGATCCTTCATCTGACTCTGGGTTGCCTAACCTCTTGAACTTGGTCATTGTCCATCTGGACTTGAACTCCTGGTCTGGTAGACTATGTGTGCCCTTGGTGGTTGAACTATTGTAATCTGGTTCTGCTGTGTGGACTGGGTCCTGCTGCTTTTGCCTGAACCTTGACAGAAGAGAGGGAGGCAGGAGTGATGGTGGTGGTGATGATGACTAGTGTGGTTTTCCTGGTGCAAAGAGCATAGTTGGGTAGCTGCTAGCCAACTTGACCAGCCTGACCATGTTCAAGGTGGGTCCCCAGGGCTAGGAAGCCATCAGCAATCCTGGGCTGGACTAAGCCTGAATGCATGTCCAGACATACATTCACACCTCTTTTCCTCACTCTCTCATGCGCTTCTCCTCTCCTTCTCTGGCCCCAGTTCTGCTGCTATTTGACTTTATACACCAGCTGAGCCTTTGATATCCTGCTGCAGTCCCACAGCATCAAGAAGGCCATCAACTGTACAACTCTCCTCTCCTCTGCGCTGGCAATGCCAGCTAAGGCTGATGGGAGCTGAAGCATCTGGAAAACCACAACCCACCCCACTTTAGCCAATCATTTAGCCCTTACTTAGTTATTAAAGGAGCCTGTATAGTACCCTCAGGCGAATACTGTAGGCCCCTCTCCTCCACCATCATATTGAAAAATGCAACTGCCCAAAGAGGGAGCAGGCGACTCCATTTGAGGACCCTCTCCTCATGATCTCCAAAGTCCGAGAGTCAAGAGTACTGGTTCACCTAAAGAGGCTACTTGGGTCCAGCAGTCACCTCCTCTTCAGATAGATGATGGTGCTTAAATGTTCAATGTGAGGAAGGAGGGGTCGAGGACACTATGTTCTTCTCAATGTGCATAGGTCCCACACATTTCCTGAACAACTGAATAAGCTTGAGTGAAAGGAGTAACTGACTGGGATCTTTCCATAACCAGACTGTGGAGGTCTTTTCACTTCTACTGCCACCTAGGCTTGTTTTTTTTTTAAAGAAAAGTTTTTTTAAAAACTTGGAGCGGATGCTATTATATTTCCCTTGTGTAATCAGAAGGGGGCAGCAGAGCTCTGGCCACAAATTGGTTTGAAAGGTAAGGTAAAAATATTATAAAATAAATACATCTAAAATATTATGTAGTTTTGATTGAGGTGTATCTGACAATCATGGGTTGAAAAACATCTATACCTCCCCCACTCACCAGTTCCATATCTGTTCCAGATAACAGAGTAGGCCAAAATGAAACAGGGTCCAAATAAAATCCACTTGAAGATGCTATATGGTCATATCTGTAATTAAAATGGCCGACCCATTTCAGCCAGCTAGTATCTTAAGGCCCTTTTCCAGGGTTTAAGGGAAATAGACTAGAGAAGTTGCTGTTAAAACAATCTCTGACAGGGATCGGAAACTCTTGTAACAGAAAATTCTACTCACTGTTTTCTTTAAGCACCTGAAGGAGGACTTAAAATGATAACAGGACGAAAACTGTCAGGAATGTTAATAATATGCATCAGTCTATAATATAGTCAGACACATTCCTAGAGAGAACTTGTTACATCCCTCACCTGCCTGTTGGTACCTATATGGTCTTGTTTGCAGAGCAGTGGTGAATTGGCTCCCTCCTCAGAATGCCACCCCCCCCCCCAATTTACCACCAAGCATCACAGCTGGTGTAAATGTTGTGTACCACTAGCATTTTACTTGCTGGAAACCAAAACAGCTCCATGGTGGTAATGCTATGACAATAATGAGACTATCTCCAGAAGATCTGACAAGGGGGGGGTGTCACACAGCCCCCTTCATCCAGTGGATGGATCGCAAGAGATACCCCAAGCATAAACCTGTTCAACCATCCAATTGGTAAATGCTGAGTAACTATATTTGACGAGTTGCCTCCCACCCTGAATATAGCTATTTCCCCCCATTTGCACATTACTTATTTGTATTATGATTCCCAGAATCCCTCACGTTCCTATTTGTTACTTATTTGTATTATGTATTCCCAGAATCCCTCACATTCTCTAGCTGTAGTCTGTAAACTAACATTTCCAAGACTGAATATATGTAGGGGAAGCTCATTCTCACAGACATTCACTGAACCCTCATGAACAGTGATTGCCTGCTTTTTGAGAAAAGAGGAGAGACATGTAGTTTCAACAGTGCCCAAGGACAGGCCACACAGCCTCCTTGTTCTTTCAACACAAAATGAGGAGCATCACACAGACCCAGACACCCACACATGGAAATCTGCTATCCACAATGACCATGGATACAGTACTTGCAAAATCCCTCTTGTTTGCCCTGGGAGAGCACCACGTATGTATGCTCTCTGACTCACAGAATATTTTCCAAAGGAGGCTCTCATTTCCTTTGAAGTTTATCACATACCGATTATGAATCACACAGCACATCAATAGCTTAATCTAGCCTTTTCTGTGTTGAGATGAGCGGAAAAGTCAGAATGCCACAGCTCAATGAAGATTTGACAGACAACAGTATCAGCAATCAGATTAAAGGGCAAACACTTTGTTTTCTGAAAAAGTACACCACAGAGTATATACTCCTGGAAGAATTTGCAGTGGATCGATAGCTAAGGGAATCATAATTATGTCCTGTGATTAGAAAACATGTTGATTTTAAGCATGTGTGTGGATGCTTGTAAAATAACATAAAAGGAAAAAATTCTCCTTACACAAATAATGATCTAAACGGAAAAAGTAATTTCCAAATATTATTAAGAGTGCAGTTACAATTAAATTGCACATGGTACATCAAATAAAAATTATAAGTAGACATACTATAAATTGCATGCTTGCAAAAAACAAAATAAATTAAAATAATATTGGTGAGGTGTATAAGCTATCAGTGCTATTCTTCCCCCCTCTGTGATCCTCAACCTGTTTTTTGTTTTAGGAGGAAATATGTCATTGGCCCATTTCTCTTTCCTTCCAATGCAAATTCAACAATAAGAAAACAGAGAATTACAGGGCCCCTTAATCTCACAGTCATGTTTACAGACTAATCCGACCACTGGAATGGCAACATTGAAAAGTCAGTTTCAGAAGACTTCAACCTCCTATGATACTCAGATATGTGGGTACAGTTAAAAAAAAGGAATTACAAAGGGAAAAACATTGAAAGGACCCCACCCACCCCGTCTGATATGCTTAACTTCTCAACTTTTGCTTTCCACCTCCAAAGTCACAAAATTATCTGGCCATCTGCAGTTTTCTCCTCTTCCAACCTTCCACTCCTCCCTGGTATTCAGGAGGGGACACAGCTAGGAGTGTCAGCTGCTGCCAAGTTTTGCTGCTGTGCTGTTATAGTGGAAGATCCATTAAGGGTGCAATAAGATAATTACAAAGATTGTAGTACAGGCATGTCCAAACTTCGGCCCTCCAGATGTTTTGGACCACAACTCCCACAGTCTGGAAGTTGAGTCATGGCTATTGGACGTCTTTTTGAGAGATAGAAATGTTTCGCTGCTCATCCAAACAGCTTTCTCAGGAAGCTGTTTGGATGAGCAGCGAAACGTTTCTAGCTCTCAAAAAGAAGTCTAGTAGCCATGACTCAGCTTCCAGATAAACTCACCTGGATGACTGAGAATCTTCACAGACAACTCCCACAGTCCTTTGTCATTGGCAATCTAAGCTTAGAATTCTGGGAGTTGTGGTCCAAAACATCAGGAGGGCCTGTTGTAGCATAAAAGGTCCCTTTAATGGGAGTGATCCCCTTGAAGGACCCTCCAATTGTTGGTGAATCAGTGTAGTCTGCCCCCCCCCAAGTAGAATCCCTTCAGCTAGACCAAAGAACATTTCCTTATGTGTCATGTAATCACCAGGCAATGGAGCACTCTGCAAAGGGTTCAAATTATGATCTAGTCCCCCATATTATCATACCCCCCCCAACAGCAACCAATCCCTCACAACGAATAACAGCCTACAAGCGGACTTCTTAGAGTAGGCTATTTCCACACTGATAATTTGGAATGAGGAAATTATTACTGAAAAAGAAGACGCAGATTCGCATAATACTGTATATGCACATGCTAATTTATATGTACAGTTCCAAATTTAGAGCTAAGCATTCATTTCATTTTCGTTAGAAATACAATGCTCCCGGCCTAACGGAGTGGAATGACAAAGTATGCTGTACACGCTAAGTGCTATCCCTGGACTAACACATTTGAGCTGGACCTGAGGTGGCTGTGAAGTGAGACTCATGGCCATTGCTTCTCAGAGCAAGAGATAAAACAACATTCTTGTTTTCACCCTTCTGCTACTTTTCTACCTGAAACTGTTTCCACACATTTTGCCACATGAAAGAAGCCTGTGCAATCTTCTGTGGCCTCAAGAATGAGGGCCGAAACACACCATGCTGGACAATCTTGCCAAGAAACCCAAGAGGCAGATTATGACGCCCTCCGCTTATTGATTTTTGAAGGAGTGTTAATATAGCTTTACACTCAGCCTCATTAAAATGCAATAAACGTCCCATTTAAGTATTTAAAATGAACACTGTTTACTTAATATGCCATGACAGCTTGAGAGAGCCTCAAAAGCTTTTCATGTAATGAGGAAATTAATTACACTGGCTACAAAAGATGTCTCCTCAGTAGGTACCGCTTGGAGGTTGTGGAAAGCCCAGCAGCTGACATTTTAAGCTTGAAATATGTTGGAAAGGTGAACTGCCATGACATAAGAAGGGCAATCCAGAGGGAAAGACTCACTCAATGCATTTCAACAAGATTTACATTGGTTCAGCTTTTGTCTGCAGTACGCTCAGAGAAAAAGAAAGAGATATTGGAAGAACAACTCCTGCAGGAAACACCCAATTCACGAAGATCTTCAAGATAACCCTGAAAAATCCTTCTTCTTTGTAAGGCTCAAAATAGATGAGGCATTTAACTTAAAAGAAGGTAAGAAAAAACAGTTGTTCTCCTAAGTGGTGAAAGCTGTCTGTTACAGCATATAATTTTCCTCACCTGGATAGCTTGCAGTTCAGCATGCTTTTTGTGTTCAGTAACTGTCCACCATTCATTCATTTATTCATACATACATACATACATACATACATACATATCCTGCCCATCTGGCCATATACAGTAGTCACTCTGGGCAACATACAACAGAAAACAATACAATAACAAAGTAAATACAATAGACCCATAACATAATAGAATTACTACGCTACATGTCACCATGAGCAGCACACTAAAAATCTAAAATCTATTATCACTGCAACTACCGCCACAAGGATCAATACAATAAAGAAAAAAGAAAAGAAAAATTAAGGCAGTGGGAGAATACTTAGGACGCTTTTACACGACCCCTAAGATCCGCTGGCCCCTTAAATTCGGACCAGAGATCTTAGGGGTTTGTCGCTCTTCGTGCGTCTCCACCCCTCCGCACATCCTGGCTGCTGGCTGTGTGAGGGGAGGGAGGAAAAAAAGGGACAAAAGAATAAAGCCTTACCTCCCGGTGCTGGTGGAAGCTGCCGGGGAGCCCCGGTCACTTCCTGGTTCCTCTTAAAGGGGCGGGAGGCAAAAAACAAAAACAAAAAGAAGCGAGGAGAGCCCAGCACATCCGCATCAAATATTTTTCACCTCCCAAGAGCAGGTATAAGAAAAGTGCGCTGGGTCGCGCTTAGGTGGGCGGGGTCGCACTTAATTGTCTGCAAACTCTGGAGCTGGTGGGGAAACAATTTTAAGCTCCAGAGCTTGCAGCCATTTGCGGCGGAGTTTAGGGGTCGTGTATAAACGCCCATAGTTAAACCGGCAGACCAGTGACTAAGATGTAGCTACATAAGTTGTTAATAGCTTGGAAAAGCCTGGCTAAAGAGCCACGTTTTAAGAGCTTTTTTAAAGGAATCCAGGAAGGGGTGGAAACTACCCATAAGGAAGGAGCAATCACCAAGAAGGCATGAGCTCTGGTTTTTTTCTTCACATTCCTCTCTTGGTGTAATAGATCTTAAGTGCCTGGTCTAAGAAGATCACGTACTGTACTATAGGCAGTTCTTAATGGACAAAGGTATTCTGTCAGATAGCAAGGTCCCAAAAATGTAGGGCTTTAAATGTATGAGTCAAAACCTTGAACAAAGTGTGGAAGCAGACAGGTAGCCAATGCAGCATGGCCAGAGTGGGGGAGATACTGTATGATTGTTATGCCGTCAGTAATCCGGCCACTGCATTTTGCACCTGTTGAAGTCTACGCACCCGCCTCAAGAGCAGCCACATGTAGAGACCATTACAGTAGTTGATCCTTGAGACTCAAGGCGGTGAGACTGTTGGTGTCCAGGTATAGGTGTAGTTGGGTAATATACCTAAGGCGATGATAGGGGGGCTAGGCCACAGTTGCCACCTGGAGATCCATGGATAATGCTAGGTCCGGGACCACACCCAAACTGCGCACCTGCTCCCCCACTGAGATTCTTGGAACTGTAATCCCCAAAATGTTAATATTCCCATGTTTTCCGTGTCCTGCCAAACACATGATAAGTACCTGACTGGCAGAGTTCAGAGAAGTTCACCTCCAGCCAATTAGATTCTACAAGAAGTAACTTGTATGTTCGAAGTGTAACATAGCATAAAATAACTGGACAAGCATGGAAGTTTGAAAGAGGTTCACATCCGTTTTCACATGAAGGCTACTATTCCATATCGACAAATTTTAAAGTATTGCTGCAAGGAGAAATGTCCTTATGGAAAGTCCAATGGTGAAATGATCCTGTTAATATGCAGAGCCCTTAGTTTTAAATACAAAATTCAAAATCTTGTGGATATCCTTGTGAGTGTACTGTATATCAATACTCATATATTCTATTTATGTTATTTTTTCTGGGGGATTTTTAAAGGATATTCAGGTTTCAGATTTGAGGAAACATGGTGCTCATTTAATTTTTTAATTATTCCTATGTGGTTAAATAGGAATTTCTAGTGGCCTGTCTGCTTTAGCAAATCATTTCATTCATGATACATCTAATGTAGGACTCGATCCAGTTCTAACACTGCAATAGAGAAATCTGTGTGCCCATGAAAATAACTCTACTGTGTGAAATAATCTAAACACTCCAGGAATCCCTGATGCTGCCAGGGCATCTGGAACAAACATAGCTCTTAGACAGTGCCTGAACTGTAAATATTGCCAGAACACAGTGTGAGAGAAATTGAATTCTGATTTCACGATCATCAAGCATTTTGAAGCAGGCATCTCATCAATAAATTATATTATGGTATTAATTTACAGATCTACCAACACGTGTCACAGTATTAATTTGCCCTCTATTTGAAATTGCAGTTGTTCCACAACATGGGAGCTTCACGTGAATGAGGGTCAAAGACTTAAAGATAGTCTCAAATTCTTCCATCCCTTCCTGTGGCCACAGTTATAGGAGGATTGTTGTGAGGCTTAAACAGGTGGTTAGAATTTAGTGCCACTTAAGAGAGTGGTTGCCAACTGTGGGTAACCTAGGTGTTCTTGTGCTACAGTTCCCAGAAGCCTTCATCACCAGCGGTGCTGACAAAAGGTTTCTGAGAGCTTCAGTCCAAGAATACCTGGATTATCTAAGGTTGGGACCCACTGCACTACGCCATAGATTCCTCCTTGGATACTATCAGAGTCTCAAAACTGGGGTAGGAACAAAACACTTTCTTGACTTATGAGTGTGGTCAGAAGAAGTCTCACACTAATATGCCAAGGCTGATGGAATTAATGAACAAATCTGGAAAACTTTCAATGCCCATGTCAATGACACAAATTCCTACCAGAGGAGAGGCTGGAAATGGCCTTTAGCCTTGGACCCTGACACACCTGAAATGCCCAGGGATTCCAGTCCTCCCAAATTCCAGCCAAACAGTAAGTCAAAACCTCAATACACTACTAAAAGTGTTGCTGGAAATGTAGAACAAAGGAGGTCGTTAACATTTCGTTTATGGGAGGAAATAAACTGTTGTGAATGAATGTGGCCCTTATATTAGGTATCCCCATTAACTTTCTTTTTATTTGCCAAACAGGTACATTGTTTTGTTCTTTTGTATTGAATGCTGGTCAGAGGTCACAAGTGGCTTACAATGAAATATATTTAGTAGTTTAAAAGGGTGACTTGGTCTCCCTATTTTTAAAAATTTACAACACTTCTGTGGTGGTCAAAATACAATACTGGAATGAAGAGGAAACGGGTTTGGGTGGGGGAAATAAAATATCTCTAAATTGGAAAACTTTTCATTATTTTTATCGATGGATCGCCTTCTGCCACCTTTCTGACCCTGAGATTAATCACAATACAAAATAAAAATAAAAAATAAAACAAAATGTTAAATTTGAATAAAATATGAATCAAAAAGATAACAGAGATAAAACACTGGAGCAGAAAATTGCAAGTTTCTCACACCACAGCTGCAACAGGGTGGTTGTGGGTGTGGCAGCATTCAAGAAGGAATGAAGGAGACAAAAACTGCTGCTCTGAACCAATTTGATTTATTAAATTTAAATTAAAACGTTAGAGCTAATATTAATTTAATTGTATTAGAATTTATTTTATTTCAAATTATTTACAGTCTGCTTTAATGAGGGGAATCTTGCCAAGCCAGCATACATAATAAAAAAGAACAATATATCAAAAAGAATCTACATGGGGTATAAATGCCAGATATTACAACAAAAATGCCCTTAAAGGTCATGACCTACAAAGCCCTTATGGCTCAGGACCTGGGAACCTGAAAGACCTTCCCTCTGTGTACAGAGTCCTTAAGTGTATTAAGATCCTCAGGGAAGCATCTTCTCCCCAGCATGTCCGGTGAGGACTCAACAGAAAGCTTTGTCTGTAGCTTGGTGGGTTATCCCTGGCCCCTTCCCTCCTGCTGGCAAGTGAAAAGTTACCTCTTTCAAGAGGCTTCTGAAGAGTCAGTCAGCAGGCAATTATGAAAGCAAAGGGTTTTTTTTTTTTTAAAAAAGATCTAATTTGCAATTTTGAAATAATGTTTTAAAATATTTGCATATCATAGTTACAAATTTGAATCAGTATGTTTTCCATTAGGTAATTGTGGTTTTTTAATAAAGGGGAGAAAGATGGCAAATAAAATAAAATAAACAGCCAAAATACAGATAAATAAGAAGGAAATAAAAGCATAGGCTCAGAACAGTGGTTTCCAAACTTGGGTCCCCAGATGTTCTTCGGCTAGAATTGCTGGCCAGTACAGCTAGTGGTGAAGGCTTCTAGGAGTTTTAGTTCAAGAATATCTGTGGACTCAAGCTTAGAAACCACAGCTGTAGAGCCTCCCTGAAAGCCTGCAAAAAGGAGGCTTGATCGCCCTTGGTGTGAGCTCATTTACTGCATCTGAATTACTCCATCTGTACAGCCTGTCATCAGATTTTCTCCCAAAGAGTCTTATAGGCACAGCAAAACATTGCTGCTTACCTGGCCTGGCTGCTCACAAGCCGTTTGGTATCTTGCTTGCTGACACAACTCCTTTACTCTCTCATATTTTGGCAAGTGGTTGGACTGCTGGGCATTTTTGTTTGTTTCTTCCTTCTTACGTAGAAATTTGCTTTTAAAAGGAAAAGGTGGGTAACCGTTTACTGTTTTTGAGCAGCAAGCACAAATACACAGAACAGAGCTCTTATCATAGCCAACACGACTTACAGAAGGAAATCCTCACTTCCCCACAATAGAAGTGCTATCAGTCATTTGCTAAACAAATAAGCAGGCTATGCGCCTTGAGCTGGGGGCTCTGGGACAGGATTTAGAAAAATTTTCATAAATAGACGTCTTTTTGGCAATACCCGTCTCAGCCAAAAGGACTTCCTTCTAAGAAGCCCTATAATTAACGGGACAACAGAGTTTAGCTCACTGGTTGTATACCACTGCCATTCTGGGCTGGAAATGGCAAACCAATGGAGCACCGTCTGCCATGTTTATATCAGTTTTGCCATCCCATAACAATTTTAAACCACAGAATATCTTTTTTGACCAGCCCAATACTAATTTTGCTGTCTGTGTGTCTTCATTGACTTAAAAACAAGAGTAGAATTATGAACAAATAGCAGTTTGTGGACCTCGGAGGCCTTTAGAGACAGAAACTGATATTTTTAAAATTGTTTAAGTTTTTGGCCAATGTTGGAGTTGAGAAGTGTCTCCAAGGTTGAAGGGAAGGCAGAAATGTATTCTTGAAAGCTTTCACGGCTGGGATCTGATAGTTGTTGTGAGTTTTTCCAGGCATTTTGGCTGTGTTCTGGAAGATTTTCTTCCTGACATTTTGCCAGACCCTGTGGCTGGCATCCTCAGAGAGCAAGGAGCCCAGGGAACTAAGAGCGCACAGAGAATTCCTACTTCCCTGGCTCCTTGCTCTCTGAAGATGTCAGCCGCAGAGACTGGTGAAATGTCAGGAAGGAAAAACTTCCAGAACATGGCCAAACATCCCGAAAAACACACAACAACTATCAGAAGGCAGAAATGTTGCCCGGGTGCTCAGATGTTCCCACCTTTAACTTAAAGGAGAAAGAAATCCCACGGGGAGTTTCACACAAGTTCTTTTCAGAGATTATACACAAAGAACAGCATTAGAACACCCCCATGGAAACATCTGAACAGAAATCTCACACAATTTCCTTTTTTTGTACACAGGGTTTACTATTACAGGGAGAAGCTACCCCTGAAGACCTCTTCCATCCTACACCCCTCTGCTTGCATTGTCCTCTGTATCTAGGATGGACGCAATGTAGGGAGAGGGAAGTATGCAAGGGCAGGGTAGAATTGTTATAACTTCTCTTGATGCAAATCACTGAAATTATTATTATTATTTCACAATTATCATTCAGGTCAAATAGTTCTTTATATTTCACTCTTCTTAGCTCAAAAATCACAAGGGGAAGTTGCAAAGAAAAATGCATATCCTAGGGAAAACTGCTTATTAAATGCATTCATTTTTGAAATTGTGTACATGCCATAATGAGAATTCTTGAGCAATTTTTTAAAAAATTGAGCAAATTTTGTTAAAATTCTGATACAAAAATTGAGTTTATTATTCAATACATGTAGAAGTGATACAAACTGGAAACAGATGAATTGCTTTATCTTCTGTGCATCGGCGTAATATCTAATGATGAGGAACCCTGTTTTCCACATACGTATTTAGTGCAATTCACTGACACAGTGGGAAAAGTTTCTCTGAATGTGCTCAAAGGCACATCTGATTTTGTTATTACATCATATAGCAGTGGTGATGAACCTTTGGCACACCGGATGTTTTGGAACAAAACTCCCACAGTCCTTTGTTATTGACCTGGCTCTTCAAGCAATGTTTTGGGGCTCTCTGAGCACGTGCCTCTTTCCCTCCCCCCTTTTTTTCCTCCTCTTCTTGCTGGCACCAGTCTTTCCAGTTTTCTTGCCGGACATGACCTGGACTTTTGTCTTGGTTAGGGGAGCCATGCTATTTCTATCCGCTGTCTTTTTTAGCATCTCTTAGCAATTTTATATTGTATTTGGATGCTGATTTGTATTTGCTATGCCCATTGTTTACTGTGTCGGGGATTGTCCTGTCTTGTGATTGTATTTTGGGTAGTCGTTGTGGGATGACATGTATGTACACCGCCCAGAGTTCCCTTTGGGAAAATCGGGTGGTTTATAAGTATAATAAATAAATAAATAAATAAATAAATAAATAAATAAATAAATAAATAAATAAATAATTGACAATCTAGGCTGGGAATTCTGGGAGTTGTAGTCCAAAACATCTGGAGTGCTGAAGGTTCGCCACTACTGACATATACTTTAGGGCTGCGCTCTACCATTGCAAATAAATGCCAGCTCTAAACTAAGTCAGAGGTGCCAACTGAACTATATAAGCCTTGTGATATCAGCCATCCAACAGCCAAATCATAAATATACTTTTCTAGAAAATGGCCTTGCTTGGGCTTACTTCTGGGTATACATGCACCAGGGATTGCATTGTAAATGACAAGAAAAACAGAACAGAAAAGTGATCCAGGGAAGCAAAACAGTAGGATCTAGCAAATCGCTGAAACAATGAGCTTCATACATGGTGTTATTATTGGCAACAAACAAGCTGGCAAAGCTATTGGAAAGAAGCTTGTTCTGTGAATTTGCAAATACATTTATTGGCATTGCTGTCCACTAAAAAATGTAGTTGCCCACCAGGAAACTTTCCCAGAACTCTCTCAGCTCCAATAATTACCCTCTTTCCACCAAGAATGTATCACGCCAAACTTTGGTTTTCTTGTTTGTTCGAAACCTGAAATCAAAATAATAATGTTTATGCTTGGCATCCATGGTCAATGTTTGTTTAAGCAATTAAAGGTAAACAGTTTAGGTTTCTGCCAAATGAACCCTCTGTTCCCATAGAATGTCTTCTTTAAAAGAGTCTTGAATGGATGAAAGAAGTGACCAAATCCACTCTTTTTGCTCTTGCCCATTTTTCTCTGGCTTACTAATTTACTTGGGCATTTCCCACCCAATAGCTATGAACAAAGACCAATAACTCACCTGTTCCCTGGTTTTTCAAGGTCCAAGAGTTTTAGAACAGATTTTCCATCCATATCTGGAGGTGTGTCAAGCCCTGCAATATCCAGAACCGTTGGAGCCAGGTCGATATTCAGCACTATCTGAGATACTCTGCAAATTAATAGAGAAGGTCAGAACTGTATTATGCTGGTTAGAAGCAACCTTTTATATCCTTGTAGAATTCGAATGGAATGAATCCTGGCATGGTACTTTGACATAAAGTCATATATTATACTAGGCAGTAAGTCTATAAGTTCCACTTAACAGGACTAAGCAATCATCAGGGGACATGCTAATATTGACAATGATTTCTTAATGCAAGCTTGAATTAGACCAAGAAGCAAAGCAGCTACATATTCCTGTCAGCAGACTCTACTGAAAATCTCTCTAGATGTAGCCCATTAAGCCACAGTGAGTAAAAAGCAGACTTGCATTATCCCTTCCCCCAAATCTTAAGCAGCAGGCAACAAAATAACTGTATGGATTATGGTAAAATCCCATTCTGCCTTTAACAGGCTTTAAAAATAATATTTACAAGAGTGATAAAGGGGGGGAGGGTGTTCATCTTAACCAATGCTTTGCTAAATTCTTGAGGGGGAAAAACAAAATAAAACACCAGCCACTAAGGATGACAATCAAATGTGCTTACAAATATTTTACATTAGGTACAACAGCTGTGTTGCAGACATAGGAGAACGTACACTGATCCCGGCTCTATACTCGGACCACGAATAAAGAAAGGTACACGAATGTCAAAGTCATAAGGCATTGACTTTCCCTTGACCAGTCCGAACTGTCCAATATGATAACCATGGTCAGCAGTGTAAATAATGTAAGTATTCTCCAGTTCTCCTGTCTCTACGAGCATGTGATATAACTGAAAAACAGTGAAGAGGAAGAGGGTAAACCAGGAAGGAAAAGCTAAATCATTTATAATAACCAAACACAGAAACCTATATACACATTTATATGTAAATGATCTTGATAGGTTGTGTCACTAGTCCGATAGGAAAACTAACAAGGCTACCTTGTTCAGCCAAAAACCATAATTTAGCATGTGTGGGTCAAGAACTTTTCATACTTTACGACAAGTTGTGGAGAAAACCTCTGGCTTTAATATAAAACCAGACAACTATATTGCACAGTATGGCCATGTGTGACCTCTTATCCTTTCTGTTTTGTTGACTATAATTAATCCAGTCACAAAAGAACATGGACCGAGCTGTCATAAGGTGTCTCTGAGATTACTGGATCCCTGTGAATAGATTTCTTAGGCAGAACTGGACCATTAATTCATTATTCTGCTGAGATCAAGGGTAGCTCTCCTAAATCACTAGTATGAATCTTTTTCAGATTATTTAACTGGACACATATTGGTGTGAGTTTTGAGGGGCTGTAGCTGGAGAGGGAATGAATTTTGCCATATCCTTCAATTCTGTGGCCAGCCAACATTGGTTACAACCTTTACTGTTATCTATAAATCTAATTCAAGCTTCCCAAAATGAGCATAGAATTACTTTTGACTATATCAAATAATAAAAAACAGTGTTTCCGACAAAGTAAACATAGGGTTTGATATGGACAACAGTAAGTATCTGTTCAAGAAGCCCTAAGACATACGTAATACTAGCATTCAAAGCATTTCCTACACTAATCAGGAGTTGTAAAGCATGGATATCGCCTCTCAAAAGAAGTGTGGACAAAGAAAAGACCTGGAGAACACAATTTAAAATGGAAATACAAACAAGTGAGAAAATTCATTTACTGATTCTTACTTTAGTTCAGAAATTAACTCAATAGGGCCAGATCTACCATTAGACAACCAAAAACAGGAGACAATTGTCCCAGCAATCACTACGGTTTTTTTAAAAAAATCCTATTCCTGCCACCCACCAATTTATGTTAAATGACACATATACAAACACAATGTTTGTAAAGGCATTCTTTCTCATAAGTGGGTACTCTCTATCAAAGTAGGACCCAAAGTTTTTGACAGACCAGTTACTGGCCAATCAAACATCCAATGCTGATCCAAAGACAACAGAAGGAGCCTCTTATGGGGTGAAAACAAATAGAAACTCTAGTACAACTCAGGAACAAGAAGCAATATTCTTTCTGACAAGGACAAATATTTTTTTCCTAACAAGGGCAATATTAAAGAAAGGGTGGAAGGCAGTTATAAAGTGACTTGTGGTTTTTGGTTTGTTTTTCACATTTTCATTTACTTACCCTTTCCATTGAATCATCAACTGACAGTAGAGTTTGAAGCCTTTTGCGTTGCAAGATATTTGTAAATTCCATGTGGATAGGAAGCATGGGGCCTGTGTATTGCATGATCCAATGTTTATCCATATTTGGTGCATAGTTGTAACTTGGAGTTCTATGCAGTGGGCAGGAAGAAGATATATTAAATTAATGTGATTCTATCTCTGCTTGCTATTGATCTAGTTTTATCTGCATTTTTGCTAGCAAAATGTATGATTAGCATTCTTAGCATAGAGAGATCACTAAGAGATAGTGTGATAAAATTGTGAAACAGAAATCCATAAATTACAACTTGAAACTTTCCAACGGCAACAAAGAAAAGCCAACTATCTTTATCTACTTCATGTCACAGATCTCACAAAACACTCCTCTTCTGGTATTTGAAAAGCGGTAAAATCAAGAGGAACAGACTGTGCTAGCTTCACTCCAGCCATTGTTGAGGTTGTAGTAAGCGATAGTACTGAATCTTCTCTGTGCATCTCCTACAAGGATATGGACAAAAGCCAGAACCCTGGACAGTCTGAGTACTGCTGAGTTTGAAAACACACAGATATGACAAAATAAGAGCACGCAACACCTGTTATTGGGGCACAAAACTGGAGGATGTGCAAGCTTTCATGGATACAATTCCACTACTTCAGGTTGAGCACAACTCCTCCATGGATGGTACAGAAAAATGGTAGACGAAAGCCCAGAAATTGATTGTATGTTTGCGACTGGTGACGTTAAGTCTGCTTGATGCTGCTGTCTTGAGTAGCTTTGAAGTCTGGTTAGAACTTTTTTTACTCCTGCTCATGTGACCCCCAAAAGGTTGCCAATTCCTCTGTGATTGTGTTATTTTGGGGGTCACATGGCCTTTTCTTTGTTCACTCAACAATGACTTTCCTCTTCGAAGTCATCCACATTTCAGGTTGGCAAAGTGATGGCAAAGGAAGTGGGCTTGTGTATTTATTTAACCCTTTAGAGGACTAAAATTTCCTTGTTATAACGCCTGTATTTTCCACACCTGTATTTTCCATTGGGACTTTCTGAGGTCTTGCTTCCTGATAAATAACTATCTGAACATGAGTTCCAGAGTTAAGGAACTGTTCATTCTCTTTTATTCACTTTTAAAATTACTATTGTCACCTTTGGGATCTACCATTACTATCCTTCCTCCTATAAAGAAAAACATGGGGTCCACAATCTAGGGGGAAGCACTAAATGTGACTGCATAGAGGGCCCATGTGTAAAAAGCATGTGGTCCCAACTGGATTCATGCCCAATGGTCCAGACAGGCAGAGGTGGACAGCTTGGTGGATTTAGTCTCAGGCTTTAGAGACAGAGATTGGGAGCTCAATTCCCCACTGGGCCTCCTTGAGAGGGGCTGGACTTGATGATCCATAGGGTCTACACTTCAAACTTATTATTATCATTATTATTCATTTTCACTTGCTAAGGAGCCTCATGGCGCTGTGGTTAAATGCCTGTACTGCAGATAAAACTGTGCTCACGACCTGGGGTTCAATCTCAGGTAGCAGGCTCAAGGTTCACTCAGCCTTCCATCCTTCCGAGGTCGGTAAAATGAGTACCCAGCTTGTTGGGGGGGGGCAATGTGTAGCCTGCACACTGTAATTAAAAATTGTAAACCGCCCAGAGACTACTTAAAGTGGTATGGGGCGGTATATAAGCAGAACACTTTGCTTTGCTTTTCATTTGTTTGCCTTGCTTGTCTGTGCTAATAGCATGGGGTGGGGGAGATGAGAAGTCCTAAAACCTAAATGGAGGAGGCATTGCACGTGATGGCTAACCGGAAGACAATCTATGATTTTAAAAGCAGCTACATAGAACACAAAGATCATACCACAAAGGGCAAAAGCTTTTTAATAGTATCCACAAGGAGATCAGTGGGTTCCCCAAAAGGGTATCAACAGGATTACCATCTCTGCTGAGCTATGGTATATTTTCTCTGAAAAAGTCTTCCATCATTACAATGTCTATTAAAATTTAAAATACCCGCCTTCACATGGATTTTGAGAAACAATTCACCCTAGCTTAAGATGCCCACGTAGTGTCATGCGTGACACATACTCCTCAACACCTGCTGCCCTTTAGGCCCATAAAAAACAACAAAAGTATGATTTCATAGTTTCCTGAAACATGAAGGGTATGGAATGGATAGTGATTAAAAGGTATTATTTCTTATACTGTCCCATTAGTGCCATGCACTATTCTGACCCATAGGCTTCCACAAGACTGAAATCAGAGCTTAGGAAACGTTGGCTCTCCAGATGTACTTGGAACTTTTTTTAAAAAAAATCCTCTTTTTGCCGCCCGCATCATCTTTTGTGGAGGGTCTTGTCCCTCCTTATTTTATTGGTACTCTTGCCTTTTTTGTTTCCTTTTCTGTTGTCTTATTTTAACTGTAAACTGCCCAGAGTTCCATCTGGAAGATGGGTGGTATATAAATATAACAAATAATAAACTAACTAACTAACTAACTAACTAACTAACTAACTAACTAACTAAC
>JAHTLZ010000204.1:35585103-35606938 GCA_023846285.1 Phrynocephalus versicolor
AACAACAACAACAACAACAACAACAACAACAACAACAACAACAACAATAAAAAGATATCAAGACAGCAATGGAAGGACAAAGGCATCAAGGCAGAGCAAGAATCAGAAGTAGGTAAAGTCAAATAGCCTTGTATCGTCAGCCTTGTTAAGTAGGTCATTATTAACATGTCTTGGGAAATCAGTGGGAGAGGGCACAATGGCATATCAGTCAATTAAAAGATGTGAACTGAATTGGAATAGGTATCTTCAGTCCAGGACACAACCTACCCAAAGGAACTTAGAACATGATATGAACAACAGGAGAGAGAGAAAAAAAATGCTTGAGGTTCTTTTTCTCTTTCTTTGGAAAATGCTAACAGACACATTCTTTGTTGTTGTTACTGTTCAGTCGTTAAGTTGTGTCCGACTCTTTGTGACCCCATGGACCAGAATACGCCAGGCCCTCCTGTCTGTTTGGTAAAATCTGTGTTGATTGCATCAATAACACTGTCCAATCATCTCATTCTCTGCTGTCCCCTTTTTCTTGTGCCTTCACTCTTTCCCAACATCAGGGACTTTACCAAGGACTCCTCTCTTCTCATGAGGTGGCCAAAGTACTGGAGCCTCAGCTTCAAAATCTGTGCCTTCTGGAAGTTGAGTCATGACTAGTGGACTTCTTTTTGAGAGATAGAAACGTTTTGCTGCTCATCCAAACAACTTCATCAGTCTGACTACAGCTAGTGCAAGTCCTCCATCTTATAGTCAGCCTTGACCTCTTGTCACCCTGGTCTGAATTAGGCTCATAAAATGAACAATGGCCTGGATAGGCTGGTTAGAGAGACAATAGTATCCGTAGCCTTAAGGTGAACAATGGCCTAAGGTGCTGAAACCTATCAAGAATGGGTGGTTAGCTACGGCCTTGGTGGTGAAGGCTTTTTGATTTGTCTGGGTACTTTGGAAAGCACAGCCTGATAAGTAGCAGATAGACTATGCCTGAGGCCACCACCTCTGTTGATGGAGGGGTTTTCAATGCTCACATGAATGGCTTCCCTTACTCCTCTCTCAAACCACCTATCTTCTTTGTCTAATATGTGTACATCCTCATCTTTGAAAGAGTGCCTTTTGTCCTTCAAGTGGAGGTGTACTGCTGATTCTGGTACTGAGCTGTTACCCCTCCTATGTTGGGCCATCCTTCTGTTTAATGGCTGCTTAGTTTCTCCAATGTAGAGGTCTGAACACTCCTCACTGCATTGGACCGCATATACTATATTGCTCCTTTTATGTTTTGGTATCGGATCCTTTGGGTGGACAAGTCTCTGCCTTAGTGTGTCTGTGGGTTTGAAATAAACAGGGATGTGGGGATGTGTGTTTGTAGGTTTGAAATAAACAAAAAGAAATCCAGTAGCCATGACTCAACTTCCAGATAAACTCACCTGGATGACTGAGAATCTTCACAGACAAATATGTGCCTTGTTTTAACCATGATATGAAGCTGATAGACTTTTTTTGACAAACTACTGTTAATGTTAACCAAAATCCATTGCTCCTGGTGACAAGGTAAGATGGGGGTTAATAGAAAAAAGGACAAAAAGTTTTCAGCTGCAGAGAAAGACAAGGAAGGAAAGGAGGGGAGGCAAAAAGTATGGGAGCACAAGGCAATTTTCAGCTTTCTCTTCTCATAGTAAACCATGGTTTAATCAATACCTAAACATCATTGACTGAAAATGCACTAACATCACCCAATTTCCATTTTGATATTTTATGTATCTCCCATGAAACAAAGACCAAAATTCTGTTTAGCATAGTATATTGCACTGGAGTGAGCCAACTCATCTGGATTTTCCATTGATTCAAATGTGCCTATTTGCACTGCGACTTACTACGTTTGCTAAATTAAGTCCAAGTTAGAGTAAACCCATTGATTCATTGGAATTTATGGAGGAGCTGACCCACTAAATCCTCTGTTCTGGGCCTATTCTAGTATCATTTACTATGCCAAGCAAAAGGATTTTGGTTAAAGGATGCCAGAATTGGAAGGGACTGCAAGAGTCACCCCAATTTTATTTCTGTATAGGTTGACAGATATCTGACTGGTACCTCTAAATTAAACTTAATATTAAACTTCCATGAAACGGAAGGGTCAAGGTTTAGAATGGGAGACTGGACTCAGGTCATCAAGTAACGCCATAACAAGGGGAAAGATCTGAGCCATGGTTTATGTAGGCATGTCCAAACTTTGGCCCTCCTGATGTTTTGGACCACAACTCCCAGAATTCTAAGCTGAGATTGCCAATGGCTAAGGACTGTGGGAGTTCTGGTCCAAAACATCTGGAGGGCTGAAGTTTGGACATGCTTAGGTTTGTAGCTTAGTCTCTTGGCGGTTATGTTTTCCCTGCTCCCACTACCCTGAAAAAACAAACATTCTTCCAATTAGGTACAATACTATTTTTAAATTGTACAGTTTAGAGCAGACATCTGTGTGTGTCCAACTTGCAGCCAACTTAAAAAAAGATTGTTAATATACAATCAAGATAGGAAATGAGAGTCTGCAAGAAAAAAAATGAAAACTCTAAACATTTCCTTTCAGCTGAAAGAACAGGAGTGAGCACCAGTGAAGAGTTTCAAGATAGCATGCACAATTTCATAAACTTCCAGGCATGACTAAATCAATCAGATGACATGGACACAAGAACACCCTGAACAGCTGCAAAAGCAACATTAGAAAGAGGCAGAATGGTTTATACAGCACTTTTACAGGGTAACTTCAAGCAGCTGTGGTCTGCCCCCCCCCCCCCACTACCTTGAAGAACCTTTTAACTTTTGCCCGGACAGAAGTCTCCAAAATATTCTTCACAGTCACCTAACCCCAAAAGCGGTTTGGAAAGAGGAATGTAAAAGTACTTAAAAGAACACTGTGGTATTTCCCCATAGGTTTTCCATTCAATTTTTTTTTTATAGCCAGTCTTCTACTTCCCCTCTGAACTCGGGAAAATGCAGAAGAAATTAAAGTGTGCTGGATGGTGGATATTCTCTCAAAATATAAAATGAAAATATTCAGTCTACTCTTCAGGTAATAGGAGTGTCTTTGTTTTTATTTTGTTTTTCCTGCATATTGTAGCAAATAAATGCTGCAGATGGAATATATGAACACAACATAGGTAACCCCAAAAGACTGAATATCTCTCTCAAGCAAAACAGAGACAACTGCTTTTCATTAGAGGTTAAGTGGTGTGTGTTGCCAAAGACACATCTGGCAATTTCATTCCCAAGCTCCACATGCATTTTCTAGTTCTCCTTCCCAATAAGAGATCCACAACATTAAGTGGAAAGAGAATTACCCTTTTCCCTCAACGAATACATTTGAAGAAAGTTCATATGTACATTACCTTTGCGTACTCAAATCCATGTTTCTCTTTGAGCCCATTGCGACAAACAGTGTAATTATAGAAGCGTGAGTTCTTTATTAATCCAACCCACTCTCGCCAACCAGGAGGTATGTAGCTACCATTGTATTCATTGAGGTATTTTCCAAAAAAAGCTGTGAAAGAAGGACAATATTGAGGTTGCTTTTGGTGCAGATCCCTGGTTGAGCTCAGATCTGTAACTCATGAATGAGCTGAGTCTGGCATTTTGAAATACTTTACAATAGATCTTAACAGCCTGTCTGGAAAATGAAGAAAATGAAGGTGTGCAAATTTAAATCACACAAAACTCTGGACAGCCATATTACACAAAACAACTCTTTAGAACAATGGAATAAGTTCATTGCATACTGGGAAAAAATAACTGTAGTCAGGATGGTTTTAAGGCTCTTAATTTTCAATACTCAGTTCCTACCTTAAGAAAATGAGTGTTTAGAGAAAGAGATGGCTATCATTTTTTTTAAAAAAAATACAGAATTGAAAAAGTTCAACAAGCTATAAGTGAAAGACGCATATGAGATGAATACATTTGCAACTAGGAGGCAATGAATTACCACTCCAAATATGCATATTTGTGCTGCTGTGTTGGGAAAATCAACAGACAGTAAAAATTGTTTCAGTTTTACTTCTGATTAGAGATGGGTGTTTCGTTTGGGAAGGGGACTGGTTCTGAAATAAAACATGCCAGCACAGCTGGTGCACAGAACCCAGTCCCACCCTACAGAACAAAATCAACCACTGTCTTACCCTGCTGTAGTTTGTGCTGGGTTAAATTCCAACCAGGAAGCAGCCTCTGATGCAGCATCTTTCCCTCTCCCTGGCGCTGGCCAATCAGGAGCTATGCAAGGACATGCATTATCCTACCTCCCTGCCTGATTTCTCAAAACACTCATTTTCTCATGTGTTTCTCTAAACACTCCTTTTCTTGTGTGGTGTAACTTAACTGTTATTCCTGTTTATTTTTATTATAGTTAACATTGATAATGGTTAATTTTGTTATTTTGTACTTCATTTGTATTTGATTTGTATATATTTATTGTATGTGTTTTATAATTTGTATTTTTCACTTTGTAAACCACCCAGAGTAGACTTTGGGCTAGATGGCCGAGGTATATAAATCTCATAAATAAATGAATAATAATTAAATTAAGAATCTCTTATTACTACAATGGTATTGAAATCAGCATGAATTATGGTGAGAGCAGAAACATATCAAATTACAGAAAGGACGAGAAGCTTTCTAATTAGAGCACAGATACAGATGTTAGTGTGTTCTACAGCAGAGCCAGCATCAACCTCGGTTAGATGTGTCCTAACATATGCCTTTAGCACATCTATAAGGATACTGTAAAGCACAGAGTTTGTAAAATCAAAGAATCTGAAGAGGCATTGCTGGATTACCCCTTCCCTTCATGAACAGATCTTGGAAAACCGACCTTTTTGGTCTATGGTTTCTAGAAACCTTCAGGTCAGGCTGGATTGAAAACTTGTGGGAATTGTGGTCTGAAAAGACAACTTTTCCGAGCAGCGTTCCTAAGCACTGGCACTGTGCTGGATAGGGTAGTTGTGTTGGGTTAAATCCAACAATAATTGGACAGCCAAGGTTTCCTTATCTCTGACCCAGATAAATAAGTGCTTTGTGCATGAAAAAGACTAGCTTTTTTGTCAAATGGCACCATACTGAAGGCTAAGACGTTTTGCTGCCTGAGAAGAATCTGCCTCCCTTGACCAAGAGCTCCCTTGACCAACAAGAGCTGCCTGATTTGTCAATTCAATCATCCTTCCACTCAGCACCTGTGGGAAAGAGGCTCCTTGTTTATTTAGCTGTCTATTTACATCCCTCTATTCCTGTGGTGAGCTCAAGGCAGTGTACATGTGTCTCCTCACCCTCACTTTATCTTCTCAACAACTCTGTGAGAGAGATCGGTCTGAAAGACTATGGCTGGCCGAAAGCCACCCGCTGAGCTTTCAAGTTTCCCAAGTCATAATTCAACACCTTAACAGTTATAACCATTTTGGCCAGCTTACAGCACCTGCTGCTCTGCTCCTCGACCCTTCCTCACCATTCCCTGCCGTGCAGCACCTGCTGCCTCAGTCTGCCTAATGAGAGGGCTGGCCCTGGTCTTGCCCACAATGCTCAGTTACATGCACAGGAGTTATTTTGGTGCAGTTAATAAAATGCCAAGTACAGCTGAATGGATAAAAAGCCTCATTAAGAGGCACATAACACCATTTCAGGGAACATCGTTCTATTATTGTGTCTAATGGTGCCCATAGGGATAGCAGCAAATCAATGCAGATTTTTTAAAATAATTATTTCAATGACACAGATCTTATCTGCATACTGGCAGTTTTGCTGACTGTTCCCAGGACACTCTGCCTTTGTTTGAACACATGTAACATACTTTGCTAGTCAAGAACAATGGCAGTCTCTTTGAATATACCCAATTAAGCTTGTGCCAAGATGAACAATTAGTAAGATGAACAATTGCTATAATTAATATCTATATGCATAATAAGCATTTTCTCAGAGAAGAAAATACACTATACTCCTAAAACCTGCATTTGACTTCCTTTTCCTTTCCATAAGCATAACTGAATAGTCCTGAAGTAGAGGATAGGAGAAAATTAGCACAATTCAAGTATACTATATGTTTATCTGCACCCCCACCCTCCACCCCAATTTTGGACCTGATTTTCTGTTCTTTCTTTTTTCTCTTTTTCTTTTTTTTGATGTTAACAGGTCACAACTGCCTTCAACGTGATATGTCAATTTGATTCCATTATGGCACTGCTTGTGCACAGCCAAACGCTTGCACAGGGCCACAATATCTGCACCCATAGCACTTGAGTACCATAATATGGCCAAACTCCCAACAAAAACTTTGTCCAACCCTTTCAAAACCTGGTGCTCTTCAGAGACTTTGGGCTATAGCTTCCTTAATCCCTGTCCCCTGACCAAACTGTCCCGGGTCACATAACAGCTATCAGGAGAATAAAAAGCTGGGAAACATTCATGGCAAGACTTCAAACACAGCTCTGCAATAGGTGATATTCTTCACAGCCAAGAGTAGGAACAGGCTTTTCGAGCAAATATTTGTGCAGAGCTCTGTGTCACTCTCAGAAGTCCCAATATGTTTACAATATATATATATACGGTAACCCCCCGCCATTTCACAGTTCATGTACTGCAGTCCCGCTATATTGCAGGACCGCAGGACCTGCCCGGGCTCCAGCTGATTAGTGCTGGGATGGGGGAGAAAAACCTTTATTTCCCCACCCCAGTGCCAATGAGCTGGAGCCCGGGGCTTGGGGAAGGGAAAAAAGGTTTTAAAACCCCGGGTTTTAAAACCTTTTTCTCCCTTCCCCAAGCCCCGGGCTCCAGCTCGGTGGTGGATCAGATCCCCCAATGCCACTTGTCCGCGCTGCCCGGAGACTTCTCAGAGCAGCACGGGTGAGTGGTGGCAGGGGTTCCACCCAACTTGTACCTGCATAGCACGGATTTTCAGTCATCACGGGTCAGATGGGTCCCTAACTCCCGCAATAGGCAGGGGGTTACTGTATATCAAAACCTAGGTCCACGTTGCTCTAACCATTTTGTTGGATCATGGCTATTCCAACATAGAAAGGCATTCTCTGTTCTGGAATTGGCCAGCACATTTCTTGACTCCTTTTCATATTTCTGAGAAGATAAGGTACTCCTGATTAAAATGCATCTGATGCAGAATTCTTAAGTGTCTAATGTATTCCAATAGAAGATATTATCAAGGACTTCACATTTATTTGTTTAAGAGCACTTTTTTTATCACAGCATCTATGTTTACAATATTGTTTTTCTTTACATATTGTTTGCTTGCTGATTGTTTGCCTTTGTTGCCATTTTTTCCTTTGTTTTGGTATTAAATGTACTCTGCCCAGAATAATGATGCACACTAATATGGTGATGTAGAAATCTCAGAAAGAGAGAGAGAGAGAGAGAGAGAGAGAGAGAGAGAGAGAGATTTACATATTAAAAAAATTACTTAATCTTCAATTCCTGCCTGTAATTTCACAGGCAGGAGCTGAAGAATAGGAGTAAAGAGGAAAAGGCTTGAATCCGATTGATAGTTCCCAATGGTGTACACCTGCTGAAAAAGGTGGATTTTGCATATGTGTTTACTCACTATTCTGGAATTCAATGAATGAATCTAGTTGGGAGAAACAAATCAATTTAGCTGCAAAACCATCTGGAGATTAATTTTAGCTAATGAACTACATAAAATTTGGTTTGTGTAAACGGAATGCAAAAATAAAAATTTGCAGCCATTTAGGATAAAAGCATTAAATAGCATATTATATGATCTAACATGGTGTGAGATGACTTCTGCTCACACAACAAAATCCCCTCTTCTGCCTCCTCTTCCATCCCCACAACCACTGGCATCTTCAGTAACCTTTTCCAAAGGATGCCCTGGACCTCTAAACATTTATGTAGCTTCACAGGGGAGAGGAAAAGGGATCAATGACACATGCATCTTCACTGGTGGATTAACACCACAGGATACAACCCAATGAATGCAGGAAAAACACACATGTTCAGCTTTTCCCCCCTATTGTATGCTGGTTATTATTTGATGGCTAGTCCCAGAACTCCAAAATCTCTACTGTAAGTTCTGATGTCTGCTAAAGCAGTCATCCTTTATATAGATAGGACACAATCTTTTCTCTACTAAGAATCTCAGGTACTCTCAAGTGCAGATTACAACAAGCCATCTAATTTGCACACTTCACAAAATTATGCAAAATTTTCTGTTTATATACCGCCCCATACCACTTTAAATAGTCTCTGGGCAGTTTACAGTTTAATTACAGTATGCAGGCTACACATTGGTTACAGAAGTTTACAGAAGGTGCCACATGTGTTTTGACTTTTGTTTTGTTTTGTTTTGTTTTTCTTTGATTTTTGCCAGAAGATTACATTTTCCACTTGCCTTGGGCAAGATTGATGAAAGCCTGGTGACAACTACTGACACAATTATACTTCCCATTTCATTATAGCTTTGCAACAGTTGAGTGAACATAACAAAGAAAATATCCCAGTTTCTACTTAGTGGACAACTACATACTTGATGAGAAGGTCATGCCAAATTAAATATTTATTTAAATACACAGCTGTTGCACTTGTAAAATGCATGTCAGCTAGTGCAATGGGTCTTGTACTAGTACAATGACATCACTGGATACAGGCTGATATGTGGCCCGCAGTGTTCCATGCTGGTATCCCATCCACCCACTAAGAGGAACTAGCCCCATGCAGCTTCAAGAAAATCACTGCGTAAGATCACAGTGGTTTTGTTATTTCTACAAGATGTTGTAAAGAGCATCAAGAGAGAAAAAAAGCTAGCAACCTTTTAATCAAAGTTATAAAAATGGGGAATAACCTCTTACCAGTCCGATACCCAGTGTTATTGAGATACACCGCAAAGGTACGTGGTTCATGTGTTGCTTGCCAGGAAGGGGAAGAACAGTTCTCATTGTTAGTATAGATGTTGTGGTTGTGAACATATTTGCCTGTCAGCATTGAGGAACGAGATGGACAGCACATTGGGGTTGTCACAAAAGCATTGACAAAACTGGCACCTCCATTCTCCATTATCTTCCTGGTTTTATTCATCACTTGCAAGGAACCTAAATAGCAAATTAAAATAAATATAATTAAATTAAATTTAAAAAGTCACATCAATGACTAGGGAATATATAGTACAGGCATCCCACAAGAGATCAATTTCAAGAATGTCAAGGAACCAAAGTACATAGTTGGATTTGAATTCTAGAAAGGTTTTTTTTTTAATGTGCCTTTACACATCAGGCTTGGAGTACAGAATTAGCAACAACAACAAAATGAAAACACATGAAGGTATTAAGGTAAAATAGAGCAACACCAAGGGTTTTCAGAAATACCAATCCACACATGTTACCACTTGTGAGGCTTCACAACCTGCCTCAGGCAGGGCTCCAGCAAATTCCTTCTTTGAGTCAACATATCACCAACACATTTCAAAAGTCCAAACAGCCAACATTTATGTCAGGCCAATCTAAGAACCTGTTACATTCAACATTTATAAACTATTTCTCTTCCTTACCTAACAGTGTGAGGAAAAGGTTTCTCTCTTCTTCCTAAAACAGGTTAGAAATGCATAAATCCAACTGTCCTCACCCTTTCTTGAAGGTCATGTCCATCAGTGTTGGAGCTGATGAAAGTGACAACATGAGGATCCACTCCTTTCTAAGAGCCTCTGACCTGTGTCTCATGAGTCCCAGGTCTGAACATTCCCACAGCCACGTTACTTGGTCCTCTGTGAACCCAGACAGCTTCTGCCACTGCACCTTTTCCATGCCTCTTCCTCTTAATCCTTGCTCTTTCTTCTCTAATTCTCTTTCCCCACTCTCTTGCCTCCTTCTACCCCAAGTAAGATGGCTTGGCACCTTCTCTTTTCTGCCTCCTTCTAAAACAACCAACTTCTCCCATTTGTTTGTCTACAGATTTCCCAACATATCCACTCCCAGCCCGGGGGGGGGGATCTTCAGCTGTTTCATAGTAGAGATGGGCACGACTCAGAAAAAAATTTTCGTTTTCGTTTTCGGCTAGGGTCCGTTTCGTTTCGTTTCCGTTTTCGTGAGCTAATTTCAAAATTTTTCATTTTCGTTTCGTTACGTAACGAAAACGAAAAAACGAAAATGAAAACGAAAATTTTTTCGTTTCTCCCCATTTAGCTCCATTATGTGTTTTTCCAGTAACGAAAAACGAAAATTGGCTCAAAATTAGTCGTTTCGTTTCCGTTTTCGGTCCATTTTTGAACCGTTTTTCGTTTTCGTTTCGTTACGTAACGAAAATGAAAAAATGAAAACGAAAACGAAAATACCGCTAAGTCGTGCCCATCTCTATTTCATAGCTTTTCCTGCCTCCACTAACTTCTCTTTTGACTCACCTCTCTTATATATCTCCTTTCCCCCCTCTACCTTTTTAACTGCTCTGCCACTTTCTCCACTTTCTTTCCTGCCTTGTCTTTCTGACCTGTCTCCTCCCGACTCTCTTTCCCACCTTTTCTTTCTCCTTTGGTTCTCCCTTTCTCCTGCAGGGGCTGTCACTCTCCTTTCCACCGTAGATGTTCCCAGCTTGGAGCCACTAGTAGTTCCCATGAAAAGGGATGGTGCTTGGGCAGAGACATTGCCAAGCCTGCCTCCATCATCCTCACACCTCTGTGCAATGTAATCAGTTGGAAATTTGCACTCAGATGTTTAAGTATAAACATAAATGACAATTTCAATGCATTTCTGAAGTGTGAGCCTTTAGATGCATGAGTAGTTTATTTAATAATAGTTATGTTCAAGTCAATCAGCCACTTTACTTAACCACAGAATTATGCTCCTTATTATAAGCTGCAACCAAACAGTTTGGTAGGTAGGTAAGTATTAGCTTTGCACTTTATGCACTTTGCAATCAGTAGCTATTAACATATACATATGCCAAGTTCTATTTAAAAGCCTGTAAGATTAATTTTTCAACATGTGCACATGCAAGGCCTGTCCGCACTGTGATTTATATATGGATCACTGGTAGCATGGTAGCACAGTTTGGATTTTTAAAGAAGGCTCAGCAGGCGTTTTTACTTAGAACAAGCCATCCTTCCCCTTTGAGAGCTATTAAGCATGTTTCTGACCCAGCAGTAGCACATGAGTATTTTTGTTGGCAAATGCCTGTTTAACTGAGAGATAGAAACCTCTAGCAGTTTAACCTCCAGCTGCTATTGTGTGAGTGACAGTGGGAGGAAAAAGAAGGAAGGGAAGTGGCAGCGGGAAAGGGGATGGAGAAAGCAGAATGGCACAGGCAGATGGATAGAGGAGTGATGGGGGAAATCATTTCCCCTGACCCTCTGCAAATGATCAGGGGAAAGTGCTTTCTTTACACTTGGCCAGGCTACAAGGGGTGTTTTGCTGTTGGGATGGGAGGAGTGCATTGGCATTGTTTATCCCCCCCAAACCCATCAGAAACTTTGTAGCCCAATCCATGCCACACCCAAAACAGTCCAGGCCTACACAGACACTGCAATTTAACAATTACTCAGGGATAATATTTGCCTGGTTCATACCAGGTCACATAACTTTTTAGGCTTCCAGAAAGAATGCTTTTATTGGCCTGTTCACACTGCAGATAAATATGATATTACAGATCACTGCTGGCAAAGTTTAGATAGGAAAGAAAGACCTTATCCACATGTGTTTCTACTTAGAATGATCCTTCCTTACTCTTTAAGAACTGTAATGCACCTTTTCTGGTCCTGCGGTAGGGCATATATTCTTTTTGGCATGCTCCTTGTTTAGCCACAATATAGCTCCCTCCAGCAGCCCCAGCTTCAACTGCCATCTGGCTGCACAAGAAGGAAAGGGAAACAAGGAGAGAGGAAATGGGGGAAAGGGAATGGCACTAACAGAGAGAAGAGCCATGTAAAAATAATAATTCCATTTCCCCCTGACCGTCTGCAGACAATGAAGAGAAGCACTAAACTGACTACTGATTAAGCTAAAATAGGTCGTTTGCTGTTCAGATGGAAAGAGCGTGCCAAGTGGCAGACTGTTCCTCTTTCTGACCTCAACAGACACTTCAACCCTGACCCACTCCATACCCAAAATGGCCAGTCTGGACAGGTTCTGTCTTTCTCAGTTTAAAAGACTACTCTGGCTTTTTTATTCCCAGAGTGGTGTGGTGGGAAGTCAGTTCCAACATAAGTCGGTTCCAACTTGATGGCACAGATCAAATGCACTCCATCTTTTATTCCTTATCCTTAATGTATTTTATCAAGTTTAAAAATGGCGAATGAAAAAGTGACAGAAAAGGAAAGATATTCTTGCTTGCACCCCCTCTATGAGAAGCCTTGTCTGGAAGACAGCTATCTTTATGTCCAAGCCTTATGTTCAGCATTTGCCTCAACATTTTCTGACATCAGCCTGTTGGTTCCAAATAAAAATGTACCAAGTGAATGTGACGATAATTGACTCCTAAGTCAGGATGACCTACTTCCTTGAATTAACATAAAGTGTGACACTACATTCCTGTTCTCAGCTGAAACAGACATAGTTTGCAGGGCTTTCCAACAGCAAAACTCATTTACTTTTATAGGAAGGCTGATGATATGTTCTAGTTTATAGTAGGGCCCTCTATTTGAAGGCCTGTCAGAAGACAATCATCTGCTTGAAAGACCATCAAGCCCAATTCCAGTTGACAGATAAGGAGCCCTATGAGGAAGAGAGAGTTGGGGTGTTGCTCCTCAACAAAACATGAATTATTGGATATGGAGTACAGTATTGCAATGATAAATGTGTAATGACACAACTTGAAAGGCATGAGCTGTTTATGCAAAATGTGAATGGTAGATTGGGCTGGCAAATGGATCACCTTGTCACCATCTTCTTGGTATATTTTTTATCTCACCATTATGGTGAGATATACTGTTATAATCTGGATGGAGTTTCCACTCCACTGTCCGATGTCTTCCACAGCTGTTGAAATATGAAAATGTACTATACAGTATAAGCTATTTATATGCTAAGCTGCTCTACAAGTGATATCTGTCATGTTGAATTCATTTCAGGTGGTCTCTGCACATACATATAGAATAGTTAATCTAAGTCTTATTCAGCTCTTAGTTTGTTTGCATTTACCTAGATGCTTAGAGAAGAACTATGAGCTCTGTTCCCACTATTCCCTCTGCCTTCATTTTGCACATGAGAAGATTCTGCTGAGCATAAATGCTTGCTTGTGTCCAGCTTCCCCACATGAACAAGAATCCACGTTTCTTGGGAATTCAGATTCTCTAGCTGAATTGTGTCAGGTACTGAAATGTGTCAAGTACTGTAGCAGAGTTTGCATTCTTAACCTAGGGTTTTATGCACAGAATACCTAAACTGCATGAAGCTTCAAAAGGAGTTATGACGGATGAAATTTACCATACATGTTTCAAATTACATTTTACACATTCTATCAAGGTTATGGCAACACAAAAACTGGTAAGCATCATCTGAATCTGGATCTTTGATCAATCAGCTGGAGGGATAGAAAGATCTTAAGAACTTACAACAGACAGCTGATTGTACTGAGATGATATGTAGTAACAGTTCGTTGTCCTCTGCTTATGAATGGTGTGGAGGGGGGTGGGGAAATGCTTCACCCCCAAGCCAGTCTGACATCTTTATGAGTTACATGTACTTTAAAAAGAGGATTTTCCAGCTGAACTAATTAACTGAACTACTGACCTCAATGCCACTCACATTTGTGCTGTTCTTTTTGTGCTCATTTACAGCCAGTAATAATAAAATATGAAGATGTATATATGACAACACTTTGGTAAGTATCTGATTCAGAGCATAAGGGTAACCATACATATTGCCATAGTCCAGTAGCCCCCACCCTGTCATGCAATAGATCAGCTACTTGATCAATGTTGTAAGCGGTGAGAGGTCACACTCAAAGAAGAGCCTGGCCTTTCCCAATCATGTAGAACAGAAGGGTGCCATCCTTAATGTATAAATACTTCAAATAGTTAACACTACCTTATCTGCACAGCAACAAGGGTGCATCACTGTGACCTGCTGCATCAGGAAAACAGTGAAGATCCACATTCCCCCCTCCCCTTTTCCTGGTGCTACATCATGAGAACATAAGAACATAAGAAGAGCCATGCTGGATCAGGCCAAAGGCCCATCTAGTCCAGCTTCCTATATCTCACAGTGGCCCCACCAAATGCAACTGGGAGTGCACAAGACTAGATATCTATTTCCTGATACCACTCCCTTGCATCTGGCCATTGAAGTATCTCAGTTTTAAGACTGGAGAGTACACATCTCCCTCATGGTTTGTAGCCTGTGATGGACTTTTCCTCCAGGAATCTGTCTAATCCCATTTTGAAGTCATCCAGGCCTGATGCCATCACCACATCCTGTGACAGGGAGTTCCACAGAGTAACAACACGCTGGGTAAAAAATATTTTCTTTATCTGTTCTCACTTTCCCAGCCCCCAATTTGAATGGATGTCCCCAAGTTCTGGTATTTCATGAGAGGGAGAAGAGCATTCCTCTATCCATCACGAGAAAATCCTATTAATAACAATGTATATATTTGCTGGCCTTTAACAATACCCAGAGACAGCTTCAATATGTTTATGCGCAGACAGTCGCAGGTGGATATGACCATATGCACTGCTGATTTCAGCTTTAAGAGAAATCTAGAAATTTGTTGTTGTTTTAAAAAATATGCTCTTGGAGAAATGCCCTGAGCTGCAAAGAGCAATGCCCATGTGCCTGCCATATACTACTCTAGCAGTACAGTCAATTCTTAATACTGCCCTTTTTCCTAAACTCAGAAGGGGAGCATCTGTGAGGAGTAGTTAGGGCTAGCTTAAAATGTTTCTCAATAAAATGCATACATATGCAAAATGCACTTTTCAATGGTATGTATGTACAGATGCAATTTGGGCTAGCAACTGAGTCCTGCTTTGGCACTAGACTTGTGACAGTGTCCTTCGAATCCCAAGGATAGCAGGCTAGTTTCGGGGATATGAGAAAGGCAAAATATGTCCTCCACCAGAAGGGATATGGCTGGGGTGGAGTCAGAAGGAATGATTAGAGGTGAGAGACTCTTACTCCTGGGATCCACTGTTGAAATGGTGTCCCCACTCTGCTTAATTGAGGGTCTGGTCTTGGAAGCAGTACAACTGGTGCCCTTCACAGAGCAGTGTTGAAGGCCATATGAAGCATCAATAAGGCAAGAGTTCTTGAAGGCACGAAGGCGGTGGCCAAAGGGAGAGAATCAAGGTACATCGCAAGAGGCAAGTGAGAACAACTATTCTTATAAAAAGAGTTGAGATAAAATTCCACCTCAGTATCTTAAACATACAAAGACATCAATGGATAACTCCATGCTGGTTAGCACAATACTGTGAAAATCAGGAAGAAACTGAGCAACAACAGCACAAACTACAGTCTTGAAGGTCCACAGTGAGTGTGGTCACTTGGGCCTCCCATCAAAAAACATCCTCAACTATAGAATGCTCTGAATAGGGTTCCATGCAGATATCAAACTCATGTGCGATGCAGAGATACCAGGAAGGGACCCTTTATGAGAAAGGCTGCTTCTGTGAGTAGGTTCTCTCTTGCTAAATCAGGGTGAAGTTTGGAAAAGCTGCACAATGGCTGGAAACCATTTTGTCCATAAAAGTAACTTTTCCGAGATCTGAATCAGGGCTACTACTATGGGCATTCCAAACAACTACAATATTTAAGGCAGCAGAATTTATTATCTATTTTAATTGCATGTAAATTTAAAATTTAAAAATCATTAGGAATTGGACAGAACAGCTCCTCAGTGTTCCACAAGTATACATATTGTATAGAAAATGGATCATTATTACCAAAATTAATAACTGTCAACAGCCAGCTTCCTGCTTTCCTAGATAAAACTCACTGTAAGTTGCAGAAAGTTGATTTAATCAGAGGTAGGTGGACACAGTGCTACCTCTCAAACAAATGACACTTGATTAATTGAAACATATCAAATAAAATAACAAAATCAATGATACTTTTTTGTTTCAAAATAAGAAAAGTTCTTTGGTAACAGACTTTCCAAATCTGTTTATGAAGTATGATATTGTACAGGAAAGACAAATATACCAAATAATTATTTACAGAGCAGAAAGGAATTTTAAAAACAGAAATAAATTAAAAAAAAAGAAACCAGAACTAAACCAAACCCTCAGAAGATAGAAACTGTGCTCTCAGTCACGATAAACTCACCAAGCTCCACATCTTGGTCGTCTGTGAGAACAAGGATAATGTTTGGTCTGATATTTTTTCGCTCATGCAGCGCACGCCCTCTGAACCTTGGGGCTTTGACGGTTGTACCAAAACTCCTCAGCAGTTCCGTACCAAGTACAGTCCACATCAATGCAAGGCAATAATGATTCATTGTTATCTGTTCAGTACTGCAGTTACACCCTTGTGTAAGTGTTTTTCTTTAATTTTCAAGCTCTGTAGAAGGGGGGGGGGAGAGAAGGAAGGAAAGAGAGGTAGAAACACAGGCATAAATCTCAGCTCACGGCCAAAATAGCAGTACATCATGGGATTATTTTTTATATGAAAAAATAGAGATAGTTCCCATTCCTAGGTTGACTGTGGTTCAGGCTCTGATCTATATCTATTTATCTGGGAGAAAATACAGTACATGTCAATTAGATTAGATTTGATTCTCAAACTGAATGTGTCTTAATTGTAATGGACAGTATATTGTCTCTCCTTACTGTAAGCCACCTTGGGTCCTTCTCCAAGGAGAAAGGCAGGGTAAAAATACTCAAAAATAAATAAAAGTAAATAAATATAGGGACAGGAAGCTGTTCTTGTGCTTAAACCTGCTTTGTAAATGAAATTCCTATATTTCTGCTCTCCCACATCTTAGTTATATTTTAGTTTTCTATTTTATCTAGTTAAAAATAGCCAAACCATGTCATACTTCTTACATTACCAAGATAGACATTCAAAAGTAATTTAACAGTGTAGTCCAATTGTGTCTACTCAGACATAAGTCCCATGACTTCAGTTAGATTGTAACTTCCAGCTATATAATTGTAGACCAAACTTCTTTCAAGGAAGCTCTCAAAGAAAGGCGTGTAAACCCAATAACTTTGTACATCTCTGTTTAAAAAGTCTGTATTTCATCTAGTGTGCATTTCCTGGTAATACTGAAAGTAAGAAAGAAGCCTATTAAAGCTCCTCCCGCTAATACACACAATTTAAAGGAAGGTAGGCCCTTAATGCGTCAAGATGAAGGTCATTTAAAGGGTGAGGAAACTGAGCTGAATGAATTTGCTTGCTGTTCTTTACTTTCCCAAATTTTATAGCTTTGACAGCTGCTCCTTTGGTTCCCAGGGCACCTGCAAAACAAACAAACAAGTAAAGCAGATAGCTGTTGTGAGTTTTTCAGGCTGTTTGGCTGTGTTCTGGAAGTTTTTCTTCCTGACGTTTCACCAGACTCTATGGCTGGCATCTTCAGAGGGCAAGGAGCTCAGGGAAAACTCCTAGTTCTCTGAGCTGCTTGCCCCCTGAAGATGCCAGCCTTCCAGAACACTGCAAAACAACCTGAAATACTCACAAGAGCTATCAGATCCCGGCCATGAAAGCCTTCGAGAGAGAGAATACAACAAATAAAACAGAATTGCTTCATGTAAAATTTACCAGCCCTCCTACAGCAAAGATGAAGGAAAGACTTCTGGCTGTAAGATGCACCATAATATTAGTGTACGGTCTCTGATGTGTTTTGCAAAGTTAACAGAGAGCTCATACGAAGTAACAACCCAGATGATCTTACCCAGCACTGTGAAAGGCCAGACAGCTATTCCTCATCACTCAGCAGTGGGACTGAGTGCATCATCTATAGCGCACAGCAACCCGAAGTCTCCATTTCCAGATTTGGCTCACTGAGCCTATCCCACTTTCGTAGGGACTGTCAGTCAAATCAGCCCTGCTATTGTGAGTCTTAATGCTTCCTTAGGAGGGGGCTCAGCAGACTAAAACCCACAACAATGATTGATTGGCCTGGCGACGGAAAAGGTTAGACTTTCCTTTCCCATTCTCCAGCCTGTTGACAGAAGCTCCACTAAGAGGATAAGAACTTGTGATAATGTTAACTTAATTCAGAGTTTAATTGGCTCTATCCTAAAAATAACAATAGCCAGGCTTGACTGCAAATGAACCTGGAGGGAGGCTCGCTCCCTGGGAAAAAAAAGTCTGTAAGAGAAGCAATACTGGCCTTAATGACAAGGGAACACAACTCATCAGAGGGCCAGCACTCCCACACCTGAGACTTCATATTTAGACATGCAACATTAACCAGTAGGAGATAAATCAGCAGAACTAATTGAATGGGAGCATGGCATAACAGAGAAGGAAGGAGTGGAGAGAAACGATCGCATCATTCATTTCAAAGTACAAAGGAGGGATGGGAATCCTGACATGGACAATATACATGTGAGCATGTGGGTATTTATGTACAGAATTCCTTTTGTCTTGCTTTCCTCAAAGCTTCCTATTAGCAGCGCAATGCACCTCACTCTTCAGGCAGTAACTGTGTAGAGAAGGCATTGAAAACCATCAGCCTTGGCGTCTGTCAGCAGAGAAATCCCGGCTCCATTGTCTATGTATAAACATTCCAACCTCTGCTGATTGACACTGCAGCAACCTAAAGGCAGGATGCTGGAGGATTCTATCATCTCAGTTAAATGCCATAGCTCTGACTACTTGACATTCGTATAAGTCGGCGGGGAAGTCAGTAATTAGTCTGAGTTAGATGTTCCCCCTCCTCATCATCTCAAGATAGTTTGGTTTCTGAATCTATTTGCTCCAGCTCTTATGAGACAACCATGTCGACGAACATTTTCCAGTCCAGTCTGTGAACTACTCACTGTCTACATTTAGTGTAAGAGTGGAACAGACATTTCTCCCAAGGCTCCTTTTAAAACAGCTAACCCTGTCACATAAGCCAAAAGGAAGAGCATGTGGGAGTTAAGAAAGAGTAGATGTTTAGCATTTCCTGGATTCGCATTGCACAGCCAAATTATGCATTTCCTGGATCAGCACTGTACACATGATGTTGACCCACAAAAAGACAGACTTTCCAAACACACACAGTGGCTCAATAATGCTAGGAGTGGCTTGAAGTCTGAGGGAAAACCTGTGTGATGTGGTTGTTAGTAGACTCTGATATCTCTAAGTGGGTCTGATCAGGCTTTCCAGATGGTTTCATGTCAGTAAAAACAAAGCATTTTTTTTCAAAGGGTGCAGAAAGCAAAATACTGTGACAATGTAAAGATGAGTTCAGTATGAGCTTTTGTAGATCAAAATCCACTTCTCTAGACACAGAAAATGCAAGTATTCCTTGTATGTGAAGAACTGTATCTTTTAATCTGTAAAAGTTCACAGTGAAATAAGTCTGCTTATCTTTAAATTGTTGCATTACACTGACTTTTTATGCAGTTTATTTTATTTGGCTGACAGGGCTTGTGGGTCTTTTTGTAGTGTTTACATTCACATCATTTGTCTTGCATTTGGTTTGTGTGAGCACCAGCATCAGTCATTTATGGCCATTATAAACTGAGAGTTTGAAAATCCCCCAGGCAGACTTCTGGGAGTGACAGAAGAGAAAGAAGAATGTAGAAGAGAGGTCTCTCTACTACTACCATCTGTTTCACTATATGCGCCTTGGCAGGGAAGCAGAAGGGAACACCCCCTGAGTCATACTGCTTGCTGTGAGCCACCTTGCTCATTGGAAAGTGTAGTCTCTCTTCCCACTAGATTCAACATGGGGAGTGTGTCCAGATGATACCATTGGTTATGCACAGAGTGGAATGCAGAGCAGAAGTGAAGCCTTTTTGCTTGCTTATAACTTTATGCTTATAGAAGGACCACAACTCCAATTTAAAAGTATATATTTTTTAAAAAAAATCCCTCTTAGTTTAGAGATTTAGTGCCAAACTGATATAGTACTAGTTCAGAATGTGTACAATGTCTTGTTAATTCAGCATTTTTTCTCTTGCTAAACCTTATTTTTTTTAAAAGAAATTATCTGAATGCTGGTCAAAGGGGTGGATAAATAAGATGGTGGTGATAATGGCAGAACAGAGGGGGGGGGACAAGTAAGGTTGTGTGATGTGCGGGGACGTAAAGACACTTTCTGTGTTAACAGAAACTGTAATTTAAATGCCAGGGTACAGCTTGCTGGGGGCGGGGCGGGGCAATGTGCAACCTGCATACTGTAATTAAACTGTAAACTGCCCAGAGACTACTTGAAGTGGTATGGGGCGGTATATAAGCAGAACACTTTGCTTTGCTTTGCTTTCTCAGTAGCCTGGAGGAACTTGGGTCTGTGGGGTTTTGCCCTAACACAGCTACTTCTTTGGAAACTGCTGCTGTCTGTGGTAGGAACCTGTTGGGCAGCTGAGTAAACAATGGTCCAGTTTTCCATTCTCCTCTTCATTCAACCTCCAATGAAGGTGTTTCTCACATTAGGATATATGCAATGGTGAACAGTGGTATATATTAGAGATGGGCACGAATAAAAAAATGGCATTTCGTTTGTTGTTTGTCGTTTGGAGGGTCCGTTTCGTTTCGTTTCCGTTTTTTGTGAATTTTTGCAAAAAATTCGTTTTCGTTTTCGTTCGTTTTGTTACCATTTTGTTACCATTTATTTCAATTTTTGTGATTTTTTAAAACAATTTTAAGCAATTCACTCATATTGCAGTAACGGAAACGAAACGCACAACAAAATTTCCGTTGTTTCTGTTTGTTTCGTTTCATTTTAGAGACAAAATTCGTTTGTCATTTCGTTTCATAATGAAACGAAAAAACAAAAACGGAAATGAAAAATTGTTCGTTTCGTGCCCATCTCTAGTATATATCAGGGTACAGAAATCTGGTGGTAAAGGCAGATTCCCCCCCCCCAGCACCCTGAAAGGGAGCAGAGTAGCAAAGTGGTTCTACTTAACCCCTGGTGATACCATTCTCTATTCTGCTAAGGAAGAATGCTTTTATACTGCCAAGAGTGGCCTTGCTACCAAATAGGTGATATAAAAATCCAATAAATAAAACAAAATAAACTTTGGACTAAACAACTTCCAGTGTCATCTGCTCTTCTGCAGTAAGTGACATGAGAAATTTCCGATGACATCCCCAACTTTGGGTGCAGAGAGAGCATCTCAAGCTCTGGCTATTAAAGGCAAAACTGAATGGATACATGGACAGCTTTTAAAAATAATTTTAATAAATAAATACAGAAACACGAGAGTAGAGGTGGAATCTTGGTGTCAGGCTCTGCCTCAACCTCATTCTAGGGCTTAGTAAACTGTAAAAGGATAAGCCACTCACATGACCAGGCGCTGTGAAAAAAATCAGAATTTTTCACCGTCCCAGGAGTTATCTAGGTCTCAGGGCCAGCACAAGGTATTCTACTGTTTGAGGCTGAATAGCCATTGAACTCCCCCATAATATCAAAGTGCATAGAGCCCAAAGCTGGTAATGTTATATTATATCGCCTGAGAAAGAGAATCTCACAAACATATGTGTCAATACAATAAAGGAAACATTCAGTAACTTTCAATTTACTGCTATTTCACCACACACCCCAAATCTGCCTGCCTGAAATGGCTTACTTACTACCTAATGCAATAGTAAGGAACATCTAGTCCTCTGGGTATCTAGTGTAGAACAGTGCATATAGTGATGGACTAAGGCCGGGGAGACCTACAATGAAATCCCCACTGGGGCATAAAAAGTCCTCTCTCTCTCTCTCTCTCTTCCCCCCTCCCCCCCGTGTGTGTGTGTGTGTGTGTGTGTGTGTGTGTGTGTGTGTGTGTGTG
>JAHTLZ010000204.1:35606948-35622265 GCA_023846285.1 Phrynocephalus versicolor
GTGTGTGTGTGTGTGTGTGTGTGTGTGTGTGTGTGTGTGTGTGTGTGTGTGTGAGAGAGAGAGAGAGAGAGAGAGAGAGAGAGAGAGAGAGAGAGACTAGTAAAGGTATTCTTATCTATCTCGACTTGAGAACACTATCACAGTGGCTATAAACTGGATAGGACTTGACAGCACATGGCACACAGAGATGTTTTGGACTTGCAACTCCAAAGGAACTCAACAGCATGGCTAACAGCATGAGATTACAGGGTTTGCAATCTAAGCAGTACAGGGAACTAAAAATCCTCTCCTAATCATAGGCAAAGCCCGGTTATATATGTAGACTTCTATATACAATTGGATGGAAGCAGAGACTGACACAAGGGTGCAGTCCTCACATGTACTGTAGATGCATTCATAACTCCACAAGTCATCAAAAGAAAGATGCAGATCTCAGACAGTTACAGAGAGTTCAATAATTCCAGCTATTCACGGAGTGTCTTGCAACATTTCCATTCCATGGACACTCCTTTGCTATAAAATGACATTATAAAATCTTGTCATCCTCTGAAAACCTGGCCTCTTAAGTACTGAAGAAAATGAAGCATAGAACCCTGAAGAATACAGAACTTCACAGGGGACAGAGGAATGTACTGTAGAGTATGTGCTGGCTACTTTGCCCCAGTCTACAAGTGTCCTCAGAGACACTGTAATTTGACTTTGAGAAACAGTCAAAAGCAGGAAAAATTAAAGAAGCCTTGTTCTTCGCACATGCTAAGTAAACATAAGGCATTGTGCAGCGTCCAAGAACTAAGAAGAGACTACAAGTTGCCTTTCTTCCCCAACGTTAAATGAAAACATATTGCTTGCAACTGAAAAATACGCTGCGTGCAAAAATAAATATAAATGCTTTTTTGTATAGTCATGCGCATATTCAGCAGATCCCCAAGATGGAAGGCTGACAGCAGATGTATTTTGAAGCATTTCACAGACATTCAGTTCTGCTCCATATAAATGCAAATCTTGAAGAAACTTTGCAATAAATCAAATATTGTGAAAAGATACTTTTTGGATTACAGGCTAGTACAACAAAATAACTTCCATAGTTCTGTATAAGTCTCAGTGATTTCAACTGACCTACACTTTACCAATTTGGCAAAAAACTCAAGCAGATTGGTTCTATTTCCCCCCATAGAAAAGCAGTAGAAGTAAATGACTCTAGCAGATTAAGATCCCCCAAGCACTATTCTGGATGCTGAGCCATTGTGTCTGCACATGCGCCACCACCCTATAAGCCAACATATGAGCAGAGACAGGCCTGATTCCTGGAAGGGAAGCTTTGCCTGCTGGCTCTGAAGATGGCTGCAGTGTTGGAGGAGGTGGCAGGAGCAGGTAGGAAGGTGATAGGGTAGGGGTAGGGGTAGGGGCAGGGGCAGGGGCAGGGGCAGGGATGGGATGAAGTAAAATGAAACACAGGCTTTAAAAGTTTGGCAAAATGGGATCCGTCCACTGAACCACAAACCAAATAACAAAGAAGCCGAGTTTGTAGTTTTTCAGGTATGTAGTTCGATTCATGCCCATCTCTCATTATTACTGAACATGTTGCATATAAATGCAGGCATTGTTGGCTTAGGACAGTGATGGCTGACCCAGTTCTAATGGGTTTTCCATGTCTCAGTGGCCATAGTACAGTGACCCTCCAGGAGCTGTGCAAGGACATGCATCATCCCCACTTTCCTGTCTGATTGGCCAGTGCCAGGGAGAGGGAAAGATGACACATTGGAGGTTTCTTCCTGATTGGAATTTTGCCCGGCGTGAGGTAAAGCAAGGCAAGTCAGTGGTCGATTTTGTTCTGGAGGGTGGGACTGTGTTCCGAGCGCCAGCTGGTGTGTTTAGTTTTGGAACCAGTCCCCTTCCGAAACGAAATGCCCATGTCTACTCACAAAAACAGTAAGGGCCACGCTATTAGTATTAAATAAAATACAATTTGAATTAAACATATATACAGCAATTTTAATTTTAATTTCATTTGTTGAATTATATGTTTATTTGTTTATATGTTCATATTGTTTACTGCTGTACATCACCCAGAGTGGCCACTGGCCATTGGTCAGATGGACAGTTTAGAGAAGGAAGGAGGAAGCCAATATGCACACCGATCAGAAAGGACATGGGGCCACGGCTAGACACTTGGAGTATCTGTCTACCACTCTCTTCCATATAATTCAAATTACCTGTATCTCCATGTATTATCATACTGTTCCAATAAAATTCACACTCATACACTCCCTTGAAGGTACAGATGAAGGTCCTCATATTTCTCCACTGCAGCAAAGTATGTTTAAGAAGGATTTTAAAATTCCTTATGCTGAATAGGTCTCCCATGTGAAACCCTAGTGATTTGCCTATACAGTGGTACCTCTGATAACGAATTTAATTCGTTCTCAGAGGCAATTTGTTATCCGAAAAAATTGTTATCCAAAACGTGGCTTCCCATTGAAATGAATGGGAAACCTTTTAATCCGTTCCAGAGGTCCGAAAAAAGGCAAAAAAGCTTGGGGTGGTGGTTTCCGGACCTCTTTGTAAAATGCACTTTAAAGGCTTGAGGTGGTGGAACACACACCCCTACAACACCACACTGCAGTGCAGTGCAGGGGCAAGAGAAACCAGCAAGACTACTCCCGCCTGTACCCACCCAAAGTGCAATGGGGGGAAAATGCAAACAAACAAACCTAACCAGGAAGCAAAATCCAGCCCATTTTTGCCCACAGAGCAATGAAAAAGACTGCAAACACAGAGAAATGAAACCTGCAAGACTACCCCAGTTTCCTCCAGCCAAAAATGCAAAGAAAAACAGTGCAAAGATTAATAAAAGCTAGCTCCCTATCTTACCAAGTTCAAAAGGTCCAAATCCCTCAGCAAAACATGTCCAGAATGGCTCCAAGTCACCATTAAAAAGGTTCTAACTCCTCCCACCCCTCCACAATCTATGCATCCTGCAATGCATGCAGGGTACACATTTTTGCAAGGCATTATGAAACATTTGTTATCTGAGGCAGCGCATAGGGAACATTTGCTATCCAAGGCACCCCTATACCTGGAAATTTCTATTTCTTATCCGAAAAATTTGTTATTCGAGGCATTCTTTATCCGAGTTATTACTGTACTGTACAAAAATGTCAGAATTGGTGGGCAGGCGGGGAATCTAATTCTCTAGCTTGCACATACACAGCCTTTACTGCTCTTCAATGAATACATAATGGAGAGAGAGAGAAAGATCCCTACCGTATTTGGACAGGTGCACTGCTAAAGATTTTAGGTAGCTCACGCAAGGTTTACTAGCACAGAAGACATCTTTTGGAAATGTATGGTTGCCAAAAGTCAAGATATTCCACCGTAGGAAGAAGAGAACGTATAGTATTTCAGAGTTTTATTAATGGGAAAATACCTTTCAAATCTTCACTGACTTTAAATCCTTGGAAAACAAGTATAACAATAATCTTTTCAGCAAATCAAGAATAGGAGCTGAGCAAAACAGCCCTATGTTTCCCTATGGGACATCAAGCTTCTCACCATGGAGAATGCATTTACAGTACCGCAAATCAAGAAACAGCAGGCTCTCCTGCCTCCTCTTAAAGGTTAATCCATTAATCTTAGTGGTAAAGCATTGGATTTATACTGAATACAAAGAATGCAGTTAAATATCTCGACCCAGCATTTATCTGTCTGATCTACAATATATTTACCAGTCAATCAGAATTATTTGCCCGCCTTGAGACTTAATCTGCCTGCAATTACGATGCTTTAACCCATGCCTAGGGATAAATTAATGCACATACCAGCTATAATTTGCATCAAGCATGGGAGCAGGGATTTGTAACCTCATAATAAATATGTTGTATTTTCCATAAATAACCACAAACAATAAATTGACCGGTAAACCCTTGCAAAAAAAAAAAAAAAAAATTCCTGCATAGACAGAAAAGCACACCTAATTTCTTTTATACATGCTGGGTAACAATTTAATGAGTCCAAATCTGTCAATTATTCTTGGTCACTAGCAAAGGTGTTAATTGTTTACTTTGCACTGTCTTTGTGTACACACCTTTCTTAAACATTCCTCGGGAAATATTCAAAAAACCACAGAGATCAAATAGTTAGTTTGGGAGACTATGGTTTCCTGAAGCTCTAAATGAGCACAGCTAAAGGGGTATTTTGGGAGGTATTGTTCAAAAAGTGTAACTTGAGCAAATTGGATTTGCACTCAAAGCAAAAGTGTTCTGTTTATATACCTCCCCACAATACCTAAAGCACTTTCTGGGCAATTGTATAATTTAATTATGGAGGCTACACATTGCCTCACCAGCCAGCTGGGCACTCATTTTACTGACCTTGGAAGGACAGAAGGCTGAGTGAGCCTTGAGTTGGCTACCTGGGATTGAACCCTAGGTCATGAGCACAGTTTTGGCTGCAGCACAGCAGTTTAACCACTGCGTCAGGAGACTCCTTGCCACAAATACAAGCTTGAATCAAGAAATGCACGCAGAAATTCAATGAATTCTTGTACAAGAGCTAACAGAAGATTTTCCATAATATGCCACCACAGTATATTAAGGGTTGCACTACTGTATGTGTGAGCTGATGTAGAAGTTGATGGAAATCAGCTTCTTCTCACGACTCTCAACTGTTTGCCTGTGCTACATAGGACTGATGAGAAATGCGGCCCATCATCACGTGAAAGGCTTCCACTTCTATGCTGCCAGATATGGAACAGTGAATGAGTAGACACCAGCGGTTATGTATAAAATAATGGGCAAAATAGCTAGTCTTGAGTAGGCACTTGCAGAAATGGAGAAACTACTCTGGATGTGAAAGAGGGGTCTTGGGGCACTGTCTGAAAACTCATGGAACAGCTGCATGCTTCTTTAGGTCTCTAGGCAGGGAAATTAATATCAAGGGGAACTGCCCCAGGAGAGGACAGAGTGTGAGGCGCCCCCAGGAATAGCGGGAAAATCACTCATGTGACCTAAATGCACTGTTGCTAATGGCAATGGTAGTCAAAGCATGAGTGGCAACAGCTACTGAAGCTGCTGGGTGGCAGGCATGGCTTCTGCTTAAATGTGTTTTCAATCATCACTTGAGACTGCCATACTAGCTGGCTGGCCATGTTTTGACCAAGAACTGGGTCTACTCACTTGGCTTCCCTTTGTGGCTATTTCCATAAACAACTGGCTCTCAAAAGCAGTTATTGCCCCCCTATTCCTCCCTGTCCCACCACTGTGATATCATGAGAAACCAAGCCAAAAAAAGCAAGCCCCATAACTAGTTTTTTTAAAAAAAAAATTTAAGATAGTTTGTTTTATTTTTGGAAATGGGTGTGAAGTGTGGTTGGAATTATTATTTTATCTTCATCCCATTGCCTGGATACATAGAAATAGCCTCCTCAAAGAGTGAGAAAAGTATTGGCAGTACATGTGGACATCCCTTGGGTAATGGTGTGCAGCCAGCAAATCCTTCACTTCCAGAGGTGTTGTACTAGAACAACAACCAAAGCGTTCACTTCATGAACACCAACCTCCTGAATGAAAGCTCAAGTTGAAGAAAAGTTTCTGCACACATCTCTGTCTCTGACCGCTTCTGGTCCAAAGTAATCCGAATCTCTTGAGATTTTAATTGATTTTTTTGATTCGTCCTATATTTCATGTGCATCCATGATTATTAATAGTGTAAAGCGTTCCTTCAGAGTTGAAACCATACTGAGAAGTCAAATATGAGCTGTGCTTTATTTCAATATTCAAGCAAAGAAATATTTGTAGGAAGTAGATGAAGAATGCACCCTGGTGCCAGTTAGCTACAGGCCTAATCAACGTTTATGTAAAATGTATCAAGCTTTAAGTTTATATTAACCATACGTGACATGAAACAATCGGAGAGAATATTCATATATATCTTTCAGCAGAAAGAGCTTTTACAAACAGTGCCGGGGCCTGAGCTTTTAATACAGTCTTTGCTAACTTTGTTTTTTCACATCTAATTTGCTTTGTTTCAAAGCTTCATATTTCAGCTCACTAAGAATTGCACTTGTCACAGAAAAGGATGTTGATATAATTAAGCCAGTTGATGTGCCCCACAAGTCAAATCAGCCATTCATGAAAGCTGGTCACCAGAGGCCATTTCAAACAATGCATATTTCAGGGTAATCTAAAGTAATCCTTTCTCTCTGCTGATTTTGTTTCCAGGCAGGCTTAAGCACATGTGTGCACCAAACAGGAGGCTTATTAAAACCCGATGTTATATTGGAGATTATAAAGCTGTGAGCTTGTGATTGAATTCAGTGTCTATTATCCTCCAAAAGGAAAAAAAAATGGTTATGTATATGCTTATTAAAGTGAAAGGTCTCTATTCTTGATTCACCAAAGGAGTTCTTGCTAACTCGTTAGGGGGAAAGCTAATAAGGACTGTGAGGTCAAACTCTTTTGCAGGGAAAAGTTTACCATAACCCAATGTTAGCAGGAAAATAACTCTTGGAAACTTTTTTTCAGCCACCAGCAATGATGTGTATCAACAGGAATCCAGGCTCTCTTCCCCTTCTTTTTTATAAGCCCTGCATTTTGCTACCCTTCTACACTGCATCGTTCAAATAAAATTATAAATTACCTGTGTAGATTTCATTAACACAATGACTAATGTATTTGTGGGTGTGTATATACCTAGAGATAGATTTAGCCATATTCATGTACCATTGAATGCATGTACAAACGGATGCGCCACTTGGAATAAATACATTCGAAGGACACTTGTAAAAGCTTGATGGTATGCTGTGATATTTTTAAAGTTTGCAACATCTTATGTTTTGGAAAGATCTTTTAGGGCACTAAAGGCTGCTTTCACACGATCACTAAAATCCGCTGCAAAGTGCTCACATAAAATCATTTCCCCACGAGCAGCGGACTTAAAAAAAAAAGTGCGACCACGCCCACTTAAGCACGACCCAGCACATTTTACAAGTACCTGGTCTCGAGGTGGTAAAATCCTTGTCGCTGTTCCAATGAGGATTTTAAACCGTTATACGAGTCCATGGGAACATGGAAAATCTGCACCAAAACCTTTTCATCCTCGTTATGGAATCTTTGCTGCGGTTCTCAGTCGTGGGATCAGAACGGTTGCGGATTTTCAAAACGCGACCATGGGAACATCCAATCCACGACACCAACTACGTGAGTGCTCTGGGGATGATCCAGATCAAAGTTTCCTGCGGATTTTAGTGGTCATGTGAAGGCAGCCTAACTCTCTTGCATCTCTCCCCACAGGTGTTCAACAGGAGTATTTTGGAAGTAAAAGAGTATTCTGGAAGTAAGAGTATCCTACACCTGTCCTTTCACTAGCTAGCTATATCTCACTTTTTGTTTCAAGCCCAGTTTCTGCCTGGTTTACTGCTCCATGGAATTCATATATGATCCAAATTAATAATCTTACATGGAATAGTAATTTCTGCTGTATCATATGGAAATGTTTTCACGTTTTGCAGTGTAAATATATCACATTTTTCTCCTTAAGCGTTTCTGTTTTCTAGAAGGTTTTTCAGAAAGCACAGACTTGCCACATAAGCATCTATTTATAAAAAAATAATAATATTAGCGCAGAGGGGAAATTGCAACTCCTTCACCTTTAAAAAAATCAGAAGAAGGGGGGAGAAAAATGCCTAGGAATTGGTCCCAGGGTGATCAGCCCTGTATCTAAATCTGCATTCAGGGAAGGCAGCTGGGATGTCCCAGATTGCCCCCTGGTTCTGAAGCACTCCAAAGGGCACTAGTAATCTCCTTTGCCTTGACGGCCTGGGGCAGCAAGGCAAAACCCCTTAAAATTCCAATGGGTTGACATTAAATGTCAAGGCATTTATAGGAAGTTGAGAAGCAGTTTCCAGTTCCCAGTGCTATGAAAATCAACAGGGCATAGACTGACAGGCAGATATTTTAAAATATGGTGAATATTCACCATTAAAACATAAATATGTTACAACTGGGCCAGATGGCCAGTCAGGGCAAAAGCATCCTTAGTTTTACAGTTGTGAAAACTGTCTTTGCATCCAATTCAAAGTGCTAACAAAAGTAGACCTGCTGAATTAGTGACACAAACATGTGGCACCTTAAAGACTAACTTTCATATTTTAGTGTAACGTTTTGTGCACATGTGCGCTTCTTCAAACATATAGCAACAGAATGAGGTGTGAGATACAATATGAGATATACATTTCATACCAGATATTCATTGGCTGTAGTCCAGATATTCATTGGCTGTAGTATATAGAGTTGGGGGGTGGATAGGGGAGGGGAGGTAGGAGGAGGGGGGGAAGAAGAGGAGGGAGGGAGGAGATTTTAAGTGGTTCTGAAGCATTGGATTTTTTTAAAAAAATAATGTTATTGTTATATTCCATTCTGTGATCTCAGGATCTAGGGCCAAGTATAAATGCAATACAAACAATATACAAACTAGCGAAAAGACAATAATACTGGAAAAGGTTGAAGGCAATAGGAAAACCAAATATGCGATGGATTAACCTGGCAAGCCAGCTGCTGTTTTATGGAGGTAGCTCTGAGAATATTTCCATGATCTCTATTTCAATGTATGGCTTTTTGTATGTTTTTTATTCTTGTTTCTTTGTTTTACCAAATATTATATTTTCATTTTGTTGCTCCCTTTTGTGGACTTGATCTGGAACTGTACATATACATTTTATATGTCAAGTCATATAATTAAAATTGGCCCTGACTAAGAAGTTTTAGAGATCAAAGGACAGGGTACAAACAGTTACGCAAGATCTTTAAAAAAGACTGTGTTCACAATTACAGGTAAGCAGATATATATATTGAACCAACACAGCACTAATTATTTTTAAATGCATATCTTTCAATTTTCCTCTTTTAGGTTTAGTGAAAACATCCCTAACTGGCTAAAATCATAAAATAACTCATCATAAGTCACTTACAGAAAACAGATGCTTCAATATCCTATTCCCCCCCCCCCAAAAAAAAATACAATCAGTAAGGAAGTCACTCTGACTTGAGGCACTCTCTAAACACATTATCAGTTTTATTAAACAAGGTTGTAGGTGCTTCCTTTGTTGTTTCTCATCTGGATCTTCCAGTCGGAACTTTAATTTCGGCTCCATTTGTTCTCAGAATATTTCAATAACTTCTAAAACAACAGACCCATTTTCTGTACCCCCCCACCTATTATTCCAGAGTAATCTGAGTGCTAAAACTGCTCCTTTTACCTGTGAATGGACATAGCAGCCCATCAACTATTTGGAGGAAACTCTTAGTGACCTGTAATTGACCTGCCTCAAGAAATCCAAGAATGCTTTCTCCATAGCACTCATGGTCCAGTGCCAGAAGAAACAGCAGCATTCCAGAATCTGCATACCACAATAATCATACCAGGTGAAAAAACAACAAGTTTTTCTTTTAAAATGCCCCCAATCGATACAGCTGGCAAAGACAGGTGTGCTTTAACCTGGGCATCTCATCTTGTAAAAATGTGAGCAAAACTCACCTAAGAATCCACCTAGACATCCTCCAACTTATACCTGCATTTCAGCTCAAGTGCTTTATCATGGGACTGTAAGCAAGGGCTTGATTCTAATATTTTCAATGGCAGGGGCTTCATTATTAGGAAGAAAGTTCCACTGAACTATTACAAAACAATAATAACTATAACAACTATAATCTTTCAGTTCAAGACACCAAATGGCCATGCTCATGTGTCAAAAATTACATATTTGCTATCTATATGTTTCAAATATGCTATTTCTTGTTCCTCTCTTCTGTAGTCTCTTACCATTTGCCTTGCTGGGAGGGTCTGATGGAAACTGTAAGCCAAAACATCTGGAGCACTAGAGATCCCCCATCTTTGCTGTACATCTTTTGACTCACTGTCCCTATGGCATGCACTGAAAGATCTATCGAAGACATTTGCCAAATGGGCTTACATCTTTCTGACATATTTTGAATCCATTTGCTTTGTTTCTGTTAGACTCATTACACGGATTAGCTAATGCGCTTCAAGAATCTTTTGTTCATGTAGTACTGTTCACTATTATTACGGGCTCTTTAGTCCACATTTTAATGTAATGATCATGAATGTAAGATCAAAGATATTCAAAGAGAATTTAAACATCTTGCTGTGGCATTCTAGCATGTTTATTTTTATGCTCTATTAAGTGATTTTAATGCAAGTGACTACAAAAGTGATGTGGACTGTGGTATGGTACATTGCTTGCTAACTATGCGTGACAGCAATTTTTGCAAGTATAAATACACTGACCTCTAAAAGACTTTTGAATTAATACAATCAAACTTGCATGTCAAGACCTCTCAAACGGTTTCATTTATTTATTTTTATTATGATCCTGGCTCTTTGTTCTCTCAAAATAGAAAATCTCATAAAAAGACACTTTGCTCTGAAACAACTGGACATGGTTGCCATGTTAGTATATTATCAACATTTTGTCAGTCATATTGAAAAGATGCAGCCAAAAGCAAAAAGCTGTTGTCCAATTTGCAAATGAAGTTAAGACGCATTTCATTGCAGTTAGAATTTTATTATAAGATAAATACCACCCCCCTTAAAAAAGAACTTTTGAATACAGTACATGAATCATCAAAAACAACCACTTCAGTTCAAATGACCACAGTCTTGGAGTAACTAGTTATAAGTAATTAATTATATTTGGTACCCAGTAAGTAACTAGCTACATTTTTTTAGGTTTAGTGAGTAACACCAAACTTTTTGATTATACAGAGTAACGTCTAACTTCTAACAATGTTTAATTAGTAAAAGTACTTTGTTACTTTTAATCTTTCAGGGTTTAGGTCATTATTCTATCCTAAGTTGAAAGGAAAATATTCTTTGCTTTTGTCTTTTGTATTTTTATAAACATTGCCAAAGGGCAATATCAGAACTAGCCATAAACGGGAACCCTATGTGTTAGTGGTGCAAGTGACAATGAGAGATACCAACAACACAATGGAAGCATCAATAATGATATTAGCAACTTATCTGTAATGCAATTAATTCCTTCAAAAAGTGTAGCTTTCTGCATTCTGCTCCAACATATGTATACATGATAAGTACTCTAAAAGCATGCATTTGACAGTCAGTGTATACTTTCAGTTCAAAGGTGCATTACCAACACCTGATAACTATTTTTGGCTGCTGAGATGGGCTATATATGGCTGAGATGCAGATTCTTCCATATCAGGAATGGGTCAGGGGCAGGCACTAATTGCATGTTCTGGTGGCCTTAACATTTGAAACTTGATTAACAAGAATTGTTATGCCCTGTTGCACAGACATGTAAAGTATCAAAATAATGTGTAACACAGGTTTCCTTCACCAACATGAGCAGCCTCATTTATTTTGCAAATTTTACCCTTTGAGTAAGCTTTGCACGTTTCTGGCTGTCCAACTGCTATGGCATGAAAGTTCATAACAATATAGAAGTTACGAAATGTGCTCTAGACTCTATGAGGTCCAGTAGGAGCACCTGGTACAGTGTGGTACAGTGTGGACCAGAACCGGCCCCCTCCACAGCTGATGAGAATGGTGCCCATCAGCTCCTACAATGGTGTTGGGGTGCAGTGATATTTTGTCAGAGTAGGAATGATGACACCCCCTTAGGAGCACAACACAGTTCTCAAGGCCTTGTGTGGAACCGCTGCACATTAAAAGAACCATCCCCTCCACTGTCACATTGAAAACCAAAATCCAACTGTCTGAAGAGAGAGATGCTACTGTACTCAAGTAGTCAGTCCTTCACAGAATCAGGATTCTGGTTCGTGCAGAAACACTTCTTCATGGCCGCACTCTTCCCTTTGTGGGCAGTCCCATTTTCACATTCAATAGGATGATGGAAGGCAGTAGGGCTAGCATATGTTCCTCAGTGCATGCAGTTTCACACACATTGTGTCTGTTAGATTCCGAGTCATCCAGGTGAGGTTATCTGGAAGTTGAGTCATGGCAACTGTACTTTTCTTGTGAGATCAAAACTGATGAAGCTGCTTGGATGAGAAGCAAAACATTTAGATCTCACAAGAAAAGACGTCCAGTTGCCATGGCTCAACTTCCAGATTCATACACATGGGTAGCAACTAAATAAGGTTCCATGGGATGAGAAGGATGAAGAGGCTGTCCTTGCTGTGGCAAATGAATGGTGCAATACAACAGCATCTTCAGGTTTATTATTGTTACTGTGTTCCAGTAACATAAATTCAGATGAGGAAACAAATAGTTAAAAAGAATTTGGGATATTTCTCTTCTTTCATCTGCTGGGTCTGCTCCTCAGGAATTTAAATATTTTGAAGGGCATTTGCATTTCTAAGATCTTGGTATAGCTATATCTGTTTTGTGAACTATATCTGTTTGATATAGCTATATCTGTTTTGTGAACTATATCTGTGAGTCTCTGCATCCAGAGGTACACAACAACTTCAGTGGAAGTTATTTCCCCTCTCCTGGGAATCATAATTATACCCCTTAAAGTCACAAAATTAAGTTTATTCATAGGTAGTTGGTTTGGACTATCTGTATTTTATGATAGAGATGTCATAGAAACCCACAATATGCATTCGATGTATCTATGAAGAGATGTTGGCCAGAATCCTATTAGTTATACCTGTTGGCATAACTCTACTGGTATAAAGTTCAGCTGGATTTTGTCACAGATTATGAAGCCAGAGCAGGCATTTGCACACCAATTGGATAACTCAGTGTTGAGTAGCAAATGCCAACTCTGACTTCTCAACATGTAATTCACCACTCAAAGGTATGCCAATGGAATTACGGTATCATAAATAATATAATCTGGCTACAGATTAGGTAACAGCCCCATTCAAGTGTTTATAACATGTTTACTCTGAATGAGCAGTTGGCTTCATGTGGTGAAGGCAGTGTCCTCTACTCGTTCAGCTTCTCAATGAAGAATGGAGGCTTTCTTCTTTGGATTCCCTCTTCCACACATGGACAACAACAGACAAAGAGACACACACACTCCGCGCAGGTCTCTACTTGAGAATGAGGTATTGAGAGCTGCAGCAATGACCTCCTGTATTTCAAAATTTACCACTACATTACTTGGAAAAAGAGATATGGCTTAGGCTAGTAGAATACTACACAGTGGCAGCTACTGCCAAGTCATTATCTCCAGTGCCTCTGGGTGTATGAAACTAAAGAACCTTGAGCTGCGTAATTCTGGAGTCGCCCTAGAAGCTACTTTAGTCCACATTTCTTTAAATTAAATTGGCTCATTTTCCTCACATGGAACAACCCCACTGAAGAAGATAACAGTGGTTCTCTATAACTTATTGCTGGCTGTGGAACCCCCCCTCCCAACAGTTCAAGCTTCAGGGTCCACAAAATGTAAAGTCACTGTATGTACCTATAGATACTGGAGATCATGAAGCTGGTGTCCAGGATCTCTCCCACCACATTTCTTCACTATTTTAAACTAAGGAAGGTCTAGTGTACACCTTTCCACAATTAATATGTTATTTTTATATGGCATCAATTTGTTTCTGACATATGGGGAACCTAATAGAATTTTGATGTACTGTACATTAGGTGTTTAAGAAGTAGTTTACTATTGCCAACTTTCGTGAGCTGAGCAAGGATTCAAACTCAGATCTCCTAGGTCCTAGTCTGATAATGCATCCATTACCCCAGTGGTTTCCAACCTTGGGCCTCCAGATGGACTACAGATTCCAGAAATCTTAGCCAACATAGTTTAGTGGCTTCTGGGAATTTTAATGCAAGAGCATGCGGGGATCCAAAGTTGGGAGTCAGTGTACTACACCATGCTGGCTTTTGTACGTTTAATGTAAACAGATTCAGTTAACATCAGGATAAGAGTATACTATACATTTATTCCGTTGATGCTTTCAGCAACTGTCTTAACTGAAAGCTCTTTTATAGTGTAGTACTCTGCAATTATGCATTTAATAAAAGCTGCTCCCTTCCTCCAACATCACGCCAACAATCCAATGACCTCTGCAATAAGAAGACCTCTTTAACAACCAAATACACCAGCCGTTTCTGCTTGTGAACTCTACTGGTAAGTCAATAAGAAGGGCAACTTCCTAGATGTGAAATTGCTTTCCTTTGTCCCTTGCTGCTGATGTTGTAAAAATAACTGCCGGATTAGGAAGGAAGCAATCTAGCTGTCCAATGATTTTCAGTCTCTATGCAATGTCTTTGATGTTTAACCTCCTGCCTTAAGTAGGTATCTTTCAGATAGACAATTAGGCACATTTTCACTCTGATGAAGGCTGCTACAGAAATTCCCTATGCACCCATATTTCATCTCTCCTCAAAGTTTATTTAGTTATACCAAATAAGTAAACCTGATGCAGGTCCTCATGTCAGCTCCTTCATGTTAGTTAGAGAAAATGAAATATCCTACTTTCTATAAGCAAGAAATGGAAAAATATCACAATTACATCTGCAATGAACCATAAGTATCTGCTTTAAAGATAAAGTTATGTGCAGGCATAACAGCCCCCGGTGGAACCTAATTTAAACATCCACAGATTCTTCCTATGTTTTTATTTTAGGTCTGTAGCTAAATGTACAGCCCCTGTGTGGCACAATGGACAGAGTGGCAAACTAGGAGACCTGTGTTCAGATTCCCATGTGGTCACGCAAACTCACTGAGCAGAACGGGACTGGCAAAACCACTCCTTAAATATCACATATATCAGGGTCAACAGATGTGTGCCACATCAAGGCCAGTAGATGTGATATGTGACTTGACAGCACATAACAACAAAACACAGATTCCTTAAAGTTATGCCAAATACTTCCTTACCCTCATTGGCTCTGTATACCATCTTTTCTGATTGAGGGTGCTCGATAATTCAAAAAGCATGGTTTTTTTTAAAAAAAACTTGCAAGGATAGTGCTCCCAAATGGGTTTTACAAATATATAATGAATTTCTGTGACTCAGCAATCCCCCAAATGCTTTTAGGGTGCAACATAAAAGAATGTCATCTTGAAGTACCTTCCACTACATTTTCTCCTCCGCCAGATTCCACACCAAGCGACAGCTTCATTGTTGCTGGAAGGACGCGGTGCTGTAGCTGGGAGGATGCAGGATTAAGTAGTAACCAGCTGAGCAACAGCATACATTAGTATTCATATGACCCTGTGCCTGTCATGCAACCGCTGGTGCAGCACAACCCATAACACCTAAAACATTTGTTTGCCAGATGTCTTTTGGGACCTAAACAATTTTAAATGTAAACAGTTTAAAAATATTATCTGACTTTGAGAAACAGAAAATTAT
>JAHTLZ010000204.1:35622275-35650734 GCA_023846285.1 Phrynocephalus versicolor
TATGTATGTATGTATGTATGTATGTATGTATGTATGTATGTATGTATGTATGTATGTATGTATGTATGTATATTAAAAGAAGGAATGGTCAACGCAGATACATTCGCTGCATTTAGAAATTATCCCCCCTCCTCTACTCAAAGAATTCTAGTCAAAAATGCAGATTCACAGTTGTATGGCTTATGAAACCTAATGTATCAGAAGATGTACTAGTAAGTTTGAGTGCTGGCAATTCCTGTGTTACAGAAGTAGGAATTAAGTGCATTACACCCTTTAAATACATTTCAAAGTCCAGATTCCTCCTTGTTTGGAGAGTACTGGCTAGACATTCTACTTTGCAGCTTGCTAGGAAAATATACATATGTTGATATACCAGTTTATTAACCAATCCTGAATAAGCGAATGGTCAAGATCCAACACTCCACATGGTTCCAAACGGAGAAGAATGCTGACATCCCACCAAAACATGTACAAAGAATACAGTCAAATCCAATGTGTTGTATTATGTCAAGTTGCTTCTGACTTATAGAAATTCTAAAGAGCAGCATTTTTGTAGAAACTTTAAAAGGTGGAAAACTAGTTTAGAAGTCAAAGCAATGCAACAAGGTATTTTTTTCCTTTGCAAAAAGAGGGAATTGTGGTCTTGGGGGCCTAGAATTACAAGTATGAAGTGTATTTCAGCATGGTGGAATAGGGAAAGAGCCACAACCTATGTACTTCCCTAATGGCTGGCTGCTTCTGTGCAAACTTCTATTTCAGAGTTCAGAGAACATAAAATCAATAACCACCCTCCCGAGGAAGCCTAATATTGGCTGCTTCAGACTTGGCTCACGTTAGGCCGACTATTCTCTTTCCTTCTTGTGACTTGTGTTGGTTTTATTTAATCAGCTTACAAGACCTCCCCTAGTTCTCCTCTGATGAAATGCCCTATGCTCAACATCAAAAAGAACTCTCAACCACTGTTTTGTTTATAAAGGGGAAAATAAAAGAATAGCCATTTAATCATGCTGTGCCACAGCTCCAGTCTGAGGGTTTTAAGAGCCATAATCCCCTTTCCCCCAACCTTCCTTGAAGAAAGTGTTAAATCATAAACACATGAGCCCCATTCTGCCCCCACCGAAATCAGCAGGACACTCCCAGTTGTTTTCAACAGGAACCTTGAATAATTACAGTAAATCACACCACATACAAGTCTTAGCTTTCCAAGGCTCGAAAATAACAATGTTTTCGGAGCAGGAGAGCAGGCCTGCTTTGCTGAGCTTCAGTGGAACGTCCTTCACAGCTCATCTCTGCAAATCGGGATATATTTTGACATATTTGATAAACAAACAAACAAACAAACAAACAAACAACCTGTCGCCTTTTTATTTTGAACATTGCTTTCAGAGAGGCCATGGCTTGGGGGGGGGGCTCTCAGAATGACCTCTCTTGAGGGGGAAGGCGTGTTTCAAAAGACACCCACGAGAGAAAAACGTAGTATTAAATTCAACACCTCATAAGGAGTTGGATAAAAATTAGCAAGTCACCTAAAAGAACAAATACAAAACTAATCTGGAGATGGGGCCTCATCTCTTAGGGCCAATGGGAGACTCCCTCAGATTCATAACAGAAGATTAAAATAGTAAATAAAAACCTTGCGTCCTTTAATGCCGCCTCCGGTCAGGACTCCGGCTCCTTCTGTGGCTGCCCCTGCGCTTCCCTTTCGGAGGCCCTCTGACAAAACACCAATCCATGCTGCTCGGCTGCCCCATGAGGTCCATTCAGCCCTTCCATCACTGCTTGGGCTTCTTTGTAGGTTTCGTATTCCGCAAGCGTGTAACCCTTCAAGTAACCCGTCTGCTGGTCCAGATTTAAGTGGACGTTCTTGATTTCTCCAAACTCGGCAAACTTGTCATGGATGTCTTCCTCCGTGGCCTCCTTGTGGACACCCATGATGAAGAGGATCCAGCCTTCCACCGATCTCTGCGGTCTTGGCTCATCTCCATCTTGCTCCACGCTGTCGTAGTCCTCATGCACGTGGGCCCTCGAGCCTTCCTCTGACCCGAAGCCTCATCCTTTTCTCTTCTTCACTTTCTCCTTCAGCTTGTGAATGCTTTCATTCCTGTCCTCATCTATGGCGAAGTCCTCGCCGCCCACCTCAGTCTTAAGTGGAGGTCCAGCACGTCCGCCATCTCGGCCCAGCGACTGGCATTTCCTTGGCAGAAGCGACAACAACGGTGGCGGCGGCGACGAGAAAGCCCGCCTCGGCCTCGCCAGCCAGACGTAGGAGGAGAGCGCAATGCACGACGGGAGTTACCTTATTTATTTTATAAGTAGATGTTATGAGTTTGTTGGTCTGCCCGTTTTTTGCCATCTTGCCTTAGTAACATTTTGTATTTTTAGCTTTTTAAATGTTGGTTCTACTGATTGTTGTTGGGTTTGTTTTTGTTCTTTATGTCATGTTGTGGAACCAATTATTATTTTTCTCTGTATTTTGTTGTATGTTTTTCCTTGTTAACTGCCCTGTATTCCCGTCTGGGAAAATCTGGCGGTATATAAATAAATAAATAAATAAATAAATAAATAAATAAATAAATAAATAAATAAATATCCACGTATCATGGATTTTCATGCATCGCAGGTGGGGTGGGTCCCTAACCCCCGTGATCGACGTGTGTGTGTGTGTGTGTGACTGTAGTCTGTGAAGATTCTAAGTCATCCAGGTGAGTCTATCTGGAAGTTGAGTCATTGCTACTGGACTTCTTTTTCTTGAGAGACGGGAATGTTTTGCTGCTCATCCAAACAGTTTCATAGACTGATGAAGCCATTTGGATGAGCAGCAAAATGTTTCTATGTCTCAAGAAAAAGAAGTCCAATAGCCATGACTCAACTTCCAGATCATGTTCTAGTAACTCACAATACTTGCTCCCTCAGCAAGTATTTAGCTGGATACTTGTTTGGCTGGATGTGCCCTTTTTAGAGAAAGTTATCGAAACTCATGTATGATTTAATGATCCCACTAATCCACAGACTTCTAAAATACTTCTAATACATTGTAGTAAATGCTAGATGTCAATTAATAGGAAATGGTGGCTCCGTTTACATGAATTGTAAAGGAGTCTTCCCCAGTAAAAAACTTTTATATCTTTTAGGTCTTGATAGCTTCTACACAGAATTTCAGATCCTAGCTGGTCAATTTTAGTTTCATTTGTTTCGTGTTTCCCAATTTTGGGGAATCCAGGTAAAATGCCATGAGGTCACACATTTTGACAAGAAGAAATTTTGCTGAAACAAGAAATGAAATGAAGCTTCTTTTTCCAAGGCTTGTTTTGCTATGTGTCTTTCTGTTATTTCAAACATAATGAACAATTTTGGGGGGGGGGGATTAGATTTGGAAGAGACTCTCTGCCCAACATAGGTTACACAGTACAGAATGCAACCACAACATCTAACCTCTGGTTTTTCAGTAAAGGACAGGCAATCACCTCCCAATACAATCTCTTCCAGTTCTCCTAACAGGTCTCACCATCTCCATGGCCATGTTCAGTAAGACAAGAAGCTTCTTAAGAAAATGTTCAATGATGGAACAAGCTCATGTAAAACTGCTGCATTAAGAGCTGAAACATAGTCCCCAATCCTATAGCCATCACTCAGGAGTGAATCCCAATGGATCATGCAGTCAGTTTGCCTCCAAAGAACATGGCTTGGGTGGTCACATGCTGCCAATTACAAAATGTTTCATAACTTTAATATTTCTCCAAAAGAGCACCAAACCACTTACAGGGCTGGCGCTTCTATTAAGGAGAACCAGGCAGTTGCCTAGGGCGCCAAAATGGAGAGAGGGTGCTGGACAGCCCGCTGCCCCCCCCGCCGCTGACCACCGCTGTCCGGCCCCTAACCGCCTGCCAGCCGCCCATTGCCATCCACCCATCGCTGCCCACCGCCGCCCACCCCCCGCACCCGTCGCCATCCCCCGCCATCTGCCCCCATCCTGCCCCCCGCCCCTGCCCCTGTCCCACCTGCCTGCCACCCACCCCACCCCTGCCCCTCACCTAGGGCGCAAAAAAACCTAGCACTGGCCCTGACCACTTAAACGGTAGCTTAACTCTTTTTTCAGGAAAACCCTATAATGTGTTGGTTTGTGGTTATGCCAAAGGGAGAGAAAAAACCTCATCTCATTCAATAAAAAGCCAATTACAGTACTTCAGCTCAAAATTCCTCACTGTCTCTCAAAAGGTGCACAGATTCCTTGGAGAGAGGCAAACAAAATGAAGCTACAGATTGCAGTCTAGCAGAGGTTTCCTAACTCCCTCAGAAGCACACAATCCCTCCTGCCAGGCATAGATACTGGAGCATGCCAGCTTTGTTGAATGTATGCTTAAGATGACCCCTCGCCCACAGAGGCCCACCAGCAGCTTGTCCTTACTTGCAACCTTTCCAGCTGGTGAATAACATTGTCCAGCCCCAAGGCATTTTAAATTACCTGCCTTCAGATTCATTTTGACATTACCATTAGTTCGTTAGGTTGTGAATTTAGCAGAATTGTAAAGGGAAAAGTTTGCCCCCACCCCAGATATATAATAAAAAAGCACCCACTGTCCCCTCTTTTTCCCTCCTAACAAAATTGCAAATGGTTCAGATAAGTGTTGACTCGCCCTCTATAGCACAGGAGGAATAATGCTGCCCCACATGTTTTGAACTTCAAGAAGCCAAAGTAGCAAGGGTAGTTCAAAACATATAGATTCCCTATATTAGTTTACTGTTCAGTTGAGGATGACACATTGGATTGCAGTTCCTTCAACTGTTTTATAGAATTCAACCATGAACTATCATGAACCGCCACCACCACCCCCGAAATAGTTCTTTGCAAGGTGCCAGGTCTGTTATTTCTGTGCCGGTGCCAATAAAATAAAATAAATAAATAAACCTGTCCCCTTCAATGGATCACTGCCTTGTCACCGCAAAGGGGCTTGAGCAACTCAGAGAAGCTATGAGTGATCCCATAGGTCAGAGTGGAAAGTTGGACTAAATGTGATCCACCTGGGATAGGAACTGGCAAGCCACTCCAGTATCCCTACCAAGAAAACCCCATGAACAAAAACAAAAGGCTAAAAGATATGATGCTGGAAGATGAGCCCCTCAGGTCAGAAGGTGTCCAACATGCTACTGAGGAAGAGCAGAGAATAAGTACAAGTAGCTCCAGAGCTAATGAAGCAGCTGGACCAAAGTCGAAAGGATGCCCAGCTGCAGACATGCATGGAAGAGAAAAGAAAGTCCAGTGCTGCAAAGAAATATACTGCATAGGAACCTGGAATGTGAGATCTATGAACCAGGGTAAGCTGGATGTAGTCAAAGTGAGGTGGAAAGAATAAACATTGATGTCTTGGGCATCAGTGAACTTAAATGGACAGGAATGGGTGAATTCAGTTCAGATGACTATCACATCTACTACTGTGGGCAAGAATCCCATAGAGGAAATGGAGTAGCCCTTGTAGTCAACAAAAGAGTGGGAAAAGCTGTGCTGGGATACAATCTCAAAAATAATAGAATGATTTTGGTACGATTCCAAGGCAGCCCATTCAACATCACAGTAATCCAAGTTTATGCACCAACTACCTCTGCTGAAAGATCTGGATAGCCTTTATAACCAAGATAGTGTAGTTGCTGACCTGGAGCCAGATATCCTGGAAAGTGAAGTCAAGTGGGCCTTAGAAAGCACTGCAAACAACAAGGCCAGTGGAGATGATGGCATTCCAGTTGAACTATTTAAAATATGAAAATGCTTTAAAGGTGCTTACATGCAATATGCCAGCAAATTTGGAAAACTCAGCAGTAGCCAGAGGACTGGAAAAAATCGGTCTACATCCCAATCCCAAAGAAGGGCAATGCCAAAGAATGCTCCAACTATCATACAATTGCACTCATTTCACATGCTAGCAAGGTTATGCTCAAAATTCTACAAAGGAGGCTTCAGCAGTATGTGGACAGAGAACTCCCAGAAGTGTGAGCTGGATTTCAAAGGGGCAGAGAAGCTAGAGATCAAATTGCCAATATGTGCTGGATCATGGAGAAAGCTAGAGAGTTCCAGAAAAACATCTACTTCTGCTTCATTGACTATGCCAAAGCTTTTGACTGTGTGGACCACAACAAACTATGGCAAGTTTTCAAAGGAATGGGAGTGCCTGACCACCTTATATGTCTCCTAAGAAATCTATATGTGGGACAAGCAGCAACAGTCAGAACTGGATATGGAATGACTGGTTTAAAATTGGGAAAGGAGTACGACAAGGCTGTATACTGTCACCTTGCCTTTTTAACTTATATGCAGAGTACATCATGCAAAAGGCAGTACTGGTTGAATCACAAGACAGAATTAAGACTGCCGGAAGAAATATCAACAACCTCAGATACGCAGATGATGCTACTCTGATAGCAGAAAGTGAGGAGGAATTAAAGAACCTCTTAATAAGGGTGAAAGAGGAGAGTGAAAAAAATGGGTTGAAGCTCAATATAAAAAAACTAAGATCATTGCCACCAGTCCCAAAACTTCCTGGCAAATAGAAGGGGAAGAAATGGAGGCAATGACAGAATTTATTTTCTTGGGTTCCTTGATCACTGCAGATGGTGACTGTGGCAATAAAATCAAAATACGTGTGTGTCTTGGGAGGAAAGTGATGGCAAACATATGCAGCCTCTGAAAGAGCAGAGACATCACTTTGTCGACAAAGGTCCAGAATAGTCAAAGCTATGTTTTTTTCCCCAGTAGTCATGTATAGAAGTGAGAGCTGGACCATAAAGAAGGCTGATCACCACTTTTGAGTTGTGGTGCTGGAGGAGGCTCTTGAGAGTCCCCTGGACTGCAAGGAGATCAAACCTATCCATCCTGAAAGAAATCAACCCCGTATGTTCACTGGAAGGACAGATTTTGAAGCTGAAGCTCCAATACTTTTGCCACCTCATGAGGGGAGAGGACTCCTTGGAAAAGTCCCTGATGTTGGAAAAGATTGAAGGCAAAAGAAAAAGGGGATGGCAGGGAATGTGATGGTTGGACGGTGTCATCGATGCAACCAACATGACCAAACTCCAGGAGGCAGTGGAAGACAGGAGGGCCTGGCGTGCTCTGGTCCATGGGGTCACGAAAAGTTGGACACGACTGAACGACACTGAACGACAACAACAAGTCAACCTGTCAATTGGGCAGTGGCTGCATCCGCAGAGGCAGTTGGCCTGTCTCCCATGCAAGGAGCAGGGCTTGGCAGCAGCAGCAGCTTCAGGAAAAGGTAGGAAGGCAGCTAAACAGGGGAAGAGAGAGGGCACAGCATCCCGTTATGCTGAAGCAAAACAAACTACTGTACTCATGGCAGAGGGGGAGTTCGGTGCTTCATTGTGTTTTGACAAAATGGAATTCCCAAACTGAGCCGTTTTTTTCTGGTTCGTGGCTCAGTTTGTGCCCATTGTTAGATGTAACTAATGCATGCATGGATGCACCATGGGTTCTTCAAGTAGTCCCATCTCTGGAGACCATCCATGTGTGTTAACAGCATTGTAAACCTGATAGACTATCCCCTGGCCATCCTCATGAGTAACTGGGAGGGATTACGGCTGGACCAAACAAAGTCTCAAGATTTCATAGCAGAGGTTGTGTTAATGATGGGAAAATATTCTAGGGCATGTTTATGGTAACACGCTCTCAGGCCAGGTCCAAATACTACCATTAAGTGTTTCTGTGCTTCTGGTTGATTATCAATATGGAGGCTTAACCATAAACAGCAACCCACTGTGTCATTTCCAAAGAGCACATCATTTTTGGAAATATATATCAAAGGATATATCATGCTTCCCACTTTAAGGCTTCTTTTGAGTATCTCTGTAAGATATGTTAAACTATGTCTAAGGCATATACACTAAGCTAGAAGTAGTTCTGTAATGATGCTTTCAACGTAGTAGCAAAACATTTATCCATAGTAAGTGCCAAAATTGCTACTGTTATTCAAGGGTGAAAAGGAACCGAGTGCAGGAAAATAAACACCGCTACCCCCATGATAATGCATTATGAAACTTTCCAGTTACACCTATCTACATCTCTTCTCTGAAACCTTTTCAATTTGAAATGAAACTAATCAAAACTGACTAAAGAACAGAATGCATATTTTGATGAAATGATGAAAACAAAAATGGCAATCCTGGAGGATTTGTTTTTGCAATATTGATACAACCATACAGAGGTGAGCGTGTGCAATAAGAGAAAAGTGGTGTTCCATTTGCTCATACTAGTAATTGTTTGCAGACTTTAAATAAGCAGGGGGAGAGGTGGTCTAAGAGGATCAGGAGGCTGCCTGACTGGTACCTTGGCAGGTGACCCACCAACCACTCATTGATGCTGGTTTTGTTACTTCTCACATCTCCAGCATTTTCTAGCTCTGCAGTTTCCATATGATGGCAATGGCGATGGTGACGACTTGCACAAAGTCCAAGGTGATAGGAAACACCCAGTCACTTTTAGCCCTTCCCTTAGAAAGGGCCAAACAAGTCAGATTTCATGATTTGAATTACCAGGAGGTAAATCCAATTGTTAAGTCTTAATTAACAGAGACCCACTGAATGTTTAGGATGACTGAGGTCAACTCTTAGGTAAATTCCATTGATTCCAAGGGTCTATTGTACTTGGTAGTACTAGTTGGATTTAGTGCTCTATGTGTGCATTTATTTCTACAGGATCGAAGGAAGAAACAAGCATCTAGATAACTAAGTTTCAGTGTTAGATCATGACTGTTAATGCCCTGGCTTCCCTATATATGCTTTCTGTATGCTTTCCTCTATACTAGGGCAAAGTCACTGTATAAAATTTGAAAACTGAAGTTGTTGTGTTATTCGAATAAAACTGGGAAATGTAAGAAGACTTCTGACTGTTCTTTTCCATTATTCTGAAGAGAATAAAAATAACCTCCCCAATTACACATTCTGGTCAAAATTTACAAGCTGAGGCAAGTTTTCAAGGAGAATTAAAAATATGGATAAAATAAATATGGTCCAGAAAATAAAATGGTCCACCAACTATCAGGAAGACAAAAGTATTAAGCCTTTAATTAACTTACTAGACAGTAGCTGGAAATGGAGCTCTGTTCCATAAATGCTAACATTTCCATGCAGAAATGTTAGCATAGTTCCATTTAATCCTCTTCATCCAATCTGCAATAATGAGCATTATTTGCATTCTAAAGTTTTTAAGTCCCATGCACTGCCAAATTGCTAGTGTAGGGCTATATTGTTTGAGCTGATACTGATGGGGCTGATTATTTTCATTCTGGGTGTAAGCCAGGAAAAGGATTTCATTCTCTGGATTTTTTCCATGCCCGGAATACATAGTTGTAATCCTAATGATGCTATAGTATTCCCTTCATATTAGACAGCTTGAAATACAACCGTCCACACTGGGATCACATTACAGGTAGTAGAAGCATGCAGCTGATTGAAATAGATTCCTCCTCTTCATCCTTGCTAGCAGTTACCAGGAAAACAAAATAGCCATGTTTGCAAAAAAATAAAAATAAAAATTAAGAAGAGCCTCTGCAAGAGAAACAACTGGCTTTCAAAGCAAAGTTCTATCACAATGTGTCCTAGTTTTTAGGGGGGGGGGATGCTTCTTTGAAGGAATGTCATATCCAACTCCATCTTCAAGATGAAGAACAATTAGGGTCAGCAGAACCATCAACACTTGGCAGCTATGCCACAGACTGAGCAGGCACACAGTTACAGCTTTCCTCACTACAGTGAGATGTGCTGCATTTACCATTAAATGAGGGCAACAATCTTGCAGTTAGCATCAATGGCTATATATATTTATATACACACATTTTATGCATACCTACAATGATGGTCGAATTTTCTTTTCTATAAGGCCACCCTACTCGTAGATCATTCATCATTGCAGGAAAGTATCCCTCCCCCTCCAAATTTGTGTCTTATGAACTTATATTTGAGGGTATGGTCAGCTACTGCCTGATGTGCTGTTGATATTCCTTGGTAATAAGAAAGGAAAGGAGGGAAAGCACAGTGCAAAAATTGCCATAACTGCATTTATTTCACTTTTTCTCTTTTTGACTGCTTCCTGGTTCCTTGCTATCCTTGGCCTCCTCTCTGGTAGCTTCTACGGCAGATGTCTCTGATCTGAGTCCCAACAGAACATGGTCAATGGACAGGGATTATGAACACTGCAGACCAAACCATTTGGGGAGGAATAGTCTAGGAAGGAGAGTGTTGAACAAGTTGGGCAGATTAGATCCCTGTTCAGCCATAAAATGTGCAAGGCACTCCTAGGTCAGTCATTAAGCCTAACTCAACTCACAGAGTTGGCATAAAAATAAACAACAGGGCAAGAAGAGAACCTGTCCTGCACGGTGTCCCTTAGGAGGAGGACAGGATATAAAACAATATATTGAAGGCATATATTTGAGGTAGAAGCAGCCATTTTGTTTCGCAGCTGTTGAGAACCACTTGAGGTTTCCATTGATTTGATTAGAATGTCCCAATAAATCTGCATGTACAAATTCACGCAAGGGCTGAAGCAGACAGGTTTCAGGGGCAGAACAAAATATTTCCCCTTCTTCCCCGCTGTACCTCTGAATGCTTATCACATTTTTGTTGAACATCTCAACATGAAAGATATGCTGTCCATGTGTTTTAAGAGATTCTTCTTTTCAAGAGAGGGAGAGAAAGTCTCAGAGGTGAAACCAAGCAGATGCACTGTCTCTACAGTGGCATGCTATCATCTTCTAGAGGGAATCAAAGCATTTAATACTCATCACCCTGAAAAGCTGTCAGTTGCGGTCTCTGTTTAAAATATTTTAGCTGTGGAAGATCTAAGTATATAAACCACTTGTTTTCTGAGTCATCTGTTCAAGAGACATTAACCTGAATTATAACTAGGGAATGGATTAAAAGGGAGAGCACTTCAGCCATAATTCACAAAGGTTTCTGTTCATGCTGAAAGATGAGCTGCTGGTTTAAAGAACAATAGGATGGCGGGTTATTTTTTATTTGACTTTGCTTGCTTATTTCCACATCCACAATATAAATATTTAAGGTTCATTATATTTGAATATGTTGGGTGTCACACTGAATATAAAACAACTAATACACTTCAAAAACACAATGTGCATTTAATTGAGTTTCAGCCTTTAAAAACTGTTTTTATTTTTTCCAGCATTCCCTCTTTAATATTATAATTTGGGATTGTACTTCATCTCTTCCACATGGGCCCCTGGAAGTTGTGAAGAAATGCAGAGTTTGAACACAGTCCAAATGAAGATTAGCGCATAGTAAAGCTCATGAAATTATTAGGCAGTTTAGTTGTTTGTATAACCATTTACTGATTCACCACAGTAGATAGGTTTTTAAGCTGAATGAGGACAACTTAATGTTTGACTGGATGGGAACAGACACAGGAAGATTTTCCACCACTTAATTATTGACTCAGCTTTTACACAGATGATACACATGGTGGTTGGGATGTGAGGATGACAAAAGCCATGTGCACTACTTCTGAGTTCACTGGAGAACATAAAACCCAGAATATAAATGCACTGAAAATTTATACATGGAGAAAAGATATTTATAACCAGCAGGATGTAACTTCCTGAAAATGATCTCTAACATTAAACAAATAGTAAGACACAGAGAATTTCAAGCCCAATTGCTGACCAATCCTTAGACACTGGTTCTAAACCAAGTAGCACTTCTTTTAATAGAAGATTTCTTCATGTCTTGTCTCCTTTGACAACAGCCAGTGAAGAGGAGGCTCTAATCTTTTGCCAATACATTATGTGTTTTCTGGTTAATGCAAGAAGCATTAGTGCCCCAAGCTTTTGCCGATGGGTGGAAAAATCATTTCCCCTCACAGTCCAGTGGTCCCATATCTGTTCCACAGATCCAATAACAAATTAATGTGGATTAAAGGCTATTTATTTATTTATTTATTTATTTATTTATTTATTTATTTATTTATTTATTTATTTATTTTTATTTGACTTGTATCCCACCCATCTTCCCAAAGGGAACTCTGGGCGGCTTACAGCAATAAAAACAAGTAATAAGGCACAGAACAAAAATGAGGCAGTACTGCTGCTGCCAGTCCCATTTTGCCTGTATAATTGCAAAACAGGATTTCAGCTACTGGGTCTGTGCAAGTCTTGCATTAAAATAATAAATGTGTTTGGGGGTTATTCACTGAAGAAATGTATTTATTTATTTATTTATTTGATTTATATACCGCAACCATCTAGCAAAAAAAGCTACTCTGGGCGGTTTACAAACATATACAAAATATAAAAACAGATTAAAATAAAAAAATAAAATAAAAAATAAAAACTAATTAATCAAACCAAATAATCAAATCATAACAATAAAAGGAACAAATAAACAAATAAGCACAAATACAAAAAATCAAAATGCTTTAACAAATCAAAATAAGAACAAATGGAAAAAAATAACTAATAGAAATTTAAGATTTAAGAAATTTAAGAAATTTAAGATTTAATACCCACATATGGACACCCATACTGAGAACAGATGCATCTACTGAATGTGAAGATTGAGCATTCTTGACAATGAGGAATGTACTTAGTTTGTAGCCTAGTAGCCTAAAAGTATCACCCAGTCTAGTCTTGTATTTAGTTTGTCCTAGATAGGATTTTGCCACAATTTATAACCGTCTTCTTAAATTTCATGAATAGAAGTTGAAACTTAAACATTCAAAATGTGGAGAAATGTGAAACTTACCGAATCATTCATGTCAGATCAGCTTTGATTTGGATCTTGCATTTAGTGTGCGGTTGGATTTGATGGCCTTCTGGGTCTCTTCAAACCCAAGTTTTCTATGACTCTAAGCCATACAAAAATGGTTGAACTCAAAATTTCAAAAAATGATCACATAGTGCAAAGGCCATACATGGACTTTGGGGGGAGGGGCACAGTGTGGCAATGGGTGTGTGCACACATTGGATCAGTCACATTAACATTTTGCACCAGATCCTATGTATTATTCAGGATCAAGTCAAGCATTCTTATACCTCTAGTTGGGTCTTCAACCATCTGTTCCAGGGAACAATCATTTTGCATATCTAGGAAATTTCTGATGATTTTTCAGATTGAGACAGTTCACCTCTGAAATATGTCATTTGTATTACAGTGGCATAATGTGGCAACAAGAAAATGTTGGCAAGTGAGATAAAGATTGTTGTTTTATGAAGGATAACAAGAAACAGGCCATCACCAACTTAAATCTTTGATTGACAAAAAGACTAGTACTGAGTCTTATTTTGTGCTATGAATGTTCAAGTTAAGTGTTCAACTGCCATGAATTTACTAAGCAGCCTTAGGCATCCACTTCTATCATTCTTAACCAGATCACTTTACCTTAAGGCAGTGATTTTCAACCTGCAGGTCCCCAGATGTTCCTGGACTGCAATTCCCAGAAATCCTGGCCAGCTCAGCTAGTGATGAAGACTTCTGGGAGTTGCAGTCCAGGAACATCTGGGGACCCACAGGTTGAGAACCACTGCCCTAAGGGGAACTAACACTGACCTCCCATAGATGGCTGTTGTAAGTCAATATGTTTCTGGACTACTACCAGCATTACTCACTGCTGACCCTGGACACAACAGCTCCCGGGAGATGTGGTCCTGCAACATCTGAGAAACTGTACTTTGCCCAGTTCTGTTTGAAGTATTGCAATCTTGTCATAATATGTAGAACTGACAAAATGTATGTATTGTATATATAACAGAGTGAAAAGAGAATTGTAAAATGGAGTCAGTCAAAAAAGCAGTGTCATGATGTTAGCCACAAGTGCAAGGAATTAGAAATCACCAGCAGGTTAAGTGATTTAGCACAGGTGGAATAGTTAATGACATCATGGTCTGTCAGAATGTGATTGGTTAAAATCATGTCTGATGAGGTCTAAATGTGTATATAAGAACTGGCTTGTATAATGTTAAATTGGGGCTGTTTATGGTGAGAAAACAGTACCCCACGCTCTGTTGATTTGTATATGTGATATTGCTTGGTGTTATGCTGTTGTTATTTGCTGTACATTTGCTGTATATATTCAATATAAGAGATTTATTCTAAGTCATGTTTCTTTGTCTCTCTGTTTCTGGGTTCTGATAATACTTATAACACTTAACTACACTTTATCTACATGCTGCTGCTGCTAAGCTCATATTGTTTCTCTGCTATACACATGTGTGTAATATTTTCATAATCCCTTAATTATTGTTTAATAAATCTGACAGTGTATGTGAGATACCTACATGCAAAGGTGCTATACTGTTATACAGAATCATAGAATAGTGAAATTGTAAGGGGCCTACAAGGTCATCATGTCCAACCCCCTTCTCCATGCAGGGATACAAATCAAATCAGCATACAAACATGTACATGAGCATCTAAGAACTGTTTGTGGTATTAGGAACTACTAATTGCTGAACAACTAAATGAAAATTCAGTCTTCTGTTAGACTGAAGATTTATGAACATGTGAATAGGTCTGTGAAGATACTCAGTTATCCAGGTGAGTTTATCTGGAAGTTAAGTCATGGCAGCTGAACCTCTTTTCTTGAGTGACAGAAACATTTCACTGCTCATTCAAACAGCTTTATCAGACTGATGAAGCTGTTTGGATGAGCAGCGAAACGTTTCTCTCTCTCAAGAAAAGAAGTGCAGTTGCCATGACTCAACTTCCAGACATGTGTGAACACACTAAATAAAGTCTGGTAAGGTAACTAAACATATCTTATTAAGATTCCTCTCCCAGGATGCAGATTGTTCTGGAGATGCTAATGACTGCACACAATAAATGAATACACATTCATATGTACACACATACACAGTGGGGGGTGAGAGAGAAATTGTTCTTTTTCCACTGATGTTTTAAAAATTCTTCCAAAATGGAAAACATGCTCTAAAACAGCTTCCTTCAGTGTTCATTCATTCAGATTAATTAAGCATGCTGCTTTTATGTGAACACAGTAATTGTGGAACATTTGCAATGTATTTCTTGAGGTCTGAACAGTAACAAACAAATTCATGCAACAATGGTGGTAGCCTTAAGCAAATGCCAGAGTAACCAGTTGTTATTTAAACACTGAATAAGTGACTTAAGAGGGTAATTAAATGCATGTTTAGGGGGTCTTAATTTAATGAATTGCACCACAAATAGTTTTCTAAGCAGCAGCTTGGCCCCCCCCCCCCCCCCGGACATTGTTTAAGCACTTACAGATACTGGAAGCTATATGCAGAGGAACTAAACTTGACTATTCCAAAATGGGACAAATGGTACATAGTAGTTATGACATAAGAGCATCTCAACAGTATCCCACAATTACTGTACTAAGTGCCACTCTTTCATAGTGCAAAGCTTTGCCAAACCAGAGGTAAATGAATTTCTGAAATAAAAAAATAAAAATAAAGAGCACCCTCTTAGACCACCCAAGAGATTGAGACGTTTTGGTTTCTTCCTCTGTGTTGAAATATAGTTCAAGCAGCTTCAATGCCAACGGAAGCCTTGTAGTGGGCACCCAGTCAAGGAAAGTAATTCTTAACAGTGACATGAACGTCTAAGAAATGTCCCTCAGCATTTCAGAACCCATGTCTTTTTCTTGATTTCATGCCTTACAATACTTTAGGGCTGTCTGAAGTAAGAACAACCTGATTCTCACATCTTTGACTAACGTGCGGATCAGAATTCAAGCATCTGCAATATTTTTCCTCCCAAGTGTTACTGTGCGATTCCTGACAATCCAACCAAATCAAAGCAAGCATTTAAGCAATTTCTCGAGAGAGAAAAACTATTGAAAGAATAGCACCAACCCTACCTTAAAGCACTTGGATAGCATGTGGAGGACGAACACAGTTTACCTTACCCCTTACCCCTTTCCCCATTATCATTACCTGTACTACAGGTAAGTAGAGGTAACCAGTGGTACCTCTACTTACGAGTTTAATCTGTTCTGAATGCATGCACATAAGCCGAACAACTCTTAACTAGACCAACCCTATCTAAAAATCAACCCAAAAAACCTTTAAAAACTTAAAAAATAAAAAAAAAATTAAGTAGAGCAGACCACATCTAAAACTTGTAAGGCAGCAGTTAAAACACCAACAATTTTCTGGTCTTAAGTCGAATTGCTCGGAAATAGAACCACTCGTAAGTAGAGGCACCACTGTATTTCTATTTATTTAGCATACCTGAAATATTTACAAAACATAACTTAGGTTTATAAATTGGTATAACTATAAGCACATTTTACACACACCAACATGTTCTTTTTTTTTTGTTATGTATACAGTATTCTCATTTCATTTTTTAATACAACACCATACATGGATGCATATGTCATTTTCAATTGAATTGTTAGATTTCCTGTCAGTTCCATCCTATCAGCTAGCACAGTGGCCCCAAATTTGGGGTCCCCAGAAGCAGCATGAAATAATTACCCCAAGAAGTTGATTTTGGGTGCCATTAAAAGGGAAAATATCCATTATAGTAACCTTTTTTTGCCACTAGTCCTTGAATATAGTTCTTGTCACTTCCTCAGATACCATAATAAACTCTGTAACTTTGGATGCCATGTGTGTATGTATCCAAATTTCACATGTATCTAACGTTCATGCGTCACCACTTTGGACTGCATTGAATTCCAGCTAGTTTCATATTATGTTCTTAAACAAATTATTCACTTACCTTGTCTCCAGTTTGGAAGGAAACGTCAAACATGTGTTACACGGTGCAGAACCAGCTGTTGGGAGAAATAAATTACCCATAAGTAAAAGCTTGCACATTTTAAGGTTTTTTTTGCGGGAGGGGAAAAATTTGACTCTGCTTTTAATGCATATATTCAGACAGCACATATATAATTTTACAACAAAAGGGTAGGACAACTAATGAGACCCAACAGAAAAGATAACATTGGGTTAGCACATGAGAAGTGCCAACCCAGATTAATTTCTATTCCATGTACGTTGGATGGAGTCATACCTATTGCAACCTAATGTCTACAGTATATTGATTCTATAACAACCCTCTGAACAACTGAAAAATGTTTCCATTGGAGAATGCTTGAGGCATTCCACACATAAAATTTAGGGACCGCCAGTAAAATAATCTGCCATTCCCAACAAGCACAGAGTTTGAACCTAGGCACGTCTTAAGTCCACCAACTTCTCATGCACAGTATCCAGAGAAGTGAAAGAGATGCTCCTACCAAACAACCTCATACATAAGGAAGCATAACAAGAACAGACTCGGCAGATATGCAGAGATCTCTTGGATATTCTGTTTTTTCATGCAAGATACCCAAGACAAGACTACAAGTAGGCAAATTTAGTGAGACCAGGGAAATTTTTTCTGTCTCCAGAACACATCAGCTGTGTAAGCCTTAGAAATGTGTACATTTAATTAAACATATGCAAACACTGTAAACCAGAAACAAAGCACAAAAGCACTTCTCCTCAAAGCTTCTAGGAAGTTTTTTTAAAAAAGACATTGTGTGCCTTTTTCCTAAGGAAAAAACAGCAAACATTGCAGGATCAAAGAGTCTGAAAAATGGATTCTGGGGACATATCGCTCATGAACTGATCTTGCCCAACCCTGCACAACAGGTTTGAAGTGATGCATCACTTGGTGTTTCCATCACTTGGTGTTTCTAATAGGAGAAGATTCTTAGTGGCCACAAAAAAATCATACGGCAATCTCAAACAGCTCTAATAGGGAGAATTTGACCCTCCACACTACATAAGATGATCTAGATCAGCATCCCACAATATGGTGCCTAGTAGATGTGTTGGACTATACAACTCATCATTTACAACCACCATGGCCCCTGGTGGCTAGGGGTGGTAGGAGTTTTAGTCCAGTACATCTGCTCATCCCTAGGTTAATGAAGGCTAATCTTTATGAGTCATTCTATTGACTGATAGCTGTTGTAAGTTTTTCAGGCTGTTTGGCTGTGTTCTGGAAGTTTTTCTTCCTAACGTTTCACCACACTCTGTGGTCGGCATCCTCAGAGGGCAAAGAGCTCAGGGAATTAGGATTTCTCTGTGTGCTATGGGGTATAGAGTGAGTGAGACTGTAGGGCTTTAAAGTTGTGGGAAAGAGGAAACTTGTCCTATGCAGGAGAATAGGTGTTAGTCATTATATTGTGATGGAGGGATTAAGAAGTTTCATTGTAATCAGGGGTGGCAGTGATCCTTCTTTGCAGTTGATGGGTGTCGTTAGCTGTTCTATTATGTGAACTGATACCTGGTGCTTGGGGGTGGGTGGGAATAACTGAACTTTGATCTTTTGCAGGTTGTCCAGTACACAGACAACACTACCAGTCACTATGTCGGACTACACAGGGAAGCCATTGAAATCCACAAACATAAGCACAGTTTCAACAAAAAAGGAAAAAAGTCTAAAATTCAACAAAGCTTGGCTTCCAGTACTGAAAACAACACCCTGCAAAAGATCAAAGTTCAATGATTCCCATCCAGCCACAAGCACCAGTGATCAGTTCAGACAATAGAACTCCTTGTTCTATGTGTTCCTGCCCTCTGAAGATGCCAGCCACAGAGACTGGTGAAATGACAGGAAGAAAAACTTTCAGAACACGGCCAAACATCCCCAAAAACCCACAACAGCCATCAGAATCTGGCCATGAAAGTCTTGGAGAATACATATCTGAAGAATTTTTGTTGGCTGTGAAAATTTAATTCCAACAGTGGAAATGCGTGGCCAACAGGAAACTAAATGGTTCCTCTTTAGGACAGAAAGCTACTTGGGCCAGTTAAGGAAAATTATGATAAATTTCCAGATATTATGCCAGAGCATTACTATACATTGTTTTATAAGTATGTGATCTGCTTAGAAATCATTTGGAGAATGTTTCTAGGAAATAAGCCAAGTATAACTTAGTTTGACGGATAACAAAAGAGAGAGAGAGAGAGAGAGAGAGGATGAGAATGGGAGTGCCTTGAGATTAAGGTCTTTTTAACAGAGGTCAAAGCTGGTAAAGAAATGAATTATTCAATGGCTTTCAATTTGGTATAAAGAGTTCAGGTAAAAGCCTAGTGGAGAAAAGTCTTCATTTCAGAGATCAAGAAAATATACGTGACAATAATGCGCAAGATCTCATATGTTTTATATCTACTACATAATAAATAACAGCTTCTCAAATTATGAACTCTTTTAACCCTTTGGTGGAATTTTTCTTCATCCATTAATTCAATAATAGTTCTAACATAAGAACATAAGAAGATAAGAAGAGCCATGCTGCATCAGGCCAAGGGCCCATCTAGTCCAGCTTCCTGTATCTTACAGTGGCCCCACCAGATGCGTTTGGGAGCGCATGAGACTAGATATCTGTCTCCTGATACCACTCCCCTGCATCTGGTCCTTGAAGTACCTCGGTTTTAAGCCTGGAGATGATACATCTCTATCATGGTTTGTAACCTGTGATGGACTTTTCCTCCAGGAATCTGTCCAATCCCCTTTTGAAGGCATCCAGGCCAGATGCCATCACCACATCCTGTGGCAGGGAGTTTCACAGACTAACAACACGCTGGGTGAAAAAATATTTTCTTTCATCTGTTTTTACTCTCCCAGCCCTCAATTTGAGTGTATGTCCCCTAGTTCTGGTATTTTGTGAGAGGGAGAAGAGCGTCCCTCTATCCACTTTACTTCTATCCTGTCTTTATGCTTCCCAGGGCACAATTATGATTAGACAAAGTGGCTGAGTCAACACTAGGCCAGCTAAGCTTGTACTTCCCAACCTAAAGATGTTGGAAATTACTGAACACTATCATGGCCTAGCCCACCTTTGAACTATCATAATGGCTGGAAATCTCCACTGAGAGGTTTTGCATCTGGCATAATTCAACTCCACTCCACTCATTCTCCATTCCATTGCAAACACACTGCAGCCAGCATAATGTTAATTTGGGATTCCACTGCAAAATGATTTCTAGATTAGTAAGAAAAATATATTTAAAAGAGTGCAAAAGCAAGCATTTCTTGAGCAAGGTGGATTTATATATTTTTAAAAAGGTTAACAAAGTTAAAGGCACATTGTTACAGTGGGAGGTTGCCCTGCAATAAAGAGAGAGTGGAATAAAGATATTTTTTTATTATCCCTCAAGGAATGGGTCAGGATGCTGCTATTGAGATAATGTATACTCAGATCCTATCAAGTGCACTATAAAGGCAGTAGTGGAACATGGAAAGGGGGTGTCGAATGTTGAGTGCACAAGGAAACAGTCTGTCAGATAATCTGTTCCGAAGAACATAAAAATACTTGGTAAGAAGCAAATTACATAAAGTGTTCCAGGCACTGCTTCCCATATGGAGCAGTGCACCAATATGGATATGACCTTGACTGTTAGTGTAAGATTAAAAGTTTTGGGTAACATATGCTGTGGGGTGGCTGCAACATTATGGCTAGATCACAATGGAGGTTTCAGGACTTTAGCTTGCACACATTTTGGTAGTGTGGAGGAAAAATGTTCTTTGCACTTCAATGCTATACTTTTGAGATCAGAGCAAAGCTCAGTTTAGACCAGATTCGTGCTTCTCTCTTTTCCCTGCCAAACACAACCAAGATAGGATCCAGTTAATGGAAACCATGAAAACAATGCTACTGCCTCTCTTTGTCTCCAGCATTCATTTCTAATGGCAATAGACTGGGTTTTTTTTAAAACAGTAAAATGAACACACACACACACACACACACACACACACACACACACACACACATTATATATATATCAGAATGTTCTACACCTCCAAGACTCCTTGGTCCATCATCATCACCCCAGAAAAGGCTTTTTTCCACTCCTTGAAATTTTGTAATAAAATGGTGTCCAGCCTTCTACAACTTCTCAAAATAAGCTACAGGAATAAAACAAGCAATGGTGAGTATTTTGCTGTTTTTGTTGTGTTTCATTTAAATGGCTGATTTGGTTTTAAGTGCTTTTAAACTGATTATATTTTTGTGTGTATACTACTGTAAGGTAGGATGAAATGATGAAATATAAATAAAATAAATAGTAAGCAATACCTGGTAATGTCTGCTTTAAAAAAACAAAACACTGTGCACATTTCCAGGAATGGTACAACCTCCAGTAGGTCCTGGAGCAGAAAACTACTAGGCTTTCCAAAGTTGTCTGTCTTTGCCACATGGGATCAGTGGTCATCATTTAATCTTGTGGCAGATATACAGTACTTATTGTAGAGTGGTAAATTCTGAGCAGTATAGCCTGACAGTGCTATTTCACCACCACCCCGAAACTGTTAGATGTCCTTGATGCTAGGCACAGTTGTAAAACCTATAGACCAGTGGTTCTTGGACTACAACTCTCAGAAATCCTGGCCAGCTTGGGTAGTGCTGAAGACTTCAGGCAGTTCTAGTCCAAGAACATCTGGGGACTAGAGATGGGCACGACTCAGAAAAATTGTTCGTTTTCGTTTTCGTTTTCGTCTAGGGGTCCGTTTTGGCTCGTTTCCGTTTTCGTGAGCTAATTTTCAAAATTTTTCGTTTTCGTTTCGTTGCGTAACGAAAACGACAAACGAAAATGAAAATTTTTTCGTTTCTTCCCATTTAGCTCCATTAAGTGCTTTTCCAGTAACGAAAAACGAAAAATGGCTCGAAATTAGTCGTTTCGTTTCCGTTTCCGTTCCAGTTTTGAGCTGTTTTTCGTTTTTCGTTTCGTTACATAACGGAAACGAAAAATGAAAACGGAAACGAAAATTCCGCTAAGTTGTGCCCATCTCTACTGGGGACCCAACGCTGATAGCCACTCCTATAGACATGCTACAGAATGACTCTGATAAGCCAATCACAGAAAAATGAAGTTGGAAGGGGCCTACAAGGCCATTGAATCCCACCTGCTGCTCAAGGCAAGAATACAAATCAAAGGATGTCTGCCTGGGGGTTGTGCAAAATTCTCTTGAATGCTTCCAGTGCTGATATTTAACTGAAACCTGGCTTCCTGTAACTTGAGCCCCTTGTTGCGTGTCCTGCATTCTGGGCTGATTGAGAAAAGGTTCTTCCCCTCCTCTGAATGACAACCTTTCAAGTACCTGGAAGTGCTGTCTTATCAGATCAATGCAGACCTTGAGGTTTTCAACAAACTTTCACAGTTTTGGCTACGAGAAATCCCAATTTCTCTCTCATTTCCTCACAGATTCAGTCAGATAGTGCTGTTTCTCTTCCATCTCAAGGGCATTTTCAAGATATTTCTACAATACTGCCTAGGATGATATTATCACTTATTCAAAGCTCAAAGGAAAAAAGGAAGCCCGGTGGCATGTCATGGTTTTGGCAAGCCAGTCCAGTACTCCTGCGAAGAAAACTTCATGGACAGGGAGTCATGAAGAGTCGGTCATGACTGTAATGACACAACAAAGAAACCCAGGGCTTCAGTGTTGCCAGTCCTGGTTGACTGCTAATGCGTGGACTGCCCTGGATGCAGCTAACTAGAGAAGGACATGGGATTCAAGATGCTTGGGTTCATCGTGCTGCCAATGCAACTGATGGTGGGAAAATCCCCCACTCACTCCCCTGTAAACAAATGCCAGCTATGAAAATGGGAATTTCATGCCAGTGTCATTCATTCACTATCAGAATTGGACATCATACGCTGCCTTTTCTCCAACGAGGTAAGGGCCGCTCTCTTCCCCACCTTATCCTCATAACAACACACCACTGCTAGCAAAAGGATTTGGAGCACTTCAACAACAGACCAATTTAGACATCATGAGTCTATCTGGGTGAAATGTTTTTGTAGCAGGTGGCAAGAAAACAGAGGGGGCACCAATGAAGCTTCCCTTACAAGATGCTCCAGAATTTTGAAGTAATAAATGGAAAAGCCCCTCTCTTTACAGAAATATATTTACCAGTTAAGAGAAGTCCTTGTTTTGTTCATGCCTTCCAAATATGAAACTATTACTTATCACCTTGTCAATTGAATAGGACACTCTAAAATGTTACTCTAATCACTCTCTCATTCTCTCTCTCTCTCTCTCTCTCACACACACACACACACACACACACACACACACACACACCAACAACAACAACAACAACAACAACAACAACAACAACAACAACAACAACCACACACACACACACACACACACACACACACACACAGTAGCTATATGATCAGGCTTTCTCTGAGCTCTGAGACCTCGAAAAACCAGTTGTAGCAACCTCTTAAAATAGTAGTGCATTATCTTAATGGATGATACTGTGCAGTCATTCGATCAGTTTTTAGATCACATTTTTCTTCATCACTGGTCAGATGCTTTGTGGCTTCCCATGAAGCTAAATCCCATGGTTGTTTTTTTTTTTGAAGGAAACTGAAAGATTCAACACAACAATGGCTCCCAGATATGTCCTCCAGTGTTCTGAGATGTAAAAAAAGGTAAAGGTTCCCCCTGCATATGCGTGCTAGTCATGTCTAACTCTAGGGGCTGTGCTCATCTCTGTTTTTAAGCCATAGAACCAGTGTTGTGCAAGTCCGTGGCCACGTGGCTGGCATGACTGAACACATTTCTGTGCACGGAACACTGTTTACCTTCCTGCTTTTTACGGCAGTACCTATTTAATCTACTTGCATTTGCATGCTTTCAAACTGCTAGGTTCACAGCCTTAGCCAAACATCCAATGCTCAGGGTTTCTAGGAGTTTTTGTCCAAGAACATCAGGGGCCTCAGCTTTAGGAACCATCAGATTGGAAGTTAGACCTGGCTCATGTTTAATGCTTCTCCAGCTGAAACAAACTTAATCACCATTTGTTCTTAGAGATGAGAAGCAAATAGTAAGATTGCAACGAGGAAGCATGCCAGCACAAGTTATATACACTAATGCTTGACACTCTGCACATTCAGTCTTTAATAGGAGTGTAAGGAAGGGGACAGAGACAAAGATGGCCCTGCCAGAAGGCTATCTCACAACTTTCCAGGGATGCTAGAATTTAACACCAGTAGCTTTCTGGTGGAGACCTTGATGGAAGAGGAATTTTCAAAGAGGCCATATAGTCCAGGAGTGGTAGAGTAAGACAAGAGGGAGTGTTGGCTGAGTTGCAAGAGGAGAGGGAGAGGCAAGAGGGAAAAATGGGAGGGGAAAAAGGTCCAAAAAGGAAGAAAACTTGGGAAAAGAGGGTTGTGGATGTAAAGTATAAAAGAGAACACAGAGATGTTCCACCTGAGGTGGGATATGATTGAGACGCATAAAATAATGCAGGGCATGAGTAAAGTGGATAGAGAGACACTCTTCTCCCTCTCCCAAAATACCAGAACTAGGGGTCATCCACTCAAATTGAGGGTTAGAACAGTAAGAACAGACAAAAGAAAGTATTTTTTTACCCCACGTGTTGTTAGCCTGTGGAACTCCCTGCCACAGGATGTGGTGATGGCATCTGACCTGGATGCATTCAGAAGGGAATGGGACAGATTCCTGGAGGATCACAGGTTACAAACCATGATGGAGATGCATAATCTCCAGGCTTAAAACCAGGATACGTCAAGGGCCAGATGCAGGGGAGTGGTATCAGGAGACAGATATCTAATCTTGTGCGCTCCCGGACGCATTTGGTGGGGCCATTGTGAGATACAGGAAGCTGGACTAGATGGGCCTTTGGCCTGATCCAGTATGGCTCTTCTTATGTTCTTATGTAGATGGCAGAGAGGGAGTGAAAGGGGGAAAAGAAGATATAGGAGGATGCTATGGAACAGTGGTTCCCAACCTTGGGAACCTTGTTCATGAACTGTAACTCCCAGAGATCCAGGCCAGCACAATTGGTGGTGAAAACTTCTGGGAATTGCCCTTTAAGAACACCTGAGTTATCAGAGGTTGGAAACCACTGCTATAGAAGATCCAGGGATGAATGTACTGTATACTACTTCAGGCTGAGCTCCTATAAGACCCTGAACCTCTAGAAAAAGGCAAATATGCTTATAAAGGAAACCCACAGATTGGGATGCTGGTGAAGCTAAGAGTTCCTAAAGATGAGGTGGAAAAGCCTTAATCTCAAACTACCATGAAAACCTTCCTACTGGGGAGAAAGACAGTGATGGGAAAGCTGTTGTTTTGGGTTGAGAGAGACCATCAGGAGGACAGCCATCCCATAAAGAAGAATCCTGGTGATGAGACCTGGGAAAGACACTGAAATCCCATTTGGACAGTATCGAGAAGGGAAACAGGGACGGTTCCAGTTTAAGCAAACTTTTAAACCATTCATCTTGTGATATTTCATACTTGAAGCAGCCTGGAAAAGAGGAACTCCTAGCCAAGAGGTGAGTTTATTACCATTAAGGGTAGCCAAGAGTAATTGACTCAAGATTAATATGTTGGACAAATTGTGAAGCTGTGGTGTGAAGGGGCCAGCATGAGATCAATCCTGTGTTAAAGTGATAAAAAGCATTTCTACAAGTTTAATAAAACTTGTTTTGTTAGTTCATACTCTGTTTTCTATTATGGATCACAGAATGAAAGGGTCCATAGTGACCCTGTAGCGGTCGGAGAGGTTCATAATGAGTGAAAGCCTACTCTTCTAGAAGCTGGAATGTTTGGCTGCTACACAACCTGATAACCGTCACTGTTTGCTTATCTGTGCAACTCATCACTTGTAAATACTCTAAAAACTTTAATGCCTCTTGCTCTTGATTATTATAGCAAGCTACCCAATCACTATAATGGCATCTAGGCTTGCCCTTATTAAACATTACACTAGGACTGAGGGATGAGCCCACAGTGATAACATACATATGTAAAGGGAATAATAAGCTCCATTGTACCCTATCTTCATAATTATGGAGTAGATCAGAGTGAGAATCTATGGTCTATAAGCCACCCAATGACTTTCACAGCTAAGTGGAAGCATGAACCTAAATCTTAGAAGTCCCCTTCAAATGCTCTAAACTGGCAGTGGACAAAGGGAGATCTACGGATGGTGTTGGACCACAATTCCAGCATTCCTCAGAATTGACTGTACTGGACAGGGGTGATAGGACTGATAGCCCAACAACATTGAGAGGCCTGAAGTTCACCCATGCTTTGCTTCCATTATTACAGCACACACACTGCTATCTGAAATTCACCAAAATGAGGAAGACAATGGTGATGCGGGCCCCTTGGCCACATATCACTTAAAGGAGGTACTGTATAGAAACACTTGCCTTTTCACATGCTGGTGGTTTGTTATTCCATCAGAACCAGCCAGATGATGATGAATGCTGCAGTCCAACAACAGTTGAAAGGGGACATGCTTAATACCCCTGATATAAAAGTTTATGGAATGCCATGGCAAAGCTTCAGCTTGGACCAGCCTCAAGTAGATAACAACTTCAGGGCAAAATCACTTATCACTGATTAGTCATAGCTGAATAAACTTTAACCATTCCTTTTACAGTCAGGGTGGGTAAAGATTACTGGAACAATGCATTTTCCACATGTATGGTGAATCTTTATTGGGCAATGTGACCCTTCGATTCAATGTTGGGAAATGACAAGTGTGAACAATCCCAGTTTTAACACGTTGCATGTAGAAGGGGGGATGGGAACATAAACAGGATTGCACATGAAGACTGAGAAAAAGATATAATCTTGTCACATCTTAAAGAGCTTTATCTGGAACATTGTGTGGATTGCAGTCCCTTTATCAAATGTGTGACTCCATCCATCTGAGGAAATAGGAAGTTTCTGCCAAATAAAATGTGTTAGTTATTTCAGGTACCATAATATTGTGTGTGTTTTTGTTTGTTTTGCTTTTGTTGATCCCTACTATCAATATGAGGGGTAGACCTTTTAAAGAGGCCGCTCTTCAATATCAATACCCTCATGGCATATAGGATTCGTTTGAAACGTTTCAGTAAATGCATAGCATTCCCATCAACACAGCAGAAGCCTTGCTGTCTGTGACTGTAGATGAATTACAGATGATGTTATTACTCTTATTAAACACAGAGGTGAAATCTAGTTCCTGCAACTCACTTGCTTAGGTTTGCAGCGTGTGAGCCATCAGTCCATCCATTTCTGCAAGGACAGATTTCTGCACAGTGAAATGTCACCCTTATATTTTCAACCCTCCCACTACGTCATCAACAAGAGCTCAGTTTCATGTGGTTATCATAAGTCCTGCCAATAGATTTAAGAGAAAGGTTTGACTTACATCTAGACAACATATGTTTCCACATACTGTAAGTGTCAAACTTGATAATAAACTCTTTGAAACACTTGGAAATAGTGACCTATTCAGAACGGTACTTAAAAATAATTCAAAAATCATTCTTTCCATAGATGCTTAACTTCCTCTGAGAGTGTTAGTTTACTACGCCTTCCATATTTGGAAATGATGTCCCACACCATCTCAGGATGTTTCACAAACTATTTTCATTGGTCCTTGTCCAGAATGAAAATCACAACTTGACACAAATGTTATCCCAATATCTGTTGTTATTTCAGAGTTCAGAAGAACCAAGTAACTTTCTCTCAGGTATTAAAAGAATAAGCATGGCAACAAATGGCACAAGGCAGAACCACATTTCAGTATTCAAAGTCTGCTTCACCAGTTCTGACTATTCTGACTTTTTAAAGTCTGTTATGGGATCTTTAAAGAGATGGCACCATGTTACAAATTGCTCAGTGTGGTGTAAGTGGGTGAATGTAAACATTGCATTTGACTTAATGCTTAGACCATTAAGAGAGCAAATCAAAAATAGCAAGCAACAGCCCTAGCATATCAAGAGCTGAACAAGCCCCCCTATTCTGACTATGAAGCGCCAACAAAAGGGGGGGGGGGAGGGAGAAAATCCTGCCAAATGATCAACTAATACACAATTAAGCCAATCTACATCAAATTATTTTATTTTAACGCCTGCTTCTTGGGAGGAAAGCAATGGCAAACCTAGGTAGCATCCTAAAGAGCAGAGACATCACTTTGCCGACTAAGGTCCGGATAGTCAAAGCTATGGTTTTTCCAGTAGTGATGTATGGAAGTGAGAGCTGGACTATAAAGAAGGCTGATCACCACAGAATCGATGCTTTTGAACTGTGGTGCTGGAGGAGAGGCTTGAGAGTCCCCTGTATGCAAGGAGATCAAACCTATCCATCCTGAAAGAAATCAAGCTCAGATGTTCACTGGAAGGACAGATTTTGAAGCTGAGGCTCCAGTATTTTGGCCACCTCATGAGGAGAGAGGAGTCCTTGGAAAAGTCCCCAATGTTGGGAAAGATTGAAGGCAAAAGGAAAAGAGGATGGCAGAGAATGAGATGGTTGGACGGTGTCATCAATGCAACCAATATGGATTTGACCAAACTTCGGGAGGCAGTGGAAGATAGGAAGGCCTGGCGAGCTCTGGTCCCTGGGGTCACGAAGAGTCGGACACGACTGAATGACTGAACAACAACAACAACAACAACAACAACAACAACAACAACAACAACAA
>JAHTLZ010000204.1:35650744-35675796 GCA_023846285.1 Phrynocephalus versicolor
AACAACAACAACAACAACAACAACAACAACAACAACAACAACAACAACAACAACAACAACAACAACAACAACAAAGTATGTCCTGCTTCAAAGATGTTATTGCATACCTTGCCATTTGCTTGACCAGAGAGATAGATGGGGGTGGGTAAAGGAACTAATGCTGCTCAGTGCAGTGAAATTATGTTTCTGTACCAAATTGCAGGTGAAGAATTGTTCACAGGAATGAATCCCAGGAAAAACAATAGATAACATCTAACATTTATTCTCACTATTCAGCTCTTCCTGAAAGCAACTGTGATCACTCCCTGTCCATTTCTAACCCACAATTTGAATCACTCAAAATTTGCATCCCCCACCCCGTTTGCCAAGGGGTTTCCCCTCATAGACAATGTGCATGGCTTCTTCAGGTCCAGCTAAGAAAGACCCCGTTGAATGCTCCCGAAAGCTCTACAGCTCAGAATACACAACACACAGCCACCCTCTGACTCAGGTTGAAGGCAGCTTCCGATAATCCTAGGTTAGAGGTTGGGAAATAACAAACTTGACCAAAGCCACAAAGGGAGCTTCATAGCTGAACAGGCATTTGAAAGCTTTCTGGTCCAAATCTAACACTCCAGCCACGACACCACATTGGCTTTTGACTTGTCTGGCATGCACTGCATTCCATAATGGAAAGAAACCCCCGCCGCTCCCCCGCCTAGCTGAGACTGGACAGGGAGGAAAAGGGGCAAAACACATACATCACACACATATTGGATGGAAGTCTTCTGCCATTCTGGGAGCTCTGGCAGCTGTGATTCTCTTCCCTGCCATTGAGAAATTTCCTCCCCTTGTTCTTCAGATCACCCTAGTCTTCAATATACATTAAGTTCTAAAGAGTTTTACAGCTGTAGTGTTGATAGGAACTTGCTAATGGGAACTTCATGTATGTGTACCCCGCACAAGTGCTGTCAGGAAGAAACCAAATGTCAACCTGCGGTATGCAGCAGTAGCCATAAATATTCTTTTGAACACTTCCCATCTGGAACTGCAGATTAGGGTTAGGCTAAGAACTGAACTAGCTTGAGGGCATTGTCTTTGTATCCACACCTACTTTTTTATCTCTCCCAAGAAAGCTCCTTAGGTTGAGGGATGCAAGCAGAAAATAGCTTCAGGTCCTTGCTCAGATTCACCACCTTTGTCTTCTTAAGCAGGAGGTGCACAAGGTTCCTAAAAGTTTTTCAGAAATATTCATATCACAGAAGTGGCAACCCCATGCACACTTACCCTTACACTAGATCCAACAATCTCCAGAACCTACTGTTTAAGTAAGCACACACAGAATCAGGCTATAAGATAGTCATCTGGATGAAAGCAAGAATCGGCCTAATAATCACAACACAGTGGAAGGCACGGTGTCAACATTCTTCACACGGCAGGACCTTGTCTTGATTGTGTGGTTACCAAACCCTAGATCTTCACAGAGACAAGCTCAGGGAACTGTAGAATGCTTCTGTATATTCTTCCTCCTAATGCAAAAGAGGAACCTCTTCAGACCCATACAATGTTTACCCCAAAAGTTTAATTCTTCTTTTCAGCCTTAAAAGATCTGGGAATGTTTCTACCCTTCTTCTTAAGAACTTTGACTGGAGTGCAGGGAAGAAAATCAGAACACTTCAATTTTAAGTCATTTAACTCCCAGACTAATTAGCAGTTGGCTAATAATCTTCTTTAATACTGCCAGAGGGAGATATTTATAAGGATGCTTTCTTGCAGAGGTGTGCAATTGAGAATCAAAGCAGATCATAATCTGTACAGCAGCCAAACAGACTGTTTCAGGAGGATATTGTGGGGCAGAGGAGCGGTGGGGGCGGGGAGTGGAATGCTCCCATGTGCACTATCAACTTGAAACGGTGTCCTTGGGTACTGATATCTGGTGCAGCCAAGTGCCAGAACTCACAGAACATCCATCACAGAGTGCAGTGCTTCTTTACTTCATTAGACTTGATAAGGAATGTGCATGGTGTGTATCATTTATAGACCTTCCCATCTGAAATGGGACATGCCGTGAAACTTTTGGGTGCAAGATCTCAAAACAAATAAGAGAAAGTACTTTTTCACCCAGAGGATCACGGGTCTATGGAACTCCCTGCCAGAAGTGGTAACAGCTGCCAGCACTGGCAGCCTTAAGAAAGGATTAGAGAGTTGGTGGAGAACAAGGGCATCAATGGCTATTGTTATGGATGCCGAAGGACAACCTCCAGGTTGGAGAGATAGACAGGATCTCTCTCAATGCTGTTTGCAGGAAATCCTAAGCAGTTGAAGACATCTGCGTGGGAATACCCTGAAGCAAATTGTGAGCCACTGTGTGAGATAGAATGCTGGACTGGATGGGCTGTGGCATGATCCAGCAAGGCTGTTCTTATGTTATTATCTCATGTTCTTAAAAGACTGACAGCGCTGCCACTCTCCGCTCATGGGAAAGATTAATCTTTCTGTAGGTGCAATAAGGTATGCAAAGTTTGTTGCATAGGTCCTGAAGATTTGCTGGGAAATCTTCAGGGGATTGTTAAATTAGTTTTAATCTAAGGCCTAAGTGGTTTGTCACTTCACCTGAACAAGTAGCTAGGTTTTGTTGGGGGTTGAGGTTGGGTGGCAAAAAAGGGGGAGATATTCTGGAGACCAATAAAGAAGCCTGATCCTGCACCAGATCCTGTTGAGTTCGGTGGGCTTCACACCCTCCATTCCGGTGGGCTCAGCACCAGGCAGTTAAACCTCCTAAGGGTCGCAATGCCAATAACACCTCCTAGGGATCAAGTCCAACTGTGTGTCAGGAGAGGGACAGACCTGCTTGAGAGAAATCCTGTGCATAGAATACCCTTCTGAGTAGCCCTCTCCGTCAGTGAAGCAAGAGATGGTGGGTCTAATTAAATTTCTCCCTTCTTTAGCCTTTCCCGCCTATAAAAAATAAACCTCTTTCAAATTTAATTAACACTTCAGATAGCCTGTTTAGAAATCTGTAAATACAGCGACTTTAATGGCCCGTTATGGTGATGCTACTTAGTTTTCAGCGACTCGTAAAACTTTGCACAAACAGACCTGCAAATGGATTACATCCATCTGCTCCACCGCAGCTGCGAAGGCGGCTTCTCCTCCTCGCTTGGCTCGGCGAGTGCTTTCTCCCTCCCTCCCTCCCTCGCTCGCTCCGTCCCTCCGCGATCTCTTTGGAAAAGCCACGCGGAAGCAGGGCCAGGTCCTCCGCAGCCCCCAGCGCGGCTGCCTGGCTTTCTCTCGGAGAACCCAAGAAATCCCACGCGCTTGCCCGCAGGAGGAGCCGGCCCCGTCTGGCAGCAAGTGACAAGAACGGCACTTTCAACAGATCGAGAGGTGATTTGGGGAGAGAGAGAAGGAGGCGGGGGGAGGGTGCCCTGCCCCCGTTTTTCCTGAAGGAAGGGAGTTCATGTTTTGGGAGAGGGCTCTTCTTAGAAGATGCCCACCAACCAACTTGGTCAGAGCCACCTTAGGGGCATCTAAGGCTCCGGCGAAGGCAGTTTGAGCGCCGGAAGGGAGGCGATCGCGCAAGAGGCAGGTCGTCTGGTCCTGTCCGTCCCGTCTCGTTACCTTCGCGGGTCGCCTGCCTCCCCCGCCGCTCCTTGCCCTCAAAAAGGTGGCTCCATCTTCATCTCCCAAGCGTGACATGACATCCCCTCCCCACCCCCCACCCCACAAGGGGAGGAAAAAAACCGCACGCAGGAGGGTGTTGAAGGTCTCTCTGCATCCAACTCTGCCCACTGTTATCTGTCAGCGATACAATAGCGGCATTGATCCGGCCCGAGCGCCTCCTGGCTTTGACAAGTGCGCGGTGCGAGCATTCCATTCAAAAGCGGGGTACTCGCCGGGGGTGGGGGGGGGGAGGACGGCCAGGGACACGGGCACGCAAACACACACACGGACACACAGGGAAAAGAGGGGGAGGAAAGCCCTCGACGGTTCATCCCTTTACCTGAAGTTGGACTCGGGCGGGGTTGGGGGGGTCGGCAAAAGGTCTCCCTTCCATCCTTCCCCACCCCTCTAAGAAAGAAAGAAAGAAAGAAAGAAAGAAAGAAAGAAAGAAAGAAAGAAGAGGAACGGAAGAGGCACCTTTTTTGGCTTAATTTGGGGGGCGAGGAGAGCCCCCCGCTCCTCGGCCGTCCTCTCGGATCCCCGCACGAACCGCAACCATCTGTTGAAACCAACCCGTCCTCAAAGATGCCCTCTGGGCGCGCGGCGGTGTGTCCGGACCCCGGGCTGCCCGATCCAGCCGCCGGCGTCGGGTGGCCGGGGGGGAGAGCGCAGCGCCCGCGAAACAACCACCACCACCGGCTCGAGGTCGGCGGCGGAGAGCGCCCTTGAGCCAAGTAACCTGAGAGTTGCCGAAAGAAAGAGCGCCGGCGATTAAAAGGCGAAGCCAGCGAGCGAGCGAGCGCGAGGGGAGGGGGCGGTGGGCGGGGCTAGCGGGGAAGGTAGGGGGGAGGGAGGGGGCCCGCCCGAGCCGTCTTCTGGGACCGGAGGGTAGGGCGAGGGGTGGCTGGGTGGGGGCGGAGGAGGTTTCCTGGCTTCCCTTGCCTTTGCCAAAGGACCGGGAAGGGGAGGGAGGCGAGATAAGGGAGGGAGAACGGATCCGATGACTTTTAACCAATTAAGTCAGTATTGAACTGCATTATTCAGCCAAGTGTCTTGAGCTGGCGGCGGCTAGGAAGGAGCTGCTTGCTGGGGAGCAGGAGATCTAACGTTCCCGCCAGAGACCCGGAGCAAGTGTTAATGTGCGCGGTCGTTTGCGCCGAAGCGGGACCTCAGCATCTCGCCCTCCTCGCGCCCACCTTCCCGGGAAGGGCGGATCTCTGGCTTTTTGTTTTTGTTTTTAAGCAGGGCAAGAGGCCGCGCGGGCGGTGGGGAAGGAAGAGAGCGCACCGCTTTCATATGCAAAGGAAGTCTCCGCCTCCTCCCGGGAAATTCAGGCATGCCTGAGGGCCAGGATCCTGTCCCCATTTATCCAGGATAGAACAACATTCCGCTTCTAAAAGTTAAAGCCATGTTGTGAGGTGACTCAAGTCAGAACGGACTTCTAGCGACCGTCATGGGGCTTTCAAAAGAAATGAGATTTTTTTTTTTTAAGAAAAGGATTTCAAGGCGCTGAGGTCCCACGTGCACGTGTTACTCTTCCTGCCTGCCTCCCCTTTGAGTTTCCATGGCTGAGTAGAAATTCGCACCCAGGTCGCCTCTGTCTTATGCTGTCACTCTATCCACTACTACACCATGCAGGGAAATCCTAAAGCAATTTGAGATTCTTAGTATTTAAATTAACTGCTCTTTATGGAACAAGCTTGGGAATGTGTGTGTGTGTGTGTGTTGTGTCATTACAGTCCTGAGGGACTCTTTGGGACTCCATGTCCATGGAGTTTTCTTGGCAGGAGTACTGGAGTGGCGTGCCAGTTCCTACTCCAGACGCCTACAGCACCTGGTATTTCCTGGCGGTTTCCCATCCAAGTACTAACCAGGGCCGACCCTGCTTAGCTTCCGAAAGCAAGCAAGATCGGATGTGCTTAGGGCAGCTTGGGAATACCCTGAAGCAAATGGTGAGCCACTGTGTGAGACATAATGCTGAACTGGATGGGCTGTGGCCTGTTTCGGCAAGGCTGTTCTTATGTTCTTAATACCAAAGAGACTTACTCTTGAGAAGGCACATGCAGGACTGCACGGTCATAGCTGAAATGGTCAAACATGTGTTGCGTTTATGTCCTGCCTCATGCCTGATGAGGTGTGCATCCATAATCTCTTCTGTACTTTGTCTTCACTAGCTCTGTGTCAGTCTGAAATATATGCAACAATCACAACCATGTGCTGTCAGGTCAGTTCTGACTTATGAAGACGTATTCCAGGGAGACTACTCAGCCGTGGGTTACCATTCCATTCTTCTGGAGGGTGCCCTGGGACTGTGCAGCTTGCCCAAGGCCACATAGGCTGGCTTTACGTGCAGGAAGAATAGCAGGGAATAGAACTGCCAACCTTTGTCTTTGCAGTCCGATACCTATACCCCTTACCAGTGATGGCAAACCTTTTAGAAACCGAATGCCCAAACTGCGATTCAGAAACCACTAATTTTTTGCAAAGTGCCAATATAGCAGTTTAAACTGAATACAGGTGGCTGTGAAGGGGTGATGTCAGGTGCCCACAGAAAGGGCTCTGAGTGCCACCTTTGGCACCCGTGTTATAGGTTCGCCAACACTACACTATGCTCTCCAGCCAGCTCAGCCTGAAGTAATAGAGTGGAATTGCCTAGCATCCCCACAGTGAAAGCAGCCGCAACAAAAATGAAAACAAAGCCAGAAGCACTGTGACCCAAAAGTAACATGATTTATTGGCCTGCTGTGGTTTGCAATCTATGGAGTGTGTCTTAAGAAATCCATGAAAGTTTACATACATAAATTTGTTACTCTTAGACCTGCCACTGAACGTTGGTTATATATTTGTTGCTGCTGCTGCTGAAACAGAGTAGCGTGCCTGAGAAGTGATCCACTGAATGTGATTATGCAGTGGAGATCAGAACACAGATCTCTGAGTTCCTGTCAACCCATTAACAACTGCATATGGCTAAAGACTGTTTAGACCACACACACACACACACACACACACACAAAAGACAAAGTTATTTATTACAGCATGAAGTTTTTCAGATTGTAGTCTATCCCTTTAGGCAAACAAAAACAAAACAAAACATTCACTTGTGTAATTTATGGCTAGCTGGGACTGGCCCCACTGAACTCACAGGGACTGATTTATAAGTTAAGAAACATATCATCAGGCTTCAATTCAAGGACGGTAGTTATGGCATTTTAAAAACAAAATTATCCAAATAAGTTTAGGTTCTTTTAAATTCTCCCTCAAACTCCTCATCAATTCGTGGAATATGCATCTTTGCCTCTGTTGATTTCTCACTCCCCATTACTGTTACCTACAACATTACTTTTTCAAAGAAAATGTTGCAATCAAAAGTACTGCCACCACATAATTGTAAAGCTATGTTTGTTAGATGACAAAGCTGAATATCTGGGTTTTCTTATCTTGCTCTTTGCATGCGGAGGAAGAACTTACCAACTGAAGAACCAGGGAGTCTGGTTTGGAGGCAACACACCATAATTGCATCCAATAAAAATTGTCATGATTTGATGCCCAGCCTCCAGTAGGAGAAAAACAAGACCAAGAAGTCACTACATCAATTTGCAGAAATATATGTGTCATAATTAAAATATGCAGATGACATCATCATACTAGCTACCTACTAGTAGTAGTGACTTGAAAGGTCTTTCAGCGAAAGTGAAAGAAGCTGATACTGATACTGCCATTCTGAAGCTGATATTGAAGTACAGTGGTACCTTGTATAAAGGAATTAATTTGTTCCGAATGAAATTACTGTATGTTAAGCAAATTTTCCTTTATACAAATTCCCATAGGAATGCATTGAAAATGGAGTAATCCCATTTTTATGTTGTACGGATTCTCCCCATAGGCGATTATGTAAAGCAAATTTCCCCTATCTGGAATTTTTTATCTTGTACAGATTTTATGTTATACAAGCTGTTTGTTATACAAGGGTCCACTGTATAAGGATGACACTGTTTTGTGAAAATCAGCCCCACTGCCCAATTGGGGAGAGGGAACGAACATCAAATAAGCATCTGGACAATATTTTTATTGGACCAATTAGACTGCCACAACTGTGCGGTCTTTTCAGCTTTCCTGGGCATTTTGTCAGGTCAGGAAGCATAAAAAGTAGGCCATGGATCAAGGAACAATAACATTCAACAATTAGGTCAAAATCAAGCATTATTCTGAGTTAACTCTGCCTGCAGTCTCTGTCTTGAGGTGTAGCCTTGTTACTCTCTCTAGCCAGTTGAAACCAGAAAAGCTAAGAGGGCCACGATTCATGATGTATCCTGATAGATTTTGGGAATGAAATCCTGTTCAGAGAGGTTCATGAACTGGATTTTAGGCTAAACATGTGACGTGAGACACTGAACTAGCTTTGACCCATCTCTCCATTTCTGCTTTGCACATGCAGTTAGTCTGAAGAGGGAAGACTTATCAATCTCCTCTATAAGAGCCTCCATGTCAGCCAGAACCTTGATTTCCCCATGTTTGGCTCACATGCACAGCTTCACAGATTAACGAGCAAGGAGACAACGGAACATATAGCTTTGCTTGCAAACACCTTGCCTGCCCTGAACAACTGAATAGAGCCTGAGTCTAAGCGCTAACCACATGACCACAACATCTGGTCCAATTTTTGACTTTTGAATTTTTCTCTGACCCTCTACTTTTCTTTTTTTAAATACTTTTTTACTTTTACAGTCTTTACTATTTTGGCAGAGGAAAATCTCTGGAGAAACTGAAAGCTTGCACTCTTCCATGGTGCTGTAAAACCAGCAAAAAGACAGTGTGTGTTCTCCCTCAAAGAGACAAGAGCGGGGGTGGGGTGGGGGGGAAGTATTTTTCTTTTTAAGAAGCCTGTTGATTTTATTTGAAAAATGCATTCTAAAGTGCTTGACTTGACACTTGTGTTTAATCTGCATTTCATGTGATGACAGATGTTAAATTTCTTTGAATTGGGAAAGGGAGTTCTAAAAAGAGAACTGTCAAGAAAGGCACAAATTCTGAACTGTACAAAGCCTTATGACCATGGCCTGTTTTAAATGCTAACATGTACTGAAAAGAAAATTATCTCAAAGCTTAGAAATCCTGTTTCAATTTGCTTAATTTGCAGAATCAATATATATTAATGGAGGGTAATTTTAGACTCACCAATGTCATTTCATAACACTAATTAATAAAGGCAGGTATAGTTCTCTGCTTAATTACTGAAATGGCTATAAATGGGGAAAATGAATAGTTCCTGATTTCATTTGCTTTAAGTTGTTCCCAGAAGTGATTATGTGGTGTCTGTTTCAGCCTATTAAATGGCAAAAGCTTTCACAGACTCTGTGTGGATGTAGAATAAAACACAATTCCCTAATCTTCTAAATCCAGGTAAACAAGCAACAGGATGGTATTTTCAATAATGGAAAGTGGCACGGTCATGATGGAACCATGATCCCCTGAGTATCATAAGATTTTAAACAGTACCAATTAATGGTACAAGGCAAGCTTTGTTTTTCTTTATTTCTTTTCTTACCAGACTGTGGTCTGGAAAGACTCTGGATAACCTTGTCCATTTGGAAAACCCTGGAGGCATTCTTAAAACCAGTTTGTTTTGCATTCTTTTTAACTGTACTCTGAGTACCAAAGTAAAACCTAAGAAGCTGTGAAAGTGTAGACATAATGGTTTCACCCCATCGTGTCAGTAACACCCTATCAGAAGTGTAAACTACTAGCAGAGACTGAGAAAGCCAAACTATTACAAACATCTGTTAGAACAGATAGCCAGTCTTGAATTCAAGCTACAGAGACAGAACAGGTGTGCATTGTGAAGGGAAGCTTTGCTGTTAATTACATGCTAGAATTATCAAACACATTGCTGTTAAATTGTCCTGAATAAATTACAATAGGATTTTCGAACCTATTGGAATGGTAACCAAAACTGTCATCCTCAACTTGTGGAACAGGGTTTAAATAATGGGTGGAATTTAATGATAGTCCCAATGAAAGTAGAGCCATTGACATCAGTGGGATTTACATCTAATCTGTTCTTTCAACATGCCTATTCCAATTTGGGTTAAATTTAGTTTGGGTCTAATAAATACATGGCTACCATTAAACTGCCATATTAATATTGCAGTAAAACTGGTTTTCTGCTTGGCATAATGTACACAGATCATGATGAAATGCATATTAAAAATAATACTGCTTTTCTTACAACTTAATATGTCAATGTACATTCTATAATGGTCTTGCAAGTACTAATGAAATGCTAGCCTGTGACTATCAAAGGGAAGAGATGTGGTTCAGTATGTGGTTTTTGAATGGGTATGCTCTTACACATCAAGCATAATTGCAGCAACACTTTCTACACCAGTGGTGGTCCTTCCACAATATAGGTCCAGACAGTGACAAGCCATTCACTCTATTGGTTTTAGCCACACATTCTTCTCTCTTGATTATTACCTTTTTCTTCCTGATGTGGGATGACCACCTTACCTTACCTCTGTGCTGGAGACACTGCTCATTCAAGACTTAGCCTATTGCCTCTAATCAACTCTGCCAGCTGTGCTACACCCACCAAAATGGACATCAGGTGCCATTGTTAAGATGCCTACAAGAAATCAAAGGTTCATTTCAGTTTTAAATAAATATATGAATGTGAGAACAGCATAGAGCAGGGTGAGTGATTTATGGCTCTCAGATGTTGGATGTTATCAGCTCTAGCCAACACGATGAGATCAGACATGATGAGATTTGTAGCCAGCAATATCTGAGGGTCACATGGTGTAAAAATATGGTATCATGGCTTCTTCAGGTCCATCTAGGAAAGACCCCATTGAACAATGACCTTTTTCAGATGAACAAAATAAATAATACCGGGCTGAAAAGTAGGCTAAGACTATCCAAAGAAGCAAGATTCATTGTTAGGGTAAAACTCCATGTTGTAAAATACTTTTAATTTGGTTCCCATAGTCCCTTAAATTTATGGCTCTATCTGCTTGTATTACCCAGGCAGGCTGCATGAATTGTTGTGTAAGTAGCTGAAACACAAGGCAGGAGGCCTAAAACAAGTGGGGTGCATCCTAAGATTTGCATAAAACTTGCAGCCAGGGGAACAGGATTCCAAAAGAGAGAGAGAGGAAACCTTTTGCACCTGTGGGGAGACAGAAAGATGATGCATCAGAGGCTGCTTCCTGGTTGGATTTTCACCCTGCACAAGGTTGATTTTGTTTCAGATGGTGGGACTGGATTCCGAATTTTATTTTGGAACCAGTACCCTTCTGAAACAAAATGCCTATCTCTAATAGATATCTTCAAATGCATATGAATCCACAATCATAAAATGAGTTGGAATTGGAAAGTATGAATTACAGATTTACTTTATGATTAAATGGAAATAAACTTTTTTTGTCTTCCCTGCCTCTTAGAGTAGTGTCAATGGTGGCTGTGGGATGCCACAGTTTCCACCTAGGCAGCCATGCTTTTGTCTGGTTTTTGAAACATCACCTACTCTGTCATCAACAACATGCTATTGTGAGTAGCTGCAGCTTTCAGTGTTTGTTAAGCAACTGCTTATACTGCTTCTATGCCCAAAAGCAATGTGTGAAAGCACACAGCACAGAAGCCTTGCTGAAAACAACCAGGCATCTGTAGGACCTAGTCAGAGACTGTCTGCGATCTGTTTATTATCTCCTTGAAATAAGCATGCAGCATTTTTTTAAAGAAAGAAAAACTGGCAATACTGCTAGCAAAATAAAATGTCTCCCAAACAGGAAGGCAAGCTGGCAAAACTACTCAGTATCTACTCAAAAGTAAGCAACACTGTGTTCAGCAAGGTTTCCTCCAAGGAGTTTATAGAATTTCAGTCTCCCAGGGAAATCCTACTATATTCCCTCCGAAGAAAGTCAAAGGTATTTATTTCCCATTAAATGTGTTTTGTGTTGCAACCTTATGTTGTCAGAATGCAATGAAGAGTGGAGGGAGTAGAAAAGAAAATACACATATATAAATAAAACCAAATAGTCCCTTTTTGCTATGCAGTGTACTGTGTTTGTGGAAACAGACAACCAAGTCATGAAAGAAAAGGAAGGAAAGACACATGTATAAATCAAAACCTGCTAGGTCCTTTATCAAATATACTATATACAGTATAGTATATATAATGCACACACAGAGTACACAATACTGTATCCTGTTTTTGTGGAAACAGTTATTACTGGCTTTACTTAAAATTGTTTTGAATATTGACCTAAATTTCCAGTTTAAAGTGCTTAAGGAAGTTGTCACACAGTTGTTGAAGAGAAAAATAATCCACTTCTTTCTTTGAGGATGGGGAGAGTGTATTTTTATATGTAATATGCAATAAAGTCATCTGAACATTTAGTATTTTTACCATAGAGGGACCTTATAGGTACAGATTTTCCTACAGCAGTATTGCAGGGGTGGAAAAAACAATAATTGCTCATGTCCCCTCTTGTCCACAGCTGTCAAAGAAAGCCTGGTTTCCCACTGAATACAGTATTAAAATCTTTGAATCACATTAAATTCCCCATCACTTTGGAGTATTCCTTTCTTCTAGGCCCAAGTATGGAATAAGTTATCATTAAAAGATAGGATATGCAGCATGTTTAATGTTCACCTTTTAGGGTTGCCGTCAGTTGTAACTTGATGTCACAGAACACATGCATGCAGAGTAAATCAAAAGGGATTTCACTGGCCGAGTTCAAAAGTAAAGAGAATTCCTTTTCTCTAAGGCAAAATACTCCAAAACATTTTCTCTTTCTGATTTATTTTTGGGTTCTTTTTAAAACAAGAGGCCACGTTAACTTTTCAAAAGTTGTATTTTATTTTCTATTCTAAGATGCAAAAGTAAGAATCCAAAAAATATTAAAAAGTATCAAAACCTTAACAGATCTTAACAAACCTCAATCCTAGTTTTATTTCTTAAAAAATAACAAATCTAAGTCATCCTGACTCACTGATTACATTCAAGGTTTCTACTAACCTAACTTTTCCTACTCTATCTAACTGAAGTGAACTCCATTGCTCAAAGCGATCCTAAGCATAATCATGGCTTCTCTCTGTCCTCTCGTCTTCTTGCTTGAAGCTTCCAGATGTCACATGACATAACTGACCAATGATAGCTAACTATGCCCTACACTACTAGCTTGTTATGACTATGTTTCTATATACCTTAGATAAGGTCTAATACAAGGCTGAAATGTGCACTTAATATTCAACTTAACAATTCACACCATGTCCCATCAGCTAAAGCAACAGTGGGAGCCCTTTATACCTCATTATGGATTTGCATGTCAGATAAATGGAAGAGGGAAAACTACATCCTACCTACTGGAGTGAGCCATCAGCAGAAAGGTGGAATGATATTGAATCCTGCTCTGATGTAGTGTAGATTTTCTCATTGTCCACCCAGCCTGAAATAAAGAGACGAGACATGTTTGTGAGTTTTGAAATTAGGGCACAATATATTACTATTAATTCAGGCTATTGCTGCTATTAACTCTTCTGGGGGGGGGGCTGAAAGTGCAAGTAGCTATCTGATATTTCCCCAGTTAAGTATGTGGGGCAATGGCAGGTACGTCAGCACCCCCCACAACTCATAAATCACTCTCTGGCCTATGTTACAACTCACCCTGATCTGTCATATCTAATATCTACTTCTAATTTTGAGAAGTGACAAGGAGCGCTGTTCTACAAGCTAATCTTTTCCCTACTGTTACCCTGAAGGCATTTAGCCACTTGCACTGACTGCCAGTTGTGACCAGAAATAGGAGATAAGCCCCATAAAGAAGAAAATGGGATGGGCGAAAATGTGCCACCGCTCAGGGCCAAAAAGAGCAGTGACCAAAAATTCCCATTCAGCTCTTACGCGATTAGCTAATCTCATTCTTCTCAAGGGGAGGGTGGGTGGCTGGCAAACAAAGAGGGTGTTGCTACCGTGGCCAGTCCTTAAATGTCCTCTGACCGCTGGGTCACATGTTCCAGCAGCCCAACCCTGGCCACAGTCTGAGCTGGTGCTGGCAGGGTCCTATTGGCTCACGTGACTCCTGGTCAAACAGACCCATCCTGAGCAGGTAGACAAAGATGTCCTTCCAGCACAGGGCTGGTCGGAGTTCTCGTACGCAAGGCAAATGGGAAATGCAACTCTCATTTAGAGGCAAAAGAGTGCCACTTTTGCAATTCTCAATTTCAGTGGCAACATCAACACTGGCACCAGGAGCTCTCTGGCAACCTTGGAAGTGGAGGCGGAGACAGTGAGCTGCAAAAAAATTGAGCATTGCGTGGAGCTGACAGGTTGCCCACCCTTGGCCTTGCATCGATTCTAATCCTGTGCACACCTAGTATTGAGTGCCCCAATGAACTTAATAGAACTTATGTCTGAGTAAGTATGGGTAGAATTGTAGATACATATTTTTTCTTCATAGACCACTTTCAAATTTCTGGTCTTTTTTCCCCCCCCCCCTTTTTGCTAGAAATACGTCGCTCTGAACATAGCAGGCATACCTTTGAGGAAATAAGGATTAGATTAAGGTGTTAGAATACATATTTTCCCTCAGTGTACTGAGTTGCAGATTCTTAATAATTTTCCCCTTGCTTGAATGTTTCCAAGTGTAAAGTTAACTTTGTCCAAGTTAAAAATCTGGAAATAAGCCATGTAAAACATAGCCAAATTCCCTCTATACAACAGTCAATTAAGGAACTGTTAAGGGCTTATGAGATCTTGGTATTAAATGTGAACAAACCCCAAACAAATAATTAGAATCAAATATTTCACTTTGCCCAGATCTTACCATCTCAGTCCCTTCCCAGCTCACTCTGACACAAACTTGGCTTCAAAAAAGTGATGGACACACAGAGAGAGGAACAATCCACAACCCTCTACATGCATTTTCCTTATCAACAATCATTCAGCTTTAACATTTTCCCTCGAGCATGTTTCTATTATTAGACCGAGCTGAGGTACCACTTTCCTAAGAAAACAGTAAGGAGGGGAAAGTTTTCCTGAACAGAGAGCGTGGGAATGCACAGTTTAATGTAACATTTCATTTTTATAGCAATTAAATGAAATGAACACTATTGACGATGACAAATCAGAAAGGTAATGAAAGCAACCCTTACAGTGCAATCTTAGGCATGTTGGCTTGGAAATAAGTCCTCTTTAGTTGAATGGAACTTCTTAAGTGGCTGTATTCAGGATTGCTGCTTTAGAGTGTTGTCTATAAGAAGTCATAATAAGAGGCAGTGGAATAAATGAGTTAGTAGAAATTCATTCACAGCTTGATTCTGCAGCTGCGTAACCTTCAGTTCCCAAGTGTAGGGATGCCAAAATTTGTAGCGCTTAATTCCTACCCCTGCCAGCAGTGTTGTGGTTAATTATGAAGTGCAGGCACTCCTCATGACAGTCCTCATAACTGTGTGGTCTAGAAGTGTCCCAAAATGTAGACAGCTATTTTTTATCCCAATCAACAAACCAGTTCTAGGAGTTTCCATCTCTACCAAGAAGTACTTTGTAATGCTAATGCAGCTTAATTGTGTGTTTAAGATCAAGGCATTCCCAAATACCTTACATTAGTACAGAGATAGTTCAGAGATCTATAGTTTTAATGGGGTAGGAGTGGGGGGTTATGGGGGGAACCATTTTCATCCCCTCCCACTGACTACTATGTGAATTGTAACAAAGCTCACACAAAGCATCCTTACAGATGCTTTGACTTCAAAGCATGCAAAAATGCACATGGTCTCAGAGGCTGATAAATGCCTCAGATGATATATATCCAACCCTACATTCTGTTTGAGGGAGATGAGAGAAAAGAAAGGTTTGGCACACCTCAGATAGACTGTATTATTCATTATTCATTATTCATTATTCATTATTTATTATTATTATTTTAGAGTATTTTTACCCTGCCTTTCTCCTTGGAAAAGGACCCAAGGTGGCTTACAGTAATGAGGGATAATATACAGTCCAGTACAATTAAGACATGTTCAAGTATTTGAGAACAAGGAATTGAGGGACATCTTACTGGCTATGGATGTCTGGGAATTAGGCTTCCTCCAAATTAACTTTTAGGTTGTGGAGCCCATGGAGAAGTATTTGGATACAAATATAATGAATATACATACCTACCATAGAGAAGATTCTGGACAGGCACTAGAACTGGAGACCATTAATAAGAAATAATTGAAGTGAGAGAAAGCTAGCATATGTAGTGAGGCAATTTGCATCAGGCTGTCCTCTGCCTTAACTCTGCTAGCCTGACAGAAAAATCACCACAAGCAGCTTTTCCAAAGTGTTTTCTAAGGCCCTAGGGACACACTGTGCTGAGAATGACCCTTTGAACTGTCCTTTCTTTGCGGGCAAAAGGAGCACAATGCCACCACTACGTAGAGGTTCACTGCAAGGCATGTCCACAGGAAAGATCTCTGAGAAGCAGACGGGAAGCAGCTGCCTGAATGCATTCAGTGATCCAGCAGCCTGGATAAATTGCATTAAACAATCCTCGGGAACAAAATCACAGAAAATAAAATCTATAAGGTGGGCAGCAGACATCTGAGGACTGCAGGAACCTTTTGTTTATGAAGAATTTCTGAAAGCCTCGGTCTTCTTTTGTTTCTAAACAACGCACTATAACACTGTTTGTTTAGCAGCCTTTGGGAAGACCGCATGATTTTCCAGCTTACTTAGTAAGGGATGATGGATGCTGTAGTTCAATAACATCTTGAGGAGCACATGTTCTCTACTCCTGGATTAAGGGGAACTCCCAAGTAGGACATGAGGGCAATATCACCCTCCCATTCACAATGCCCAGGGTTGCTAATAAAAGGTATGCCTTCTCTGATCCGCTGGAAGTAATATACAGTCAACAGGACTAGCAGTTGTGGATTGCCTGTCTCCAATAGGTTTGTCTGCTCTGTGTTTAAAACAAGTTGGCAGCCTTCCCTTCACCTTGTGGTTATAAACTTCAGGATTCAACAAGGGCGGGTGGGTGGGAGAAGAACATACTTTTGTGCCCCCTGAACCCCCAACTTTCCGACTTCATTTAATAACCTCATGCTTGAGATTCCATTTAGCAAGGAGGGTGGTGGAGTCTCCTTCTTTGGAGGTTTTTAAGCAGAGGCTGAATATTGTGATGGGGGTTCCTGCATGGCAGGGGGTTGGACTAGATGGCCCTTGAGGTCTCTTCCGACTCTATGATTCTATGAATGCTTCAGTATTGTGAGTCTTTACCCCTTCTTTACATTCAACTGATATATTTTTTAAAAGCTCCATCATGGCCCCACTTTGTTCCTCTCCCCTCCCTCCAGACTTGACATCATCATCCATTCCTTGACTCTGAATGCAGCACCTCTAAACTGTGATGTTGAGGTGCATCTGTATCAGTCTCCAAGGTTCTTGAGTCCATAGTTTTTCTTCCTGCGCATCTTTTCTCACTCATATTATCTTGGCTGGGTTATAAGAATCTGTAGGGCTTTTTGTTTGTTTGTTTCTCATTGCATGATCCAAGTGTTCCAGTCTTCTGCATGCAATGTGTTTTATGATTATTTAGCACTACTTCATTGGTTATCCTCTCCAGATCCAAGAACTTCCCAGCATCTTGTGATGAATTCACATTTCAAATGCTGTATTTGTACTTTCCTGATTCAAAAACCATGATTCCATGCTGTGAATCATGGATCCACAGCACTGCATAATGGACATTGTCAAAGTCAACTGCCAAAATGCAATTACACAGGTTCATTTTAGACCCGTGAAATTGTTGGTAATTGGAGTACCTTGACATTTGGTTAAATTTATTGAAGGATCATAGCTGTGCATTACATCAAAAGGGAGAAGGTCTGGATCAACTCTCTAAAATAAAGAATAGGGAGGAAACCCATACAAAAGACTTTGATAATGTGCAGTGTGCAGTGCTGTGGATCCCTGATTAAGAGAAAACCTTTGACAAAGTCTAGTCTATTATAATGAACAGATAGACTTACTGATGATCAAATATCTTAATTCAAGATATAACTGCTTAAATCAATAAAGTGAATAATGAACATGATCAAAAAATAAATATTTAAGGAAACCAAGCTCAGGTTATATAAAAAGCAAGCATCCAAGAAATGAAATTCTCTTAATTAATAAAGGATACAAGGTATGGCATTCCACACACACCCATGTGCACATAGGCAGAAGAGGAGCTTTGTGGTGCAGTGGTTAAATGCCTGTACTGCAGGTAAAACTGTGCTCACGACCTGGGGTTCAATCCCAGGTAGCAGTCTCATGGTTGACTCAGCCTTCCATCCTTCCGAGGTTGATAAAATGAGTGCCCAGCTTGCTGGGGGGGGGGGGATGCAAAGTGTAGCCACCGTAATTAAATTGCAAACCACCCAGGGAGTGCTTTAAGCACTATGGGGTGGTATATAAGCACACTTGGACTTTTTTTCCATTGGATGTCTTTGCATTGTTTTATTGTAACCTGCCTTAATTGTTGGGATATAAACTGAATAAACAGGCAAACAAATAAATCTTACAAAAATAAATAAAATCCTACAATGCTACTCTTAGTCAGTTACTGTTAGCACATCTATACTTACATATTTGGTATTTTTTTCATAATTGCTCCTATCATAACAATTATAACTCCCACAAAGGCCCCCCTCTTTGCCATGTTCCCTAGGACTTCTGGATGGAAAGCTAAACTTTCCCCATCATGTATTAGATGCATAAAATGAAATGATAGATTTAAAAACTAATTCATTGGTGTTAAATTAGAAACTGGAAAATTATTATTTTATAATAAATAATTAATTTATTAATTTATTAACTTAATTATTATTATAAAGCAGCACCCAGAGGAGGGAAGACAGAGGGCGCTTTTATACGACCCGTAAAATCCGAGGCAAAGGGCTCCCAGATCCGGAGCTTAAAAATGTTTTCCCACCAGCTCCGGACTTTGAAAAAAACTAAGTATGACCACACCTACCTATGCGCATCCCAGCACACTTTTTAAGTACCTGGCCTCCAGGAGGTAAAAAGTCTTCTGATGCGGATTGTAAGCTGGGCTCCCTCACCTTCTGTTTGTTTTTTTGTCCCCGCCACCCCTTTAAGAGACGGGAATCATGACGGGGCTGTTCGGGGCTGCTTTGACCGGCAGACGGTGGTGAGCCTGCATTTTTTTCTCCTTTTTTTTCTCCCTCCCCTCGCAGACAGGAACAATGGAGTGCGGAGGGGTGGGAACACAGGAAGAGTGACAAACCCCCATGATCTCTGGTCCGAATTTAAGTTGGCACTGGATTTTAGAGGTCGTGTAAAAGCGCCCAGAGAAGCTAGGCCATTGCTTCTGAGTGGGCATCTGACAGATTACAGAAATATTCCATTGATGATGTATAGGACACCTTAGTTCCTTGCTCTGCTCAGGTCTCCATTTCTGAACATCAAGTTTACTATGTTCCAGTAAATATTTATGTTGAACATTTATTTTCTAAAGACCCAATTAATGCATCTAGCAGTGTAGAAGTTTTTAGGAGGCCCTTAAAGGAAAGTTCCTTAAGCTAGGCCTTATCCAGATATCAAATGCATTGTTTTACTCTTCCAAAGTCTGTGCAGGTCTTAGCAACCAATTCCTATTCCCAGTGGTGGAATTTCTGATGCTTAGTGGGCCAAAGCTTCTCAAGAGTTTCTCTATGAGCTTGCTTCTTGAGACTTCTGGATATTGCTCATACACATGTGAAGGCCTTTTGTTAAGACTATACTTTCAGGCAAAATGATCTGCAAAAGATATATGTTTGAAAGTGGCCAAATAACTTTTTGGCCAAACTTCTGCTGCACACTTGCACCTGGTGGAATGGTAATGGCACAACTCGCAATGGAAAATTGCCACTTACTAATGAATTCGTCATGGCATGCCAGTCACAAGGCTTGGCTAGCAAACAGGAATCCAATAGGACTCATCTATTACCAGAAATTTGCTGCTGTCAGCCACATAATTTCTTTTCTGCTGGTGTTATTACATGGGAAGGTTTCAGTCATTGGTTCTGTAGAGAGCTAATTTTCTTGCATGTTCTACACAAGCTCCTAATGAAACAAATCTCTTAGTCTTTAAAGTACCACAGCTCTTCTGTTTTTAGTTTTGCTATTCATACTAACAAGTGCTATACTGCTTTAGACCTATTGTTTTGTTATTTAGACATATCTTATTTTATATGGTTGGTTTGGGTGGGAATTTGTAGGTTTATTTTACTGCTGGAAACTGCCCAGAGTAGTAGCAAGGCCACTAGATGGTGCAGTATAAAAATAAAAATAATAAATAATAATTTAGCCCTGAGAAGTAAACCATATTGAAAGTGTAATATTCAAAATGGAAAAAAATTCCTCATTTGAGCCCATTAATTGGTTCAACTTCAACATATACTGGTAAATCTCACATTCAACCCCCCTTTTCCCTGTAAAAAGATTTGTTTCTTCATTGCAACATAAAATTACCTCATAAGGTTAATTTTATATGAGCAAACGGCTATGCCTGATTGAGGGTTATGTTAAGGAGTACAGTACTGTGAAGAGCACAATAATCTGTGGTGAAATATTCATCTTGAATATATTAACCTTACCCTAGAAGCTTAACTTACGTGATGTTCGTTTCTCTAAACCAAGAGATATTTCTGCCAACAATATGCTCCAGTTCAGAGAACTATCCCAGGAGACCAATATACCAATATATGTAATGACATCTGGGCATGAACAACTTTGCCAATTAGCAAATAAACAGGATGACTTAATAGTACCCTCAGTATAGCATCAGATTTAGACTGATTGATAGTATAAGCAGATACTTCCATGATAGCATTAAGTAATATTATCTGTTCCAATATGGAAATCACAAGTCTGCTGATAAGTAGCAACCCATCATCACACAGGTCTGTCTTGCATTCTGCTTGTTTATACACAAAACTATTAATCACAGTGCTTTGCTCTGCTTAATAGCCCAAGTTAAATGTTCTAAGTAGAGGTGAGCGTGAATTAAAAATGAATTGCAAAATTTGTTCAGAAATAACTTTGCATTGAAAAATTTGCATGTTGATATTTCTATTAATCAATAACACAACAAATACGAATTGAATAGTTTTTATTGATTTTTAATTTCTTGATTTTGGGGGGTATAAAAGATCCCCCAAGGCACCTAGAGATACCAAAATTGCAGGAAAACTTCCCTTGATCCTGTGCTGCAACCCCTCCAGGTTTGGGGATGATTTGGTTTCTGCTGTCTGAGATATGCACCACAACGAGGAACCCCCAAGGAAAATTTCCCCTAGATACCTAGAGACCCAAACTTGTAGAGAATCTTCCTCTGACTTTCTACAATCCCTCCAAGTTTAGTGAAGATTGGGTTTCCTCAAGTGAGTTATTAAAGGGCACTTTCCTGGGGTGGGGGCATTTTATGGGTCAATAATTCAGACATCTGAAACCCATTCTCCACCAAACTTGGAGGGATTGTAGAAGAGAGTCAGAGGAAGCGCCTCTACAAGATTGGGTCTCTAGGTATCTGGGGGGGGGGTGACTTTTCTGTAGACAAGAATTATGAGAGGATTCCCTGAAAATGTGGTGCCAGGAGGGTGTGTTCCTGAGGGACCCTCTTTGGGATTGCATAACTCAGATATCCAGAAACCCACACTTTACCACACTTTCAGAGCTTGTAGAGGAGAGTCAGGAGACTGGAGGTGTTTTTATAGGCTTTTGAAGTAAAAACGAATTTACAAATAAATTCGTTGATTCATCAGGAAAAAATCATAAATTTGTTTTTGTGTGAATCATTAACCGTAATCAATCACCATTTTTTTCTGATTTGTACCTATGTGTGTATGTTGTGTTATTACAGTCATGACTGACTCTTCGTGACTCCATGTCCATGGAGTATTCTTGGCAGGAATACTGGAGTGGTTTGCCAGTTCCTACTTCAGGTGCCTACAGCACCTAGTATTCCCCGGTGGTCTCCCATCCAAGTACTAACTAGGGCCGACCCTGCTTAGCTTCCAAAATCAGGCGAGATCGGATGTGCTAACCCTAACCCTAACCCTATATCTAGTCCTAATTCAGATTTTACAACAGAGGTAACCAAAAAACAAAAACAAAACAACACAAAACAAAACAGACACCACTAATGAATAGAACAATTACTACTTGAGGCATAGGTACAGAATTCAAATTTATTGCAAGAAATCAAGCCTGTAAAGGAGCCTTACAAGGCCATCAAGCCCAACTCTCTGCTGAAGAAAGGAATACAAATACATCAAGTAGTTGTCTAAATTTCTCTAGAGTGCCTCAAGCACTGGAGCAGTCACCACCTGTTGAGGTAAACGGTTCTATTGGCCTACCGCTCTAACAGTTAGGAAGTTTTTCATGATACTCAACCACAATCAGGCTCCGTATAACTTGAGCTCATTGATGTTTGTCCTGCATTCTGGGTGGACCTGTGAGAACAGATCCTTCCCTTCCTCTGTATTGCAACCTTTCAAACTATTCAAAAAGGCTCTCTATCTCTCCCTTCGGCCTCTTTTTCTCAAGGCCAAACATGCCCAGTTCTTTCAGTCTTTCCTCATAAAACTTGGTTTCCAGTCCCCGAATATAGTTCCAACTGGATGCTACAAGGAACACATCACACTCTGTCTCTACTTTGCCTCTCCTGTAATGTGTTATATAAATATGCTATGCAAACTCTGACTGTATTAGGTAAAGGTAAAGGTCCCCCCCCGCACATGCGTGCTAGTCATGTCTGACTCTAGAGGTGGTGCTCATCTGCGTATTCAAGCCAAAGAGCCAGTGTTGTACAAGTGCATGGCCATGTGGCCAGCATGGCTGCAAGGAAACATTGTTTTACCTTCCCGCTTTTTACGGTGGTACTTATTTATCTACTTGCATTTATATGCTTTTGGATTGCTAGGTTGGCAGAACCTGGGGTTAACAGTGGGAGCTCACTCCGCTGTGTGGCACCCAGGATTTGAACCACCGAGCTGCTGACTTTGTAGCTGACAGCTTTCAGTGCTCCAGCCCGCAGAGTCACCAATCCCCATCTGACTGTATTACAAATAATGTCATAAAGACTAATAATGTCACATTACATGCTATGTGTAGGACCAAGTATGGAAGGAAACAACTTAAAGTACAGCACATTCCTTATAAAATCTGCTTTGACACAGGAGGATTGTATTAAAGTATCTGTAAATCAAACAATCTCTCATTTAAATGTGTGAGACTCTATTTGAAACATTCCCATTTTATTCTTAGTTATCAGACTGTTTATCTGTTAAGTTTGATTTGGTGCTTGCAAATCAAGGAAAGCTATAGATATTTCCAGACTCAGTCTCCTTCTGGAAAGTTTAGCCTAAAGCAGATAGACTTAACTCTTTCTTATGCTAAAGAATCCTTGTTAGTTTAAGGGAACAAAAGCAGTTATTGTAAGTGTAAATGCACATGAAAATACAGAGTCAGAGGCTTGTTCTGAATAACTTGCATCAGTACAGGTTTCCAAATAAAGATTTAATTGCATCCACTTGCACCAATTATAATATCAAAGCCACAGACTTTAAAAAGCACACACAAAACTGGAGGGTTTGTACACAATGACTGTTTCACAGTGGGTTTTGAAAACAGGTTAAATGCAATTATAATGAGCAAATTCTTCAAAGCATCTTAAAGAAGAGTAACACAGGAGTCTGTGGATTGAAAAACCAGACATGAAACAAAGTCACAGCCCTCTTCATCATCTTTATTTTACTCCTCTGAATATCTGTGGAAAAAATGGAATGGAAAGATAAATCCATGCCTTAGAATGAGTCCAAAAAGAGGATATAACTCAAGCATCTCAGCAGCTCAGTGCTTATAAATGCAGAGGTTAGTGAAGTAAATCACCAACATTTAATAGTTGCCCAAATATTAGAAAAAGGCAAGGATAACAGATAAGTGATTATATTCCCATTTTTAAATTCTGTTTTGAATCTTTGAATATGATTCAGCAAGTCTAAAATGTTCAGCGCAAGCTTCCAGAGACTAGAGACAACGGAGTGCAGCCTTCTACAAAGTAAGCTGATTATGGCCAATAGCTCACAATCGAAACAGGACATCACCAGAAGACCTGACAGCACATCATCTACTGTTGCATGCAACTTATCAAAAAAGAACATGTGGACATCCACAGGCTAGACTATAGCTTTCATTGGGCATGAGACCATCGCTAGAAAACATCCAAATGGTCAAACTCTCTGCCTTGAGTATGAGTATCATTGCCTTCCCCTTTCCTTAGGAAAACTTGGTTTAAAATGAAGTGTTTTTGAGTTATTTCCTGAATTGGGCATTTCAGTAATTGTTTTCTTCTTAAAATCACTGACTCTGACTGCCCATCATCTGCTGAAGTCCTGCCTAAATAGGAGACATTTTGTGCCCCTCAGAGAATGTTTTATTGTTTTGAAGCAGCCGCTGAAAAGGTTCTCGCTTGTGTCCTTTTTAACCCTTCCTCTGAAGATGGAAGACCCAAGAGAGTGGCAATTGTCAGTAGCAAGTCCTGCAGATCTGAAAGCCTCTGTTGGCTTGTAGGAAGGGACACAATCTTTCCATACATATGGGTTAAGAGGGGAGTTAAGCCACTCTGAATCTATACATATCACTGAATCTATACATATCACTGAATCTATACATATCACCACCAAGGCCATAGCTAACGACCCATTCTTGATAGGTTTCAGCACCTTAGGCCATTGTTCACCTTAAGGCTAAGGATACTATTGTCTCCCTAACGAGCCTATTTAGGCCATTGTTCATCTTATGAGCCTAATTCAGGTCAGGGTGACAAGAGGTCAAAACTGCCTATAAGATGGAGGATTTGCACTAGCTGTATTCAGACCGATGAAGCTGTTTGGATGAACAGCGAAACGTTTCTATCTCTCAAAAAAGAAGTCCAGTAGCCATGATTCAACTTCCAGATAAACTCACCTGGATGACTGAGAATCTTCACAGACATAAGAACCACTGAATTCAGCGGTTTATTCAGTCACGTGAATCAGTTTAAGATTGCAGCTGTAGTGTTACTTTCCCATATCTTCCTCCATTCTGTAATATCTTTTCGAAAAGTGAGTGGCAGAAACCTTTGGGTAGTGGGCGACATATAAATTGTAAACATGTATAAATAAATAAATAAATAAATAAATAAATAAATAAATAAATAAATAAATAAATAGTGTCAGTTTTATTTATTTTTCTCCTTAAAACACATACCTGTTGTTGTCATTTTTAACTGTTAATCCTTCTAACCCTCAAGAGGGTTAGAAGGATCAAACTCAGAGAGTAATATAAATTAGAAAGTTTTACTTTAATCACTCTCTTATGATAAGTGTTTGGTGCTGTA
>JAHTLZ010000204.1:35675836-35686146 GCA_023846285.1 Phrynocephalus versicolor
AAAGTTTTACTTTAATCACTCTCTTATGATAAGTGTTTGGTGCTGTATATTAATAGTACAATCAGTAATTTAATTAGAGTCCTCAAGAAATTAATTTGAAACTCACAAACATATTCATTGCCTTGCCTTCCTACACTTGTAAATTCAGAAATCAGAGGATTAGAAATATCAGGAAAAAGATAGCCAGAGGGGGTTTAAAAGCTGTGATATATTAAAGAAGAACTTGTTGTCACTATTCTGGCAGTGTTCTCTAATTTATAAGAGAAGGAGAGATAAAACTATTCTCAAAGGATAGAGGGGATAATTCTTTCTTATGTGTCCTCCTTAAAATTATGGTACTGGATCTACCAGAGCTAACCAATGTCTGTGCTTCTAAAGCTGTCTTGGATGTAGAAGTAGAATGATATTTATTAATAGTCTACTCTAAAATAAATAAATAAAACACATTTAAAATCAACACAGCACAACAATCCATTAAAAACAGCAACAGCAAACCAAGCCTTTCAGTCAGACAGCCACAAAGACCTTTCTGAAGAAGAAGGTCTCCATCTCTCTTGGAAGGATAGAAAACATGAAACCAGCCTGGCCTCCTGTGTGAAGGCGTTCTGGATTCTGGGAGCACCAACAGAGAAGACCCTCTCCTCTGTCCCCAACAAATGCACCTGTGTGGGTATTGGGACCAAAAGAAAGGCCATCCCTGATGATCTCAACACATGGTCAGGCTCACCAAATAGCTTAGAGGATGACCTACTCTCTTCCTATCACTATACAACTACAACCAATGCCCTCATATCTTTATATGCTGCCCCCTAATCAGAGTTTTCTGAGTAGATTATATTAAAAAGTTAAAATACATGCTTTAAATATATAAAGACAAATATTAAGTTCAGTTCTGGGGAAATGCTTCAAATTTCTCATAGTTATGCACCTCTACAAGTCAGCTATCCTCTGTTCCCAGACTCTAAACAGAGATGCATTAGGAACTGACTGCACAGAGATGGAAGAAATTTCTTTTTATTTTGCCTGATATGCATGCACAGACTAACACAGTTACCTCTGCATGTATTTTTAAAAAGTTCTGTGAATCACAGAATGCCACAAGTAGTATACGGGGGTAGCTTCTGTCAAACCTGCTGCCAAAGCCATAAATCATTCCCCCCAGGCCCCCCTCCTCCGGCCCCCCGCCCCCAGCTCTTACCGGAAGTTCTGCCCCTTACAGACTTTTGACCGGAAGTTCCTCCATCTTGGGGGACCTCTGACCCCTAGGGGGGTGCCCCCCAACCCACTGCACCCCCTGTGAACCAGTAGAGGGCGCTTCATAACCACCTGTACCCCAGCGGCTTGTCCAGGCATGTCTAGGGCTGTTTGGTTATAATACCCTATAATGTAACCGTTGTGTGATTGGATGGTCTAGGGCCTGCCTGCCTGCCTGTAGGCGTGCTACATAACACGTGTGTGTGTTGCCCGGGCATGTCCTGTGTGTGCGTGTGCCTGAACCACTTTATAAGGCCGGAGGGCTCTCCAGGGGACTCTGTAGCCTTTAGCGGTTTGTCTTTTTCTGAGAAGAAATCTGCTCTGAGAGGGACGATGGCGAACCCCAGCGGGGTGCAATTGGACTCACCGGTGTCTCCCCAGAAAGCAGAGACCCCGAAGATGGAAAAGCAGAGGGGAAAACCAAAAAGGCATTTGTACCCTGTAGGTTTTTCAAAACCTGTTTAAACACACCCGCACGACTGGGGAGAGTCCTTGAAGATCCTGAACCTTCAGACGCTGAACATTCAACAGAAAACACCTTATCTTCAAATGATGTATTTTTATTTTCCACAAAGCCGAAGTCCAGTCCCCCCCCCAAAGCCAACCAGATCCATGTACCATGCTGAAGATACTATGTACTGGTCTGATGATTTGAAGTGTGATTGTCCTCATGGAATAAAATCGGGACTCCGGAAGAAAAAGGAGAAATCCATACCTGGTGAGCTGGAAATCGTTTCCGAAGACGAGGGGTATGAAAGCATGAACTGGGGCATTCAGGTTAGCAGAATTGGAGACCATTATTCGTGAATATATGCCTGGGGGTGTGGGGGTGTGGGTGATTTAAAAATGTCTTACTAAGATTTTTAAAACGCTCTCTTAACAGGCAGACTATGAGAAGATAAACCCAAGAAGTGATACCGTGTGAAAATGTTTCCAGGATTTTCAAGTATTTCTACAAAAAAACAGCCTGAAAATTTTTGACTGTTGTAAATATTATTTTTTGCAAAATAGTATATCCATTCATGTTTAAAATAATTTATCATGCATATTATTATAAAAAAAAATTGTATGTCTTATGACTTACATATACTCTGAAAGCTCACAAAAAGCTTGAGACATAATCTAACGGGAATTAAAAATGACTATTTAACCTGTTAATTTGTGTTTATATATTTATTACCAGCTAAGATGCCCAACCATGGAGCTGTTCTAAATAATATATATTATACACCAGAATCTGTTGGAAGTTTTGGAGGTCTGAAGCCTTTATTTACCGAGGCAAAAAAGCAGATCAAAACATTAAGAGTTAAGGATGTTTCACAGTGGCTTTCTGATCAGGATGCTTATACACTACATAGACCAGCCAGAACTCATTTTAAAAGAAATAAGACCATTGTATACAGAGTAGATGCACAATGGCAGGCGGATTTGGTAGATATGCAGCAATTTTCACAGTACAACAGGGGCTACAAGTACATATTAACATGCATTGATATTCTATCTAAATATGCTTGGACTATGGTTCTCAAAGACAAGTCAGGCAAGGAAGTATCCAAAGCATTAGCAAGCATTTTTTAAACAAGATGGGAGAAAGCCTCAAAAATTACAAACAGACAAGGGAATTGAATTTTTAAATAAACCTGTGACCCATCTGCTAAAGCAAGAAAGGATACATCACTTTGTTACCAATAATGAGGTGAAGGCCGGTGTTGTGGAAAGGTTTAACAGAACTTTAAAAACAAAAATGTGGTGCTATTTTACAGCTAATAATACATACAGATATGTAGATGTATTACCACAGCTACTAAAAAGTTTGTCCAGGCATGTCTAGGGTATGCACAGAACTATCAAAACTAGACCTGTAGACGTGACCCCTCACAACTCTTTAGCCATATGGAAAACAATCTATGGGACCTCTGCTACATCAAAAAATGAGAGACCACAGCTCAGAAAAGGAGATCATGTGAGGGTTTCGAAAATAAGGGGTGTATTTGAAAAGGGGTATGAACAGAATTTCACTACAGAGATATTTATAGTGGATCAGGTGATCAAAAAGGCAATGAGGCCTGTATACCTGTTAACAGATTATGAAGGTGATGCTATTCATGGAGCATTTTATCCTGAAGAACTTCAGAAAGTTAATCATCGAGAAGATAGAATGTACAGGATTGAAAAGATTTTGGACACAAAAGGCCATGGCTCAAGAAAAATACATTTAGTGAAATGGTTAGGGTGGCCTAGTAAGTTCAACAGCTGGGTGCCTGCCTCTGATATTTCTGAGCCTGTATAGTAGATCGGAAAAATGGGAGAGAGCGGTTTCTACATCACGCTCCCTAGCAATGCGTCCAAGGGGGTCTTCCCTCAAAATACCAATGCTAATTTTACAACCCTGCTACCGGTATGGATTTCTTCTTTTTCTTCCGGAGTCCCGATTTTACTCCATGAGGACAATCACACTTCAAATCACCAGACCAGTACATAGTATCTTCAGCATGGTACATGGATCTGGTTGGCTTGCCCGGGCAACACTCGCGCATGTTACGTAGCACACCTACAGGCAGGCAGGCAGGCCCTAGACCATCCAATCACACAACGGTTACATTATAGGGTATTATAACCAAACAGCCCTAGACATGCCTGGACAAGCCGCTGGGGTACAGGTGGTTATGAAGCGCCCTCTACTGGTTCACAGGGGGTGGGGTGGGGTGGGTCGCACCCCCCTAGGGGTCAGAGGTCCCCCAAGATGGAGGAACTTCTGGTCAAAAGTCTGTAAGGGGCGGAACTTCCGGTAAGAGCTGGGGGCGGGGGGGACAGGAGGAGGGGGGCCTGGGGGGAATGATTTTTGGCTTTGGCAGCGGGTTTGACAGAAGCTACCCCCGTATACTACTGCCACACTACCCCAGCTCTCTTGTCAAGCAAATTCTGGATGGATGGATGGATGGATGGATGGATGGATGGATGGATGGATGGATGGATGGATGGATGGATGGATGGATGGATGGATGGATGGATAGATGGATGGATGGATGGATGGATAGATGGATGGATGGATGGATGGATGTAATGACAAACAAATTCATAGGAAGATCACCAAAAGGTATAAAATGTATCAAAAGCAGAGCAGCAAAACAAAACCTGAAATGTTAAACATCCAAGATATGTGATAATCTCAGCTTCAACATTACACCCCATTCCGATTTGGTAGTGGAACAGCTAAAAATTCTGTAAAATGAATAAAATATATAAATATATTTCCCATGTAGTATATTTTTGAGGTAGTATCTTTGAGAGAAATATTTTCGAGATTTTCATTAGAATTTTGTGCAAGTTTCTGTTCCATATTTCAAATTCAACTCCTCTTAATGCAAAAATGTTAAGATTCAGAGAAATCATGATCAAGAGGTTTCTTCTTCACGATAGATTACCATACCCGGCAGAAAGGAATGCTAGTTAAGTCTGAAGAAGTAGACTCGATCCACAAAAACTCAGATTAAAATATAATAGTCTTTAAGGAGATCACCAGGGAATACCAGGTGCTGTAGGCGCCTGGAGTAGGAACTGGCAAGCCACTCCAGTATTCCTGCCAGGGAAACTCCATGGACATGGGGTCACAAAGAGCGGTCACGACTGTAATGACACAACACACACACACACAAGGTTCCACATGGTTTCTCTATATATATACCCCTTCTTTTTCTTTGTATTTCGCCTGATATGCTTGCACAGACCAACACAGTTACCTGTGTTCAAACCACAACTAAAGAAGCCCACCATCCCTCTATTAGAATGTTTGCCTGGAGACGTGGTAGCGTCCTGGGATTTCAGTCAATACCTCAGATTTGGCTACACTAATCTTTTGTACTCCCTGATAAAAGTGTTTAACAAGTAAAGGATATCAACTCACATATCTGAAAACACACGTTCACAAAACACAAGAAATCTTGTGTAAGATTTGCTGACAATGAGCTCAGCAAACAATAGCATTATCTTAATGCAAACAACTTAACGGATGGTGAATCTATTGAGTAACCTAGATAAGTTTATGGCTGGAATTACTTTTATCACAACTGAAAATCTACAAAGACATCCACATTACATCTACTGCAGTTTAAAGTCTCTTCCAGTCCTCTTGAGGCTACTTTATAACAATGGATGAATTATTTTTTCTCTAATTTAGTTATCCCAATTTCAAAGGAGAAAGGTAGGGTAAAAATATTCAAACTAAATAAAATAGCAATAAATTTGATTTTACATAAAGAGCACAGCAATCGATGTGTTGACATGCTGTCCCTAAATACTTTGCAAGGATACATTTCTGTTGATGATCTCAGATTATAGGGCTGTCAGGGAGCAAAGTAATAGTTCAGTGACAAACAATATCTAAGGCAGCACCCAAGTCTGGAACAGAAGTGAATAAAACTATGCATCTAGTCTTTGGAGCTTAAATAGGCATTATAGAGACTTCCCTCAAGGATGGACCTGGGATAAGAAGAGTGATGAGCAAGAAGTGACTGATACAACCCATCTTCTGCATCCAATTTAGCAGGGCCATGGAGAGGTTTTGTGGAACATGGGGTGGAGATGATGTTGGGGTTCCTGCTGATGAAGGACCCATGTCTGTGCATACAGGGCTGTGATCTCCTGTTTTTTGTTGTTGTTGTTGTTGTTGTTGTTGTTGTTGTTGTTCAGTCATGTCCGACTCTTCGTGACCCCATGAACTAGAGCTCGCTAGGCCTTCCTGTCTTCCACTGCCTCCCAGAGTTTGGTCAAATCCATATTGGTTGCATCGATGACACCGTCCAACCATCTCATTCTCTGCCGTCCTCTTTTCCTTTTGCCTTCAATCTTTCCCAACATCAGAGACTTTTCCAAGGAGTCCTCCCTCCTCATGAGGTGACCAAAGTACTGGAGCCTCAGCTTCAAAATCTATCGTTCCAGTGAACATTTGGGGTTGATTTCTTTCAGGATGGATAGATTTGATCTCCTTGCAATACAGGGGACTCTCAAGATTCTTCTTCAGCATCACAGCTCAAAAGTGTCAATTCTGTGGCTGATTTTTACCTAACACAAATGTCATCAAATGGAAGCTGAAAAAGAAAAATGTACTTTGAAACTAATTGAAGAAGTATGTATTTGTAATTAATAGCCAACCTGTGGAACCTGGCAGTAGGTGCTCTTTGCCACCCTAGCCCATTGCAGATGGTACACTAAAAACCCATAATCTTGTATCCCCCAGTAACCATATATTTTGCTCTCCGCTACAGATTGTCATCACATTGGATTTTCTGATCTGCTGTAGCTTGCATAATGCTTTGTTTTTGTTATTGGTTGAAAGGAATTAAACAAGGGATTCATAGGATCTGATTTGCTCTATGATAGTAACTTAGCCAAATATAGGAGTATGTATCACTTTAAATAGCCAAGGAATTGCAATGAAAAGAAGATTTCAAGCTGCTTTGTTGCTTTCCAATTCCTGGTATACATTTGACTTAGACAGAGGTTGTAATGGTACAGGAAGAAGAAACTGACTCCTAGTGTCTTAATTCTACCAGCCATTGCATTGTGTATGACATGGCAACAGAACATATTGAAAGATTGCTTTGCCACATTTACCCATAAAGTCTGTTTATCAGAAATGTAACTGCTATGCTATATTTCAATGGTGGTGAACCTTCAGCACTCCAGATGTTTTGGACCTCAGCTTCCAGAATTCTGAGCCTAGATTGCCAATTATAAAGGACTGTGGGAGTTATAGTCCAAAACATCTGGAGTGCCAAAAATTCACCACCACTGTTATATATTATATAAAGAACCACTGTTATATAATGTAAGGTTTTTATTATTGTTTTAATTATTGATTGATTTCTATGTTTTAACTGTTTTAATTCTTTTGATTGTAAGTCACCCAGAGACCTTTGGGTAGTGGGCGACATATAAGTTGTAAAAATAAAATAAAATAAAATAAAATAAATATTGCAAAACTTTCCTATAAGCCAGAACCCTTTCTTGCACTAGTGTTCAGCACACAAAATTGAAAGGTCCTCTAGATTTTTCAACAGGGTAGATTTTGTACAGTTAAACGTATAATGTCTGTGGATAACATATAGCAAGTTTAGTCATTGGGGCTTAGTCACTGGCAGCTTTTTTATGCTTATACAAGCTTTAACAAAGACCATCCAATTGTTTTAATGATTATGTGTCCTCCAATTTATGTATCTGTTAATTGAATTGATTCCAATCCTCAATTGCACTTCATAAAATTTAATTGGGTAGCAGAAATTTCAGCTACATTTAATGGCATGGAAAAGTGATATCATAATTGCTAATCCAATTTTATATGAACTCAAGTAAAGAATAGGTCATAAAATAACAGGACAGATCCTTTAACTTTACCAGCTAGTATAAAATGGATCAGCTTAATTTGCCTTTGACCATAAAATTTGGTAGTGTTTTATTCTACATTTGTGATGCATTGCACATTTAAATCCATTAAAATATCAACTAAAGAGGCCACAATAGATAGGTGTTCCTGGAAAAAAAAATCAGAAAGTGTGTTTATCACATAACAGTGACCAATGCACATTTCAGAGAACGCTGCCCTTAGTCTTGGTGGGGAGACATTAGCATAATAAGGATCTGCACAGTTAGTCCTGGCCTGCATAAAATCCATGGCTTGGCTATGTTAAAAGGTGACAAATCTAATTAATAATGACATATATTTCATGTGGATAAAAAACATACATGTACAATTCTGCACATGTATATGTACAATTCAAATACTAGAATTAAAATAAAAACAATGAAAACAATATTAACTAATATCTTGAATCAGTGGAACATCTCCCTTGCATACATACGATATATCAGATAATGAAAATATGTAACATATCGACATTTAGTAACATGACATCTTATAATAGATTCTGCATTAAGAGTTTCTTCACACGTCAAAGCATCTGGCAAAATATATAAGTAAAACAACATGAAGATCTATAAACTAGTAAATCACAGATTGCAAAAAAGCAAGGAATCACAAATGACTGTTAGGCAAAATGTTATATTCCCACAGCAGCATATGTTCCATATCTGTAACTCTTTTTGACAAAAGAACGAATATAAATTGTTTCAAGGATCTTTAGAAAACATTTTGGATGCCTTTTGCATTTTGCCCATCTGTAAAGTTTGGTTATCTAAATGATAATGGGCCTTAAGAGCAGAAAAGAGAAATATCCATAAAAGATTTGAAACTTTAAAGTCCCGTACTATATTTTTAATTGCAGGGCTTGAAGCCAATTGGTCACATCCATCAGCTAGATGGGACATAGAGTGGAGATAGTATATATCCTAATGTAAAGAAAACACAGTGCTTTTAGTCATACAGTATTGAGATAAACTTTGTGGGTCATCCATTATATCGGGGGGGGGGGAAGTGTAGACGTTGAGTTCAAGCCAAAATAGCCAATGGTAAGGAAAGATGCAGAATGAATTCAAATAGCTTCCGTAGAACCACAAGTAGCTGAACGGGTTGTCACCCCACCTCAAGCTCAAGTTCTCTCCAACCATCCTACCTCTGCATGCCTCATTACCAGAGGCAGGAAGAGAGGCCACACCTTTGCCCCATTCCTCAACACTCCAGCCTCTATGAGATTGCATGGCGGGGGGAGAGGTAGCAGCAGGTTCACATCCACCATTCTGCACACCACTGATTACTGTGGCTTCCACATCACCAATCTCAATGGGCATCAGCTGCCACTCCCACTCTGCTTTAGATACCACTCTCCTCCCTGTACTCCTTAGGTTTGTGCAATGGTCAAGATAATTAAGCAGATTGAGGCTGAGATGCACTGACAGTGGAGAAATGCCTGATCAAATTGGCTGGTTTATATAGCATTAAAAACAACCCAACAAGGTCCCTGTAGCTCCTGAAACCATTCAAGTTATCTACACCAATATGACAAAGTATCCTGTGCCAAGAGAACACACAGCATTTTCTAGTCAGTTCAGTTTCCCCTGGAATCACAGGCCTATCCTGTTAATACCATCCTTTACCCCCTCCTTTCTTGGTGTCACTCCCTTTATCTGTTTTCTCCCCCTTTATCTGTTCTCTCAAGCTGGCAGCCATCAGATCCGGAAGTTGAGTCATGGCAGCTGGGCTTCTTTTCTTGAAGATCAAAATGTCTTGTTACTCATCCAAGTAGCTTCGTCAATCTGAGGAAAGTGGCACCAACTTCTAGGTAACCACAATTGGATGACCAAGAATCTTTACAGACAACAGGCATCAGAGTTTTAGTTTCATTAAACCCCATTTTCCATATGATGAATGGTTACTCTTGTGTTTTCACATAGCTCAAAGGTATAATACTTATATCCCTGCATTGTACTACTTGGAAACTAATGATTTTATTTTTATTCTTATTTTTATTTTCAGAAGTGACACCGCCAGTTTATAATCCAGTGGAAATGGACTAGCTTTGTCAGTTTCATCTGGCTCCCGGCAAACCACTCAGATCATCAAGAGAAGAGAAGAGGGGGCAGACACAAGAAGCTGGTAAACATGGCTAGAAACATTGACTAGCGTGATCAATTTCATTTGCTTCCGTGAAGAGCTTTCCCATCAGGGCAAAAAAGAGGAGAGAAACTGAAGAGAAGTTGGTAAAAGAAACATTGGCTAACTTCTCTGCACCGAAGCAAGACTTTGCAATCAGGGCAAGCAAGTGGAAAAGCCCCCCTCCCTTATGTTGCTTTCCAGAGGGCAACAAAACAAGGCATTTTTAACAGTGTGGCACTTATGTGACACTGTTGCAAGCATGACAGGCATATTTTTAAAAAGAAAGAAAAAATATGCAAAGGTGAGACAGCAGGCAACTCACTTGAAGGGGGGGGGTCATCTCATTGTAATGGCACACCCTGCCCCACATCATGCCCCACAGTGCCCCACAAGAGAGGCCACTGCCATCATTACTACAGACATTCTTTACCTGATTCCCCCCTGGACCAAGACAGGCAATTACACACACACACACACACACACACACACACACACACACACACACACA
>JAHTLZ010000204.1:35686156-35701204 GCA_023846285.1 Phrynocephalus versicolor
CACACACACACACACACACACACACACACACACACACACACACACACCAAAAGGAGAAAAAGCAATGCTAGCTGAATCAGTACAAAGTAAACATTCCTTGATGGCTGAACAAAATGCACAAAAAAGCTACTGGAAAAAATGGAAGCTTCCACACAATTAGCTTTATGTCATATAATCATTGGAAAATGGATCAGTTTAACTATTTCAGATTTGATGCCAACTGCATGGTATTTCTCAATATACTAGTAACATCTTTCGTGCTTAAAAATCCCACATGAAAACTAAAAGTTGCCAGCTGTCCTTCTCATGAAATCCATTAACATATTTCTGTAACTTATACATAAATGTAGTTGATTGTAGTAGAACTGGTAAAAACTGTTCTCACTAGTTTGAAAACCATGTAGAATATTCTTATCCTGTCATCAATGCAGTTAATATTGAAGATAGTGATTGGGGTCATAACACAAACACTAAACCTAAGAAGAAGAGTAAATTAGTCTAAATGATTGTCCAAGTAGAATTCTGGACCTTAGGCCCCTAAAGTTGACCACATACCATAAGATGCTTTTAAATAAAATCATCTTCATTTGCAAAGTAGCTTTCCACGATGAGGCCACAAGAGTAACACAGTCTCACTTCAGTTTATGGACTGGGTTTCTTTGGATCTTGGTCGAGGTACCAGATCAAGATAACATGTTCTGCAGTTGGATCTTCAAAATTCTGGTGACAGGATTTATGAAACTGAGTGAGGCATCAAGAGGCAGCATCTCACCTTAATGCCAAAGGAACCCTTTCTATCCTGACTGTATGATGTATGCTGGTGCACACGGCACTGCAGCAATGTTAGTAGCACTGAACATGTTGAGATTTAAGTCTTATCACCAGTCTCCAGTGTTCCAAAAGTATCTACCAGCCTGGATGTCAAGACACTAGTAAGAATTCCCCTGGAGTCTCAAGAATACAGCCAAATGTTCTTTTTGGTATGTTATAATTTTTAACAGAGGCATACCATTTCCCATCAGCAATGAATGTCCAAAGTAATACACCCCAGAACTTTTCCATTTTAAACCAAATCCAAGGTCGTGTCTGGTATCCATCATCTGGGGAAACAGGATTTCCTTCCATTTTATCTGCTATACTCTCACGGTTACTTCACGTCCCTCTCATCGCGGTTCGTGGTCCTGCTTGGGACTGGTATGAGAACATGTTACTCCATGCCCATTGCACGATGGCGGAATCTCATCCCGACCATTCCCGCTGAACTGGGATTTAAGCGTGATGAACCATACCTCTCCCTGACCTCGGGAATTCTCTTGTCTCAGTTCCTGTTTGGAGACAATGTATCACAGAGAGATAAGAAGGCCTAAAACCTCTAACCTTGCTGCTTAACGCATGAAAGGCAAAGTTACGGAGAATCAAAATATTGAAAAATGGAAGGTCAGACCCCCAAAAAGGGGGGGGAACGAAGGCGGGGAAGTACAGATATTGTCACAAAATAAGGATGTGAAGTAACAGTCATCACGATACCATCAATCACGCCAGTGGGTAAACTGAAACAGGGACAGAACTGGGACAAGACACGTGACTGCAAACAACATTATCATGAAACGAATGTAATCTCGGAACGAGGAAGGATGTCAAGTAACTACTTCTGTGATACTCTGTGCTGTGCAAAGCCTATGCTAGAGACATTTTTGTCTAAAATTGTTAGACAAAAATTGAGGGCCATCTTATACATGGGAAGAAAGTTGAGGAGAGAACCGTGGTGGTGAAACTGTAATTTTGCATTGGAAAAGTGGGCCTCGTCTTATGTATGGGGTGTCTTATAGATGGAAAAGGTATTTAAAATGGTTCTTCTCACTGTTGAGACTGAATTGATTTCTGAATCTTGTATCTCATTAATCCAGTTGAAACCAATTTTTTATTTTCCTTGTTTTGGAATTCGCAAAGTTGATAATCACAGTACTAAGAATGTTGCTGGATATTTAATAGCCAGCTTAGTGGTGGTTTCTCATTTCATGTGGATTGGGGCTATGGCATGATTTAACAGTCTGCTTACGCTTTATTTGCTGCTGAAAATCATTCTGTCAGAGCACCAATTTCTCCTGCTCTTTACATGCACTGTTTTTGAGGCTACTTGGTTTTGGGAACACCACATTTAAATGCAGAAATGGAACAGAACAGAACAGAATATATGTTATGAATGAACACAGGACTGATTTGTCTATCTCTTGTCACAATAAGCCAACATCACTTCAAAAGCAGACCTCTGAGTGCATGGCATTAACTATGTATGCATGAACCAAAGCTTAGGAAAAGGTGCTTGTCTGAAATCACAGCACCCAGATGTGTTGATGATGAGTACTAAGCTAAAAAAGCTAAGAGCTACTTTCCCTGTATAGTGTGTTGGAAGCAAAGACCTTTGCTGCTATGCAAGAGCCTCTTCATGCAAACCAGAACCTGGACAATTAAGATCCAGAACTGCCTGTGCAACATCCACATATCTAGAAGGTTCTCTGTTTCAGACTCCAGGAACGAGAGGAAAAATGACGCTGAGCTGGGAGGCAGGGCTGGAAGGCTGGAAAGAACAATGGGTTAAAGCTGGAGAGATGGACAATCACCCCTTCCCAGGGAAGTCACTCCCATTCGCTCAACGTGCAAGACTGCAAATAAAAACTCCAACAATTTCTTCTCCCCCACTTCAGCTCCCCTGACATCCCAAAACCTGCTCTAGAGAGCTGGGAAACAACCCAAAGCTGGTTTGGGGGCAAGGAGGTGGGGGAGGTTCTTTTGTGCTGACACTACAACACTCGCCCAATGTTGGCTTTAGGCCAAAGTAAGTAGCATTTGGCCCTGTTCCAGCTGGCTAGGGATTCCTGCCAGGAATAGGGAACACAGTATTTTGGCATGGTTACTGAGGCCAGACACAGATGTCCCAGCTAGCCCATAATTAGAACCGAAAGCATGTTAATATTAGAGACAGGCAATTGAAACAGTCTTTCTGGGTTTGGGAAATCAGACTTCAAAGGAATCCTGTGCTTAAGTCCTGGAGGCCAGTCAGCAAACAAAGCAAGCTCACAATCCCAAAGTGAGCAAATCTGGTTCTAAGGTGGCTACTGTAATCCTCACATTAATCAAGAGTTCCCCTCTTCTAGTCACATCTAACTTCTGTTTTCTGGCCCAAAACCGCCAGATGATGAAATCATTTGACTCTGTGTTTAGTTCTGAGTAGGCAGATCAAATGACAGCACAAAATGGTCACAACGTTCATTTTAAAATTCTATAATTCCATGTAATGAAGCCTCCTCATCAAAGTCTACAGAGTAGAAGACCATCACACTAAACATTCTACAAAAGGTGTTGTTCACATTCTCAAACACAAGGGTGAGGAATTTCTTCCTGGATTTTGTGGGTTCCAGCTCCCTTTAGCAGTCAGCATGGCTGAGAATTAGGGTTGGTGGAAGCAGTAGCCATGATGGAAGCAGTAGCAGATGAACCTGAAGCTCTATGTTATTGGTAGTGGTGGCAGGTGGCAGGGAGATGAATAGATATAGTTCAAGAAAGGGGTTTCTTTAAAATAATAATTGCAATGGAAATCTATCACGAATGGCGAGAATGGGTCTCTAACATTGGTCATTCTAACATATATCTTCAACAGTATGTGGATCAAAGTAGACATAACTGGGCTCTTCAAATCATCCTCATTTGTACTTTCTGCAAAAAACAAAATACTAAGGCCTCAACCTTTTTACTGTGGGGGAATTTTGTTTCCTGTGTAATTTGGCCTTAAGAGGCATGTTCATTGATTCTCTTCATAAATTCCAAATAAGTTCAGTTCCACATAAATTATGAGGTGCATAGTTTCTCTATGTCTGTTTCACACCACCACCATCTTTATCTTAAATAATTCTGATACAAATATTTGAAATTCAAATATTTCCTGCATACTGGTCATCCTGACTCTGGCCTTCCAGATCTATTCAGCCACAATCCCCATCATTCCGAGTCAGCATGGGACTTGTCAGGGGTGATGGGTATTGGAATCCATATACCTGTTGTAGACCTTGAACTGGGATCTTATTATTTTGTTACATGTCTTCCTTCTTCACACTTTAAATCGAATGCTCCATCATCCACTATTTATCTTTGGTAAGCTCTGTATTATGCTCTTCTTTCCTATTTAAATGTCACTGGTGGTAAGTGATAAGATTTTTCTTTCATCTTCAAACTTATATTTTCTTTAGTTTCTTGATGGATGAAAAATATTCCTTATATTTTGCTATATGTTATGTGTCATCAAATGGTAGCAAGTCCCAATAAACTATGGCTGGTGAGTCTTTATTACTACTGAGAGTCAAGAAATACATATACCTTGTCTTATAACACAACATCATGATGGAGTATAACATCTAGATCGTGTTACAATTTGCCACCATCCTTTATTTTTATTTTCTAAAGTGTATCCTCCTGCCCCTTGTAATATAATTTTCTTTCAAAAGCTTTGGGAAGACAGTGCCTGAATGCATCATGTGACATGTCTGTGGTCTTGAAAATATTGTATGGAAAGCAGGTTTTAAGGACTTATGTGCAGAAGCCAAAAGTGTGCTGCTGTTAAGTCACATCCCCTCAGTAGTATTTAGGAGGACAGTGATATCTGCTCTCCACACAGCATGCTGCGCATGGAGGGCTGGAGGTAAAAGAGACAGAAGCTTTGCACTCAGGTTGGACTTAGGCTTATAAGCCTTTTTGTTGACATGCACACATTTCTCTTGTTTATTTTTTAAAATCATTGCCTTACTCCCTAGAGTATCCATTTGCACGACATCTGCGTTATTAACAGTGAGAATGGTGCTACCTGACTCAACACACTCCAAAATTCAGTTATTAGACCCCAATTGCAATAGACCCACTGAACCAATTGGGGAATACAGAATCTATTAGTGTTACCAGTGGAATCCAGACCTGTATCATCCCAGGGTAGAATCATAGACTCATGAAGTTGGAAGTGGCCTCTAAAAGCCATTGATTCCAACTCCCAGCTTAATGCAATGATTTAAATTGAAAGATATCTGCCAGGTGGCTACCTTCACTTCTCTTGAATGCCTTCATTGTTTGAACACCAAGGTAGTTGATTCCATTGATGAACTCCTTTAACAGTTAGCAGGTTTCCCCAGATATTCAATGGAAATCTAGCTTCCTGAACCTTGAGCCCATTGTCGTGTGTCCTGCATTCTGCTTATTTAGAACAAACCCTGCACCTCCTCTGTATGACAGCCTTTCAAGTACACTCACCCCATAGGTGATTCTCCAGAATTTTTTTATGTTGTACAGATTTTATGTTATACCAACCATTTGTTTTACGAGGCTCCACTGTATTGTATTTGAAAAGGGCTATCATAAAATTACTCTCACAAAATACCAGAACTAGGGGACATCCGCTCAAATTGAGAGTTGAGAACGTGAGAATAGACAAAAGAGAATACTTCTTTACCCAGCGTTTTCTTAGTCTGTGGAACTCCCTGCACAAGATGTGGTGATGGCATCTGGTCTGGATGTCTTCAAAAGGGGATTGGACAGATTGCTGGAGGAAAAGTCCATTACAGGTTACAAGCCATGTTGGGGATGTGTAATCTCCAAACTTAAAAAGAGTGTACTTCAAAGGCCAGATGCAGAGGAGTGGTATCAGGAGACAGGTGTCTAGTTTCATGTGCTCCCAGAAGCATTTGATCGGGCCACTGTGAGATACAGTGGACCCTTGTATAACAAACAGCTTGTATAACATAACATTTGTACAACATAAAAAATTCTGGAGATAGGGGAAATTTGCTTAACATAATCGCCTATGGGGAGAATCCGTACAACATAAAAATGGGATCATTCCGTTTTCAATGCATTCCTATGGGGATTTGTATAAAGGAAAATTTGCTTAACATAATTTCATTTGGAACGAATTAATTCCTTTATACAAGGTACTACTGTACAGGAAACTGGACTAGATGGGCCCTTTGCCTGATCCAGCATGGCTCTTCTTATGTTCTTATATATCTTCCTTCATTCTTCTTTTCTCAAGGCAAAACACATCCAGTTCTTTCATTCTTTCCTCCTATGCATCCAAAGCTTCAGAATCATGAGAATTTAATACATATAAATTCCCCTTTCTCTACAGTTCCCTCAACAAACTCCAATAAGCTCATAAAATAATGTAACAGCTATAACTAATATGTGAAAGTGGTTGTTTCCATAGCTAAGATTGTGGCTTGATTTAATCACATGCATTGTTGCATATATAATCTTCCTGCTCTAACAGCAGATATTTAATAAAGGGCTGGGAATTATAACAGAGAAAAGCAGCTCTCTCCTCTATCACCTCCTTCAAAAGGCATCTTCTCTCTCTCTCTCTCTCTCCCTGGCACTTCAGTGAAAGGCCAACTGAAAGAGGACCCTGAAAAATGGTGACAATAGGGTTGCTCCTGCTATCAAAAAAGTGGCCTTTTCAATAACTGCAGATGTTAAAGAAAGGATCATCACTAGAGATGGGCATGACTCCGTTACGCAACGAAAACGAAAAAGAAAACGAAACGAAAAATTTTGCCCTGTTTTTCGTTTTCGTTATGGCAGGCGCATCCCAACGAAAAGAATGCTAATGAAAATGAAAAATTTTCATTTTCGTTTTGTTTTTTGTTTCGTTTCGTGACGAAAACAAAAACAAAAAATGCGCAAACCTCCCAAAAAACGAAAACGAACCGAAACGGACCCCAAAATGACAAACAAAAAATGAAAAATTATTTTTTTGAGTTGTGCCCATCTCTAATCATCACTGCTAATTACTGTTCTGCATTTGGTGATTATAGGGTCCTTGCTATACTTTAGTCAACTGCTCAAGCTCTTTTAAAGGCACACCAGCACTCTCTCCACCTTAAAAGGTCACAAGGAAGCTCTGGTAGCTTCTGTGACAGATTCTCTCTTCCTTAGCACCCCCTTGCCACCTTCCTATCTGTCCAAAGCTGTGAAACTAATGTTAGAAAAACAGAACCACACATACTTGTACATTGATTTGCATTACAGGCATTTCCAAAAAAATCAAGTCCCCAACAGTGTTCCTATACAGAGAGATCTATACCTCATCATATGTGTGGGTTTGCTGAATTCCAGATGCAAACACCCCTATTAGAACCAGTTCTTATTACATGTGTTAAATGGAAGCACTGAGATGTAGCTTACAATCAGGTGTGTTTAATAAAACTCTATTTGCATTGGCACTATCTAGTCCCAAGTGGTTGCTAGCCAGCCAGGATTGCAAGTTCATCATCTGTATTATCGATGCCTGCATGTTGCTTCAGGCCAATAAAAATAGGCATAACTTACCATTTTAAGTCAAATGTTGTTTAGTTAAATCCCTGGCTGGATTCATTAAGCAAAACATTAATGGGCAAAATAAAAATACCTGTTACATCTATGGCACCTTGAAGGATAAATTAATGTTGATCAACAGGATAAAACTCAAGATAGAATCCTTCCAATGTTACTGTCAATTAAATTAATTAATCATCTATATGGAACAGAAAGAACACCTTCACTTTTCATTCTTTTTAATATTAATTTTGGTAAGTTTAATCGGCTGACCTGACAAGTTCAGAATAGCCACGTTTGAAATCCTATGACTGAATTTCTATCAAAGAATCTTTTGCAAGTTCCCAAGACAGTAGACAATTTTTCTTATTAATTAGTTAGTTTTTATGTCTGACAGTACAATCTATTCAGACGTTATAGAATTACAGAATAACTGAGTAGGAAAGGGCTATAAGGCCATGGCATCCAACCTTCCTGCTTATTGCACGAAACGAAATCAAAGCAGGTCTGACAGATAGTTGTCCAGTATTCTCTTGAATTGGAGAACTTACCAACCCCTGAAGTACTTGATTCCATTGTTGTACTGGGCTAAAAGTTAATAAAATTTCCCTGAAAATCAACATAAACCTGGCTTCATTCTACTATATCTATCAGGATTTATTTCTAAGTACAGTATGTGGGTGTCCCACAAAAAAGTGAGTTTTGACTTCCCAAGACAATTTATGGGATCCACTTTGAACTTACGAAATTATAAGGGGTGGTGGTCAGGAGATGAGATATAAGGGAGGGGAGAAACAAGAGAAGGTTTTTGGAAGAGTGGGAGAGTTAGGGTTAGGAAAGAGTAATTGTGCTGCACCTCTCATAAATCTGACAAGTCCTCAGTGACACAAGGTACCAGGAAGTAACAGGCAACTTAAAATGTAGGTTTAGTTAAACTGGATGTTCTTTTGAACTTTGCTGCCTCAATAAACAAGGCAAATCTCCCTGGCTTAGCAGAGGTGTGGTGATACAATGAAACTCGGAAAGACAACCCAAATACTTGGGGAAAACTTTAAAAATAAGATTCAAAGCAAAAAAGGGAGACATCAAACAAAGAGCATGAGTCATTATCAAGCCTCTAATATGTCAAGCTGCCTAGTACTCCACCTGCCAAAGACCGAAATTTCATGGAAAAACCCAGAGGAAACCATTCTCATTAAAATTGTCCTGGATAAGATTTGTTACGAAGTCTCCAAGAAATATAGAAGAAAGTAAGGCCAAACCTGAAAAAGGGATTTTCTTACATGTAACTTTTTTTTGCAGGGTAATTATAGGTTTGAATTTCGTCTTTGGCTTCTCCAGAAACCCTTTGTGCTTGTCAAGTCATTATAGCACAAGGAAATGTCTTCTTCAGTGGTTCTGAGTCGGGCCAACATGAAAAAAATAATATGACAACTGTTTATTTCTCTACTGAAGGGATGGACAGCTTCAGTAGCTTTGGAGACCCACCAGAAGCTGCATACCTTCCCCAATTATCATTAAAAAGCAAAAAAAAAAAAAAAAAAAAAAACCTCTTTATTTAAAACCAGAACTAACTAGAAGTTCATGACTTCTTTTAAAAAGGCATGTTAAAACTTGATTCTGCACTGCAGTAAGATTGTGGGACAAGTTATTGTTTCTGGAAGCTTCCAGGAAACCTTAAAAAACTAGTTTGCTGTTAGAAAAACAGGAGGGAATCTGTTTTAGATCTTTAACTTCTATGACAGCAGAATTTAAGCTGTAGCTGCTGTTGATTTTGTGACCTTCACCTAATAAGTCAAGCTACAGCCCATGAAAGGTTATACTGAATATAACTTGCTTATTGCTACATGAGAATGCAGCAATAGATATTGTGTGTCAGCTTAGTTCAGCATTCCATAAATAATTTTTAAAAAGAAAGAAAGGAGGGTGTTCCAGACAAAAAAATGTACATAATTTTTAATACTTGGATCAGCATTCAATTTCACACAGATGTAGCATACAATCTGCTCTTGTTCACATCAAACATCAAATAGGTGATGTTTGGGAAGTTTTCAAGTTATGATTTTTTTTAAAAGTACTGCTTTACTCACACACACCACCGGTGACCTTTTTTGTTTGCAGATTTAAAACAGATCAAGTACACTGAAAAGACCAAACTTGTTTAACTTGAAAGATAATGGTTAGGCTCAACCCACCTTTTTTAATTTGAATCCAGGCATCAAGGGGGTAGCGGTACAGATTTTGAGAAAGCTATCTGATTGGCAAAAACCCCTCTGAGTTCTTCTGCACAGTACCAAACACACCTGTTGAAAAATAGCTGTGCAATGGCTTTGTGTTTGGGTGAGAACTGGATAACTGTTAAAAAGGGAGTCATCTTCTGGGATTTTTCCCTTGCATTTTATTGATTTAATTGATTTATATGCCTCAAAAACCATCTAGCTCGGAAGACACTCTGGGTGATGAACAACAGTGTAAAACATGAAAATTATACCAATCAAAATATATGAATAATACAAGAATCAAAATTAATGTTAACAAAAATTTAACACATAAGCAAAATACAAATCAAATAATAGAGCAAAAACAGCAGGAATACATGAATAAAATCATAATTATCATTATTGTATGATATCACTTTGTGAATCATAGTGAGAAGAACAGTTTATTTAACATGTGTACAGGTTGGTTTTTAGGGGAAAGCTTCATAAGGTGGGATACAAAATATAACACTATAAAATATATCGTGAGAATATTCTAAGTATGTTTAGAATATCTTCATTTTGTTTTCTTCGGCTTAGACAGAACTCTGAAGGAGGATAATCGCCATTAAATTAGACAGTGTCAGTTCTGGATATAATTAGCTCAGTACTCCCTACAGCTTAGTATTGCATACTGAATGGCAGCAGTTCTGCCTGATTTCAAACAGGTATTTTCCCAGGTCTAAATCTCTCTATATAGTGATAACTTGAAGTTAAGCCACTACTACTGATGAAGGCTAAAAAAGAAAGCACAAACCCATATTACAGTTGACTATTTCAAAGACAAAGTGTAGAAGAATTGCATAATTTTATTTGAACAATGAAGAAACAGAAATTGCCCAGCAACTTCTTGGTACTGACACAATGTTTGAGTAACTTGTAGATATGGGCACGAAATGAAAATATAGTGTTTTGTTTCTTTAGTAGTTTCATTTCATTTTGTTACTAACGACTTTTTAAAGTAGTTTTAGAATGGAAAAAAGGAAACACTATATAATGGCTCCCCTGGGTCTTAGAGGCACCAAAGTTGCAGGGGATCTTCTTTGGGCTCTTCCCTGTAAGCCTCTGAAATTTGGAAAGGTTTGGGGATTAGGGGGATGAGTTATTAAGCTCTAAAGGAGGTGCCCCTAAGAAAACATCCTTCTAATTGAGTCAAAAAAGCCAAAACACTAATAGCCCCCCCTCCCTGTGGGTGAGAGATTAGTGGCTTCCAGACTCAATTAGAAAGATTTTTTTTCTAGGGTGACCACCTTTGGCGTTTAAAAACTCAGCCCCAGAAATGCCAAACATCTCCAAATTTGGGGGGCGAAATGTTTGAAATCTTTAATACGGCCATAGGCCAACATCCAAATGCTATATACAAAAACAAGTTAAAACATACTACATTTCTAAGAGAATTAGGTACAAAGTTACAATGGCCTAACAGGGAAGAGCTTGAGGAAGCTCCTCTGTCATTCTGGTGCCAATATATGGTTGTGATGCATATTTTTGAGTACAAAATGTTTTTAATGTACTTGAAAATAGGGATCACAGCCATTTATCAGCACCAAAATCGCAGGGGAGCTTCTTTGGACTATTCTCTGTAAGCCCCCACAATTCAGAGCGGTTTTGGATTCAGGGGGCTGAGTAATTAAACTCCAAACGGGTCCCCCTAGGAGAAAATCATTCTAATTGAGTTAGGAAGCCCCTAATCGCTCACCTGTGTGTGTGGGGGGGGGGGGCTGGGGTAGTAATTTTTCAAGAGTACAAGTGTCAGAATTAGAGATGGGCATGAAAGGAAATGCCCATGGAGAGCTATTAGCAGCTTCCTGACTCAAATAGAATTATTTTTCCTAGGGGGACCCTCTTTGGAGTTTAATAACTCAGCCAAACCCCTCCAAATTTTGGGTGCTTACAGGGAAGATTCTAAAGAAGCTCCCCCGCACTTTTGGTTCATCTAGGTCAGGACAAATCATATAGTTCCTAGAGGGGGGAAATGTTGTTTTGTTTTGTTTTGTCATGAAACGTGTCCTACTGTTTTGTTACATAACAAAACGATTCATTACGTAATGAAAAGACAACTGCATTTCATTTTTCATTTTTTGCCCATCTCTAGTAACTTGCCATGGCTAGTTAAAGAAAGCTGATGAAGTTCTGGGGCATGTTTTGATCATGTACGTGGTCCTGCACTCAACTTTGCACCCTCACACTAGGGCAATTAGTCACAGAAAGGTTCACAAGCCGTATATGAAAACAGTTAGTATTCCAGCTATTGTTTAAAAAAATTTCTGTACTCTGGATCAATTTTCAAGTAAAATAGAAATTGCAGCCAAGAACCCAGAAGATGTCTGTGGCTTGGAAAGCCAGTGATGAAGGAACTAGAAAGACCCTTAAGTGAAGGGCTCTGTCACTGGAAGCCAAGATACAGACTATCCTTATTGTGTTATTTCAAGGGATGTGAAAGCTGGGAAAGAAAGAAGGTGCATAGGAAATAAATCAATTAATCTGAACTGTGATGTGGAAGGAGAGCTGTAAGGATATAAGGGCTGCCAGAAAGACAGATACATAGATCCTAGATCCGACTAGAAGCTAAAATATCCTAACTAACATACTTTGGAGATACCATGAATGGAGAAGACTTGCTGTAAATTTTGATAATGTTATGAAAAGTGGAAGGAAGTAGGAAGAGAAATATATATATATATATTAATTTCCCTCCAGTAAAGGAAGTTGCAGGGTTTTATTTGCAAAACCTGACTGGGTCAGTTAATGACTAGAAATTTTGGAGGTTATTAATTCATACGGAGACAATTAGTTGGAAAAAATGAATCATAAATAACAACCACAAATAGACATATCACTGGTTGAACTGAGGGTATTATACCAGGTTGTTTCAGATACTCCATATTTCCAAAATCCTGATTTCATGTACACTGCACTTCTTAGATTAATGTGAGAATCACAGTTTAACTAGTCACCATATTTGGCATTTCTGAAAACATTGCAGATCACACATTGTGTAGAGTTCATAATAACACATTTTCCAGCTGCTGTGTTTGGTTCTGAAGAAAATGCTGTACCTCCCTGCCATTTCCAAAATTGCTGTTTGATGAGTCCAGCCATCCTAATTTTATTTTGACAAGAAGCATTACAACTTAGATCAGAGATCAAACTGTGCCCTTCTCAGAAGAAGCCAAATTTCTTTAGTGAGACAAGGGATAACTTTGTATTGGTTGGTTTCCAAACAATTTTCAGAAAAAGCCATACAATTCTGCACATTTTGAACAGTTAACAGTGTTGTAGAAAGTATAAACACAGGAGACAAATCAAAGACTATATGGATGTGTAAAAGGCAAGGCAGGTTACACTGGCCTAAATATACTAGTGCAGCAGTACAGGAGATACCACTATACCTGTCCCTGTGTTTGGCTCCATCCTTGAGTAGTTAATATATGCATAGTTGGAATATATTATTATACATAAACTCTGTAATATTGGTGGCTGAATTGGACTGCCTACAACCCAGCCCCCAAGCATTTGAATGGGTAGATGAATCTGCCATTTCAATGGGAGACTCGTGTTCCAAATGAAACTATATACATAATGAAGGCATTAGTGAAAGATGCTTTACAAAGGACACCCATTCCCTCTGCCTAAATAATCACCAATTGGTTGGTGGAACATTAACAAGCACTATCAGCTGTTCGTGAGACACTGTGGGCTGCCCTTTTGATCAGACTACATTTAAATTGTAAGCCAGTGTGTCTTAATATCAGCTGCATAATGGACACAGTGAGAGCAATTGCTATGAATGCACTGTATATACAGTTTATTCACCTGTTTAGAAATACTTTTTATCCAAACACTGATGAGTAATCTATTTACATTTTGAGAACTATGGTGTGTGTGTGTGTGTGTGTGTGTGTGTGTGTGTGTGTGTGTGTTTAAAACAGAACACAATGGAAAAAGTTTGGCCTCTCTCTTTTCCTTTTTTCACTGCCATAGATGTTTCTAAAGTAAACTATTTGAAATCTGTAACTCCCTTGGGTTTATGAAATTACAGCCATGGCTCATTTTCCAAAGGAGAACTTCAAAATGAAATAAATACATACTACAGTTCTTTTGTGCTGCCAATCTAAACACTGGTCGTCAAGTGTTACCGATACTTCCTGTTGCAAATGGAATAAACTAATCACAGAAAATGAAATGACAATGAATGTTTTTCCCTTTGCAAAAACCTCCTCGTACTTCATAGACTCATACTTGTCTCCCCCACCCAGTTGAATGACTCATGCTGCACTAAAAAAAAAAAAAAAAAAAAAAAAAAACTGGAACAGAGTGGCCAAACTGAAGGTGTAAACTGCCTTGGAAAAAGTTACATCTACTGTGCTTGCCATTTCCATCTGAATAAATGCTGCATGTTTAAACACTTGCTTCAAATGTCGTAATTTTGGGCTGTAGAGTTTAAAATGAATGATGGACAAGACTGTATAAGAGTTTATTATCTCATCCCAAGCCTGGCTGGTTCAGTAAAACATAGGAGATATATAAGAAAACCCAACATCACAGATGTTTTCCAATGCTTGCTGGTCCATAGTGTTGCTAGTGTTGTAGGTAACTTTCTAAATGTAATCATAGTTCCTGCAGTCCAATAAAAGTCTGCTACATACTTTTCCAGATGTGTTTTTAAGAGCAATTGTTAAAAAGTGAGGTATACTAGAATCAACAATGCATATGACATTACAGTACTAGATGCTTCATAATGGCATGGTAATCTCAAAGATGAACTACTGTAACACTCTTTATGTGGGACTTCCCTTAAACCTGGCCCAGAACTTGCAGCAGGTATAGAATGCTGTTGTCAGGCTGGTATTGAATATGAATAGGTTCAACCACATCTTCGCAGACCTCTTTTGCCTGCATTGACTGCCGGTGATGTTCCAGGCCAGGTTCAAGGTTTTGATTCTTATCTACAAAGCCCCCCCATGGAACGAATATCTACATGTTTAGATGTATTAATTAATGTGATTATTTATTTATTTATTTATTTATTTATTTATTTATTTATTTTAGTGCTTATATACTGCCCGTCTTCTGGAGGAACTCCGGGCGGTCTACAACAATTATCTTGATGATTTGCATTGTTATGTTATGTTACATTATTTTATGTAATGTTAGGCTACATAAGGTTACATCAGTGGGGTTTCTTGCTTCAATGAGAGGGCACCTGCCAGAGGAGGCAGGATGGGAAGCACCAGACACCGGTTTGTCTGAACATAAAACTGGCAGGAACTGCCCAATTGTGGTACATGCCTGCCTCCTCTGCTAGGGGATGAAAATCAGAGGGCACAGTATAAATCTATATCCTGTTCATCCTGCAAATAAGTTTATCATACATGTTCCTTTGGCTCTACAAAGAAAGAAAGAAAGAAAGAAAGAAAGAAAGAAAGAAAGAAAGAAA
>JAHTLZ010000204.1:35701214-35719476 GCA_023846285.1 Phrynocephalus versicolor
AAAGAAAGAAAGAAAGAAAGAAAGAAAGAAAGAAAGAAAGAAAGAAAGAAAGAAAGAGTAACATTGCTTGCTTTGACCAAATATTCCCTTGGTGAAATTCCTCTGAGCTTTCCTAGATCCACCCAAGAGATCCCTCCAATAAGCTATAGCAACGAAGGGGAAATAAATCTATAATACTGTTAATGGCAGGGCTTGGAAATGTTAGCTTCCCATTCAAGACTATATCTCTCAGAGTTCTTCAAGTCAGCAAGGCAAATGTTCATTGCATAATTATACTGTAAACTGCTCAGAGTGTTCGAGCACCATGGGGCAAAATAGTAATTGAAACAAAGGCAATAAAATGTGCTGCTTATACCAGGGGTCCTCAAAGTTTTCAAACAGCGGGCCTGTCCACCACCGCCCAGACATCACTGGGGGCCGGATCACAGTCCAAAAGCAGCTGCGGAGGTTGGCTTGCTCACAAAACAGGAGGTAGGTGGGGGTGTTGCAATTGTTCCCAGGGGCCGGATTCAGGACCTTGGGGGGCCGCATCCGGCCCCGGGGCCTTAGGTTGAGGACCCCTGGCTTATGCTGTATACCACCCTATAGCTGTTAAAGCACACTCGCTGGGTGGTTTAAAATTGGGATGGTCCTGCATGGCAGGGGGTTGGACTGGATGGCCCTTCAGGTCTCTTCCAACTCTATGATTCTATGATTCTAATTATATAGGCTACACATTACCCCTTCTCTCCAATGAGTGGGACATTATTTACTACTTGGAAGGTTGGAAACATGAGCCAACTACCTGATCCTGTAGTCCTTTGACTGCAGGGTTTTGGCTACAGTACTGAGTTTAACCACTGTGTCATGAGGCAACCATCCTGTAGGAGTTTCTGAGTTCATTTCAAGAAACAAACATTTGCCATGTCCAGTTACCTTAATGGCAAATGGATACCTTGATGGATTTAAATTCCTTGTGTATTCAGTCATGTTTGTGCTCTGGAAAAAAAGTAAAACTAACAGTTCATATATCCCCAAAATCATTTGCCTATGTTAAATAAAATAATAAAATAATAAAAATAACAATGGCTACATCTCTCAAAATTCTTCAAGCTGTCAAGTGTTCCTTACATAATTATTTTGTGAAATTGACAGATTAACTTGACTGAAACACTACAAATGAAAATGTATATCATGCGCATTGCAAGCCAAGGTCAATGTCTTCTCTATGTATGCAACAGATCCAAAAAAACCAATGTATTTGTGTTAGTGCACATTCTTTGTGGTCCAGAAATCATAGTCAGTAACTCAGCGAGTATTCCTGGATGTATCTTCATGAATGTATTATGTTCACTTTATACAGTATAAAATGGTATCTGGTGTCTTCATAGAGGAGGCCATTGGCAGTGCTGGTTGGGAGTTGAGCAAGAACATCTGGGAAATTTGGAAACCACAAAGTTTGGGAACCATCTATGTCTTGCCTAGCAAGTCATCTGAAGTAAAGATGTCCTCAGTCTGTTGCTTTCAGTAACAGGAGAACTCCAGCTTGCTATTACTTTTTGTTACAGTTATGCTCAATATACATGTATTCCTAAATTGCATTTCTCATTTGCCAAACTGATCTGTGCCGCATCATCTTTTTCAAGTTGCTGTCTCTGTCTGCTCTCTAGCTTTGAGGCTGAGTTTCCATGCAATACAAGTTACTTTACATGGAAACATATTGTATAGTGTGACTTTGTTAGTAGAGATGGGCACGACTCAAAAAAAATGGTGTTTCGTTTGTCGTTTGGTCATTGAGGGGTCCGTTTTGGTTCGTTTTCGTTTTCATTGGGGTTTTTTGCAGATTTTTCATTTTCGTTTTCATTGCGTAACGAAACGAAAAAACGAAAACGAAAACAAAAAATTTCTGTTTCGTTAGCATTCTTTTCAGTTCAATGTATTTGCCGCAACGAAAACGAAAAACACAGCAAAATTTTTCGTTTCCGTTTCCGTTTCCGTTTTGTTTTGAAAAAATTTTCATTTTCGTTTTCGTTGCGTAATGAAATGAAAAAACGAAAACGAAAACGACAATTTCGCTGAGTCGTGCCCATGTCCATTTGTTAGTTACACCAGTGAAGAAGCTGGGGAAGCAAAGTTGAGGCAAAGGCACTGGTAGTATAATCATTATTAAGGAATACCAGGCGCTGTAGGCACTTGGAGTAGGTACTGGCAAACCACTCCAGTATTCCTGCCAAGAAAACTCCATGGACATGGAGTCATGAAGAGTCGGTAAAGACTGTAACGACACAATATGGATTTACATTTTAAATGTGCTTTTGCTAGCTAGAATGCAAAGTTCATCATCATCACCAGTCTAGACCTTTTTAATATTCTTGGAGGTGGGACACTATTGATCAAGTACAGGCATGGCTTGAGATATTTTACTTCCAATGTTCATAAATGCAAAACTACATTCTAAACCTCTTGTTTAGTAGCTTCCTCCATGTGATAGTCATCATACAGAAATGGCGCAGATGGTAAAACTGGCAGCATTACTTGTGTATCTTCAGACAGTTGTGAGAACGCTGATTCCCAAAATTGCCTTGCGCCATGTGAACACTGAACTTGGAACAGCAGTAGCAAGAATCAGAAAATAATAGCAGCAGTGTTAAAAATACAAGAAGTCATTACAATTTATTTTCCCAATTTGACCCTTTAAGAGACAAGTCAGGCTCCAGGCTTAACTGTCTATTATCACACAAAGAGAGTCACCTAATCTGTATAGACAGCAGCCCAAGCAAAGCTGAAGAGTTTCTATGGAAATGGGATTTGGCAAGGAAGCCCATTTCTTTTGAAATCACCTTCTCTTCTGGATCTCATAAGACGTTGCAGTAATCATTTGTTTTTTTTTTCCTTTTCCCTCATTAAAAAAAAACACAATACTCTACACTCAGAAATAGCAAACACTGATAAGGTTGAACTGTACAGATCAAACATTCCAGAAGAAAATGAACTTGTTTTAGTTCTTACATACAAAACAAAACTAATTGCTACATAACAAGTAAATGGCCTCCCTTCACTTTCCAATGAAAATGCATTCTAAACATTTCTATTTGGCAGAAAATTAGTACTGTACAAACATCCACAGGCAGAAAAACACTTGAGAGCAGCCTTTTGTGCAACCCCAATACTGCTGAAAATCAAACTGGCTAGTCAAGATTGCATTTGGAGTCCTTATAAAACACAAAAATTCTCAAGGTGCAAAAGAAGGAATCCAAAAAAATTCAGGATTAGAACATCTGAGGTTATTTTTTTCTGTTTCTTACATTTCTTTTTGAGTGGTGCCTCCACTTATTTTCACCCCCACTGCTTTTTCACCCATTGTCAGTCAGTAATACTTGAGAATAATAGAAAAATATACCGTACTTGAGATGTCTATCTCCTTTTAAAAAGCTCTCCAGTATTTCTGACTGTATTTTTTAAAACAAAACAAGCACCAACCAGTTTCGTGGGAAAACTAGTTTCTTGATTTGTATTCTGTGTGAAACAACTTTCCTTATTATGGCTTCTAGAAAGAGGCCATACACAACACAAAATAGCACTTTCCATTATACACAACAATATGTTTGCAACACTAGTTTCTAAACAAAGTTATTTAAATTGACTGTTAAACCAACTATATTTTCTTCAGCAGTATCAGCAGCACTCAACACTGTAGCCAAGGATGGTGATTTATTTATTTATTTAAATTATTTTTACCCCATCTTTCTCCTTGGAAAAGGACTCAAGGCAGCTAACAGTAATGAGGGATAATATGCAGTTCAGTACAATTAAGACATGTTCAAGTACTGAGAACAGGGAATTGAGGAACATCTTACAGCATTAAAAGACATTACAATAAAGTTACAAAAGAACACAAGCTGTTAAAAGGAGAGTAAAATTTCATGTCTAGTTATGAGTGATGAAAACATAGTGTCAATGTAATCACACAAGGATTGAAACATAAAGTCTATGTGATCCTATAGATTCATATGAAAGACACATATAAGGTAGTCCATCATTCAGGGAAAGCATGCCTGAAGAGAAAGGTTTTTGCCTGTTTCCAGAAATACATCAGAGATGGGGCAGTCCTGGCCTCTAGTGGGAGGGAGTTCCAGAGTCTGGGCACCACAGCCGAGAAGGCCCTTTCATATACCACATTCTACAATTTTATTTATTTATTTATTTATTTATTTATTTATTTATTTATTTATTTGTTTGTTTATTTGTTTGTTTCATTTCTATACCGCCCATCTTCCAGGCAGAACTCTGGGTGGTTTACAACAAGTTAAAAACAACTAAATATAAAAAAGAGGAGGGAAACCCCCAGCAAGATGCGTCAGGGGGCAGGAGGAAAAAAAGGGGGAAAAAGAAAAATCGAGTTCAATAAATAAATTAAATTAAATTAAAGGTCACCATATGTCTCCCTGAAAAGCAAGTTTTTCAAAGCCTTTTTGAAGGCGGGCAGGGACTGTGCAATGCACAGCTCACTCAGAAGATGGTTCCACAATGAGGGGCCACAACAGAGAAGGCGTGGTTGCGCGTAACCAACTTCCACACCTCCCTAGGAGTGGCCACCCTGAGTGAGCGCACCCGCGACATTCTAGTGACCCTGGCCTCAGTTGACCTCTGGGAGATACGCTCTGACAGGTATTCAGGACCCAAGCCACCAGGACCTTGAAGCTTATCCGGAGAACCGCGGGCAGCCAATGCAAGCGTGCCAGAACTGGGGTGATGTGATCGTATCTACGAGCACCCACCACCAGTCTGACCACCGCATTCTGCACCCATTGGAGTCTCCGGACAAGGGAGACTGCCCTGGTGGCACCCTCGTACCACCTATCCACCAGGGCTTCAACCGGATCGTCAGCCAGTCGGCCAGTAAGCTCCCTGAAGGCCTCCATGAACCGAGCAGGGTTCAGGAGCCTTCAGGAGCGGGCCCAAACAAGGGGCTGATGCTCCCTGCGGGGCAGGGCAGCGATCGACAGGGAATGCATTTCAGTAGAGTTGTTGATTGGCACCATCAGCTTAAGAAACTTATTTTTATCTGTTACATTCTAACCCCTGTTGAGGTTAGCTAGTATAAGTTCACATACAAGAATACAATGTGTGTGTGTGTTGTGTCATTACAGTCGTGACTGACTCTTTGTGACCCCATGTCCATGGAGTTTTCTTGGCAGGAATACTGGAGTGGTTTGCCAGTTCCTACTTCAGGTGCCTACAGCAGCTGGTATTCCCGGTGGTCTCCCATCCAAGTACTAACTAGGGCCGACCCTGCTTAGCTTCCAAAATCAGGCGAGATCGGATGTGCTAACCCTAACCCTAACCCTATATCTAGTCCTAATTCAGATTTTACAACAGAGGTAACCAAAAAACAAAAACAAAACAACACAACACAAAACAAAAAAAGACACCACTAATGGATAGAACAATTACTACTTGAGGCATAGGTACAGAATTCAAATTTGAGTGTGTGCATTCCTTCCTCTGGCTTTGTGTGTGTGTGTGTTGTGTTGTTACAGTTGTGACTGACTCTTTGTGACCCCATGTCCATGGAGGCTCCTTGGCAGGAATACTGAGGTGGTCTGCCAGTTCCTACTCCAGGTGCCTGCAGCACCTGGTATTCCCTGGTGGTCACCGATCCAAGTACTAACCAGGGCCGACCCTACTTAGTTTCCGAAATCAGGTGAGATCGGATGTGCTAAAGGCATCTAGGATACAATAGATATGTAGCTACATAAGCTATATACTGTATCAGGATGCAAAACATAACTCAAAATCTGCTATTCAGGTTGATATACTGTATAAACACTGTCTATGTTTACAGTTCTATGATAATTATTTATATACTACTTTTTTCTTCAGGGAGTACTTGGCTCCCTTCCTTGGCCATTTGGACTGCACAACAATTATGAAATAAGTGAGGCTAGGTGTGAATGTGGGTGGCCCCAAGTCAATGAGTTAATCTTATGGGGGAGGGATAACTTGAACACATGTCTCAATCTTACATTCTAATTATTATGCCATTCTAGGAAATGACTTGAGGAATAGCATATATGGTGGCTTGAGCAATACCTAATGCAATAGTTTTTGGAACAGCTTTTGTAATGGCAGGTGTCAAATCTCTTGTGTGAAACTAGTGCAACAACTTGGAAATCAGTCTAAACTTCTGCAGGGGTTCATTGACTGATTGTGAAACAACTTGTACAATAGTCTTCAGTAGCAGAACCAAAATAATGGACTTTCACCGTGATTAACAGAAGATTTGTGCAGAAGCTTTGCAGTAGCACAATGAAATATTACAAACGAGAGATGTGTACAATTTCAGAGCAATTCAGACATTGGTAATCTTTGTGAGCTGTATGAGCACAATAGAATATTTCCCAAACCCTCCTATAGCCTGTTATTTCAATTTAATCTTATCTGCATCTTCCTTGTGATACTTTTCTTTCCTCTCTACTGTTAAATGTTGCAAACAAGAACAAACTGCATTTCCTAACCTGTTTTTCCTTGCCCAACTGCTATCCACACAAAATATTTCTTTCTTTTAAAAGCCAGGACCTTTATATAGCTTTCAATTTTCATTTTATGGGGTTCTTCATCTCAGGAGTTCAAAAGAATCTTATATACCATATAATTTAAGGCTACACATTTTGATGTTTATGTAAGAAAACCAGCTCTTCACCATCGTTTTGTGAGGTACCTCACTAACACCTATAATTTCTACTTGAACTTCTGATATGGAAGTTTGTAGCTAGAATTTACTCTGTTAATTACTGCCAGTTTCCTACCTGTTTCGGCTTGTTCCTAAATATTAAAATACAGATTGGATGGAGAAAATGATGAACGAAGCCTCCCACTGCATTTTTCTCCCAGCTTTCCAATATTGATAGACTGCCAATAAATAATATAACAACTTGGGTCATCTTGCCGGAGCTCCTGTCACTGCCTTGCTCCAAACTGCCTAATGAGCCCACCTACCCACCAGCTTTGTTCCCAGTTTTCTCTGCTTCCTCCCTACTGTTACACTGATTTTGCACAACACTTATAAGAACACCTGCGGATGTGTGCCCAGGGTCTGGATCAAACTTGCTATAAGAAGCAAAGATCCTTGGCTACCAGCAGTTTTTGCCCTCAGATTTATCTGACTACTTGAGACCTGAAGAAGTATAGAAATTATCTTTGTTGCAGAGTTTTGAATTTCTGGTGAAAAAAAATCAGTGAGCCTCCTGGTGCAGTGGTTAAATACCTGTACTGCAGGTAAAGCGTGCTCACGACCTGGGGTTCAATCCCAGGTAGCCGGCTCATGGTTGACTCCATTCTTCCGAGGATGGTAAATTGAGTACCCGGCTTGCTGGGGGAAGGCAATGTGTAGGTTGCATAATTAAACTGTAAACCACCCAGAGACTACTTGAAGTGGTATGGGGCGGTATATAAGCAGAACACTTTGCTTTGCTTTGCTTTAAAACTCTCTTTTTGTCACACAGTATTAGTTCAGAAAGTCACAGAGGACAATGGCTGCAACAAGTTTCCCATAGTCCACCCCTTTCTCATTTACTGGTTCTTATAATCTGAATAACAGAGACACTTGTTGGAAAAAAGAATAGAAATGTTTACTTACAATTGCTTGAAATTACAGACTTGTGTATGCTGCTTTCTTTTCTGCACACATACTACCATACGGCTGAATAGATCAACAGCAGCAAACAGTGATGAATGAGACAGATAGAACACTCAGCACAGAGGTGGGGCGCTCTTTGAATTTCAAAAGCTGGAAGGATGTAGTAGATAGATGGATAATCATCTCAGCCCAGAAAAGTCATTCCCAGTCACTCAGATAGCATGCAAGATTGTAAATAAAACTCCAACAGCCTTCACCCTAGATTTAGGGCCTTTTCACACCACCCCTAAAATCCACAGCAAATGACTCCCAGATCTAGAGCTTAAAATTGTTTCCCCACCAGCTCCGGAGTTTACAAAAAATTAAGTGCGACCACGCCCACCTAAGCGCGTCCCAGTGCAATTTTCAAGTACCTGCTCTCCAGGGGTGAAAAATTCCTGATGCGGATGTAAGGTAGTGAGTGCTGGGCTCTTCTCGCTTCAGTTTGTTGTTTTTTGGGGGGGGACCCGCCCCTTTAAAAGATACTAAGATACTGGAATGCTGCCGGGAGCAGAGCGAGAGGCAGAACGGAGGTGAGCCGGCATTCTTTTCTTCCTTTTTTTCTCCCTCCCCTCACGCAGACAGCAGCCAGGAGTGCGGAGGGGGTGGGAACACAGGAACAGCGACAAACCCCCAAGATCTCTGGTCTGAATTTAAGTGGCCAGCGGATCTTAGGGGTCGTGTGAAAAGGCTGATAGCAACCCTTATCCTGCAGGGGGTTACACCCCTTTTGAAAGATATGCTATCTGGGCATGCTTGATGAAGCATCTCACAGAGCAGGTGCAGTAAAGGGAGTGCATTTTACTAGCTTTGCCTGGTGCATCAGCTAAAGTTGTTCCTGCACAGAAATAACTTAGTCATGGTAGCACATGCACAGTAAACCATTTAGCCCAATACTATAATGTGCCCTATGTAGGACTGCCCTTACACATGCTTAGGAAGATACCATTACTGTAGGTTCCAAGTAGAGTGGCACGAGTGTTCTGCCATGAATTTTTTCACTGCCACATAATACCAGTGTTAGAAGGAGAACTGCAGTGGCTTACAATTTATTAATGGGCCAGGATTAATGCTTTGGTAGCAATCGGTAAAGTTCTGAACATCTTGGGAGCAGGACATTTGGGACAATCCTTTCACCCAACTACTGCTATCTTCCTCAGAAGCCCTTGCAGTTATGTCATATCCCATAGATCAGCGTTGGCGAACCTATGGCACGGGTGCCAAAGGTGGCACTCGGAGCCCTTTCTGTGGGCACCCGACATCGCCCCTCCACAGCCACCTGTATCCATGTTAAATTGCTGCATTGGCACTTTGTGAAAAATTAGTGGGTTTTGAATTGCAGTTTGGGCACTTGTTCTCTAAAAGGTTCGCCATCACTGCTATAGATGTTAATATATTGATAACCAGGGTCCACTTTGTGGAGTACAATAATAATAAATAATATTTTTGTGTTATCACATCCGTTCTGACTTATGGTGGCCCCTTCTGTGGTTTGCTGGGTAGAAAATATTCAGGTTTACCATTTCCTCCTTCTGGGGGCCATGCCAGAAATGTGCAGCTACCTACCCCCAGCCACACAGACGTAATATTTTCCCCAGAAGACACAGTGGGGAATTGAACTCCCAATCCATACTTGAAACCATTGAGCTGCCCAGTCAGAATTCTGAACTATGCTTCCTCATAACTGAACACAAATACCATGCACAGAATCCACTGCAATTTAGCCAAATGTCCAAAACATTTTTATTTGCCTTGACTTATTCTCTTGTCTTGATTTTGTGCTGTGCTGATCATATTGAATCAATGAGTTTGTTATGGTCTGAAACCAGTAGTATTAAAGTAAATTAAACATAAATACAGATAATTTTTTTATAAAACTGTGCAAACTTTTACATACTTTTTCAACCATCAGATTCATATACTCACAGTCTTTATTAAATCCCCTCTTCCATATTTCGAAATTACCATACACAATCTATCCCTATATCACTAAAAAGAGGGTTAAACCTATTTATAAACATCAGTTGTTTGATTACTGACCTGTTGTGTTCTCTGTCTAGGTCTTCCTCCTGGACATTTGGTCATGAATGGCTATTGTTGCAAAGCAAAATTTGGCCACCTGCCTTTTATTATAAGGGATGTTATCAGAACGTGATATAACTGAATCTCGTTGTTCTGCACAGGACAATGACAATAAAGATTTATCTATCTATCTATATTCCTCAGATCTCTCTGGGAATTTATGGATAATAGGGCATAAAAGCTCTGTTTGTAAATCACAATAACAAGTACAATTTAAAAACAACAACATAGAATCATAGAAGAGTGAAGTTGAAAGAGGCTGATGAGGCCATGAAGTTCACACCCACCCACCACTCCATGCACAAATACAATCCAAAGGATATCTGCTAGGTGGTTGTCCAAATTTCTCTTGAACGCCTCCAGTGTTGGAGCACTCACCACCTCTTGAGATCATTGGTTCCACTGCTAATCAGCCATATGCCCAACTGTTTTGATTTTGTCATTGTTACAGGGGCAAATAGTCTGAGGGGGACAAACCAAGGAATCTTCCTTCCAGAAGCTTAGATGGCCAAAGTAAAGGTCCTTCTCAGTTTAGATGAAAGAGTGCTGACTAAGTAGGAAGAGATATAAAAGCAGATTTCTTAACGAAACTGCATTTCCCTAACTGGCCATTGTATTGTAGTTTGCCTTCAAAAATATGTATCATCATGTTAGAGCAGGCATGTCCAAACTTTGGCCCTCCTGATGCTTTGGACCACAACTCCCAGAATTCTAAGGTTACGTTGCCAATGGCAAAGGACTGTGGGAGTTGCGGTCCAAAACATCTGGAGGGCCGAATTTTGGACATGCCTGTGTTAGAGGTTTCTCTAACATAACCTGAATATTTGATATTTACCAGTAGCTGATAAAACAAGATAATTTTACAATAAAAGATGATCTAAATTCTAAATAAACCAATGAAATAGGCTTACCAGTGATTTTGTTCTCATCACACAGACTTGTGTGTATACACATGCACACAAATATACACGTGTATGTCACTTCCTTGTGAACAAGAACAACACAGAGTACAGTATTCTCTTATTACTACAAAGGAAGCACTGGTTTTCTGCCAGTCATAGGCTTGTCTGCTATAAATCTCACAAGGCTGCACTTAATACCTTATTTTCAATACCAGCCTTTTCACTGTGTTTTAGCAAGAAATATCATATGCTGCCAAATAAGCCCATACAATTAGAGGATTTATGAGGTGTTAAGACTGCCTATAGGCAGCAATTCAAACAAAAGAATAGCAACTCAGCTCTTTCCTAGCCTACTTGCTGCTCTGCAGAGGAAATTGTCAACAGGCTAGGCGTTTGTCATTCGGAGTTGAAGAAGTTACATACTTTCTAAAAGACTCACCCTGGATGTGGTAGGATAAATATTTAACATAGGGTTTATGAACCATGGACGGCTCACACAGACAATGCCAAGTTGAGTTTCAGCCAAGTCAGTGCCACTGACATCATAGAAAAGCTGCAATTGTATATTCTCTTCTGTTTATTTATGGCTGTGAGCTGCCATGTGTTCCCTATAAGATGACAGGCCATATATATGTGTAGAATAATAAATTTAAAATACTATAGAAAGCAAAAAGGACACGAGGGAGGGGGCAAAACCTGGCTTTTTGGGGCAGTCCATTTCAAAGCTTGGGAGCAGCCACTGAGAAGGCTCTTTGGAACAGGATCAAAGCGAGAATAATTCCTTGAAGGGGAAAGTTGCAAGCAGCAAGCAAAAGCTGGGGGATTCCTCCTACCAAGGAAAGCAATGGAACTTCCCAAAGACAATCTTACTTTGGTTTTGGTCTTCTGAGCCTCAGGGGTACAAATCTTTCATTTTATTAAAAAAGAGAACCAGGACATGGATTTATTGAGCATTCCCTCCTCATTCATTTCTTAGGATTTCTTAGGCAGATGACCTTTCTGATAAGCACAGGTCATTTTGTTTTTCATTATTTGGCTGCTCTACCTGATTGAAGACGGATTAAAAACTCTTTCATAAAATGCTAGCCTTAATTGGAGAGCAATTTTTTTTGAGGGGGGGGAATCCTGTGGATTTTCTCATCTGACTTTTTCCTAGAAGTTTTGAAAATAGAGATTTAAAAAAGAAAAGAAAAAAAGAATTATAGACAACTGGACACTTCCTAGCAAGAAAAACCTGCTTGTTGAATGAGCTTATGAGGGGTAAAAAGATCTGTTACACAACACTAAGCCAGTTTTATAGCTTTACCACAACATTTTTCCAAAGTAAATATATTTAATGGAAATGAAGTACAGATGTCTCACTTTATAGTCTGAAAGAAAGGACAGGGCTATAAATTCTAATATTTGTGCAATGATATGGCAATCAAAAGAAACATGGATGACTTCAATATTAACAATGCTGAGAGCTTTCCAAAATCATTAAAAGAAATCCATAATGAGTAGTACCATCTCTAATAAAATCATGAATTATATGTCAAATAGTATTCTTAATAATCAGAAATGTTTCAGATTTTGTACAAACTTGCAAAGGCAAACAGATATAATTATTAAGCAGGAAGAAGTGCTGGAACTCATATATATATATATATTACTTTTGATGTTAACTATTTAACAGATAACATCTGTTTATATGTTTATATGTTAACAGAGGGGCTTGGTGGCTCAGCAGACTAGAGTGCGGAAATGGTCAGTTGCAAAGTCGGCTGCTCGGTAGTTCGAATCCTGGGTGCCATGCAGCAGCTCCTGCCAACCAAGCTTCTGCCAACCTAGCAGTTCAAAAGCATATAAATGCAAGTAGATAAATAGGTACTGCCATAAAAAGTGGGAAGGCAAACAGTGTTCCATGCAGCCATGTCAGCCACATGGCCCAGACTTGCACAACATTGGCTCTTTGGCTTGAAAATGGAGATGAGCACCACCCCTAGAGTTGGACATGACTAGCACACATGTGCGGGGTGGGGGACCTTTAATTCTTTAGATGCTTGAAAGTGTAATCCTTAAAAATAGGAGTGAAGGTAGGAGTGTTTTGGTATTGGAATTATTTATCTGTCTCTGGGTGTGGGATTCCAAGGAATGGGCCCCCTGTAGATACCTCTTCAGTGTCTGGAAGATGTCAAGAGGAAGGATTTGACATTCAGTGATTTGTCATATCTATTCAGTCTGGCCAATGGGAAGCTTAGAGTGAAGACTACAACCTCTTGGCAACCTCTGTTCTCTTGTCATATTCACATTCATTCGCATACTTCCTGTCTCAAAGGCTACAGCTTTTAGACAGGGATTTCACCTATCTATTCTTCAGAATTAAGCATAGGTTTATTTGGTTTCAACTTAATAGGAGTCTAATCTTTCAATCCTTCTTGGTTATGTACACTACATTGCCAGTATCCTCATTTTCCCAATTGAAATATATTTTGTTTCCATTTTTTAAAATTACCATGCTAATAATGGCTGTAAAAGGGCACACATTGATTCATTATCTATGACTAATAAGTTCCTCTTTGGTTTTGCAGCATCTAATGGTGACCTACAATGTAGAGCATCAAAGAACTGTCAATAACAATCTGGTACATGCAACACTATATAAGATATTTTTGAAGAACACAACTTACTTATTCAAGAAGAAAGAATTTTGGTCAATTGTACTGGCAATTTTTCAGCTCCCAACAGTTTCCTGGCAGCCCACATCATGAGCCATCCATAATTTCTGGCATTCTTGGCTGATGGCAATGGTAAATAAGAAACCTGTTGCATTTCTTAAAATGATTGGCAGCGCTTTCCTCCCTGGCATATACCCCAACACAATCTGCTTTTGTTATTCTCTGTTTTCTGCTTGATGAAGAAGATAATTGCACTTTTAGAAGTGACTTCTGTGAATCAACTATTATTGAGGAGTTGTTGTTTTCTTTTTATTAGAATTCCAAAATAATTATTTGTGCACATTTTAAAAGCAGATGCAGCCATCCAAACGAATGAGTACTGTGAGGTGAGGCATGTATATGCACAGAGGGCTAGGGAAGAAAAACTCAAGCAAAATAAAGCTTACTGTGATTAATCTTAATCCATTAAATATTAAAATAGTTCAATAACCTTAATAAAATATATATTTGATTTTTGATACTAAACTTTGTTTTCATTTCTGGTTATACTTACTCCAGAGGGAAATAAATGTATAACACATCTTCCCTGCTCTGTCAAACTCTGTATTGCATGTGCTTTCCCACAGAAAAGAGGTTGATTGTTCTAATAATTCACATTCTAAATTGTAGTTGTTTTAAGTTGAGAATTCCATGAACAGTCCTGTAGGTACAATACGTACTATAGTCCCAAGGATGCTTTTCCAGAGGACGGAAGCAAGATCACATTGACAGCCTTCACAATGTTACCACCCTCCTAGAGAAGACTCCCCCCCTGCCAACTGAAAGTTATTCATCCATTATCTGGAAGTTGAATCATGGCAACTGGACTTCTTTTCTTGAGAGACTGGAATGTTTTGCTGCTGATCCAAACAGCTTTGCCAGACTGAGGAAAGCTAGTTGCGCATCTTCCATTTTATAGTTCACTTTGACCTCATGTCACCCTGGTCTGAAATAGGCTCATAAGATGAATAATGGCCTAAATAGGCTCTTTAGGTGAACAATAGGCTCATTAGGTGGACAATGGCCCACCTTTACAACCTTCCCAACACCCATAAAGTATGGGTTGTTAGCCATGGCCTTGTTGGTGGAGGCATGAAGTATTCTTGATTTGTATGGGGGTTGTTGAAATGGCTGCTTGATAAGTAGCAGACAGTTTGTTCCTGAGCCTCCCAGCTCTGTTGAGAGAGGGGTTTTCACTACTCACATGAATGGCTTCCCTGACCCCTCTCTCAAACCACCACTCTTCTCTATCTAATATGTGCACATCTTATCTTTGAATGAGTGCCCTTTGTCCTGCAAGTGGAGGTGTACTGATGATTCTGGTCCTGAGCTGTTGGGCCTTCTGTTTTGGGCTATCCTGTTTAATGGCTGTTTAGTTTCTCCAATGTAGAGGTCTGCACACTCCTCACTGCATTGGACCACATATACTATATTGCTCCTTTTGTGACCAGGGTGACATGAAGTCAAAGTGAACTATAAAATGGAGGAGTTGCAACTAGCTTTCCTCAGATCAATTAAGCTGTTTGAATGAGCAGCAAAACATTTTACTGTCTCAAGAAAAGAACTCCAGTTGCCATGATTCAACTTTCAGATAATCTCACCTGGATGACTGAGAATCTTCACAGTCATCCATTATGCCTCCACCACTGAAACACCACTGTCAGAGAGACATACAAGGTGGGAGATGTTGAGCCTAGACTTTCGGGGGTCCTTTAATATGGTGAACAAATTATGAAGCTGGCATCAATGATTTTCCTGTTCATTTCTTGCAACAGGAGTGAAATAAAAAGAGTGTGACCACCACAGAAGGAAAAGACACCTTTCCTTCTTCTACTTTGCCAGCTAAAGACTAGAAGACATCTACATATGTCAGGTACTCCAGCCTGGAAGCATCCTCACTCTACAGGCAAGGTAAAAATGTTCTAAATAAATAAATGCAGATGCTTTGTGAATTTTTGTGCCATACTTTTGCAGGGTATTTGCGTGTCATCCTGGTGCAGTAAATATTATAATAAGTTGGGGTTTGTTTGTTTTTTGAATTTACTATATCCTCAGTACTTTGAACTGAAGGGATAAAGATATGTGAGATAAGAATCATATACCCCCAAGAGTTAACACAAAAAAGTTATTACAAGCCTAAATAACACCCTTGTATAATTGGACTTCTGAACTCCAGTTATTATCTTGATGGCAGCTTTGCTAAGACAAAATTTGCAATAATAATTTTTGTGATTGGTGTATCTGAGTAGTAAAGTGTCAAGTGACTAAGTATTTGTTCTGAAGCAATATATGCATTAAGAATCCACCTCAGGCAGCCAAATAAATGGCATATACTCATGCAAAAACATTTTCAATATCTACTTTGCTAGGAAAATAAATACAGCCAAAGCCAGGGGACACAAATTAAAATCAGCCAAGAAAAGGAATGAAAAGATGTTTCAATCTTCTTCAGCTCTGGTGAATATCTAAAGAGGAAGGAAGCAGAGCAGGATTATGACTATTTTTCTTGCTTTTTGGTTTAGTCCCCAGAAGATCAAGTGTAAAAATATGGAGAGAAGGGATTTAGATTTGGAGAAGGGGGGGTTAGATCATACTTACTGGCTCCATCTTGAACTCTGTGCTTTAAGTTATTATTTGTACAAGGGCTTGTCTTATATTGGTGTGTGTGTGTGTGTGTGTGTGTGGACCCTCGTATAATAAACAGTTTGTATAACATAAAATCTGTACAACATAAAAAATTCTGGAGATAGGGGAAATTTGCTTAACAGAATTGCATATGGGGCGAATCCGTACAACATAAAAATGGTCGCGATTTGGGATTACTCTGTTTTCAATGGATTCCTATGGGAAATTTGTACAAAGGAAAATTTGCTTAGCAGAATTTTATTTGGAACGAATTAATTCCTTTATAGAAGGTACCACTGTGTGTGTGTGTAGATATATAGCTATAGCTATAGCTATATAGATAGAGGGGAGGGGACAATTTTATTTCTTATTGTCCAGCTATGCCTAACATGCCATTTCTCCCCTTTTCTGGTACTGCAATGTATTATTTTTAAAAGAAGAGAGAAAGACAGAATCTACAGCATTAAGCACCAGAGCCCTGCCTTATATGTCTACAAAGGCAATGTTTTTCACCATTGCACTGAACTTGTAGCTTTATACAAGCACTTGTACAAGGCAGACAAAGGTCTCCAATGGCCAGTTTATCTTTTCTCTTATGGAATAAATTAAAAGACTAGTGAGGTAGTATGTATCAACTTCATTCTTGTTATTTGCTCAGTTCCTGATTTTTACTACTGCTGGCTCAATCCTTGCATTTGTTAAGCAACTGAGGATCTATTAAAATAAATGTGATTGCTTCTTGGTTTTTATAATTTTGTCCCTGCCTGCCTTTTAAGATATTCACTAAGGTTACAGACTGAAGTTTGTCTTTTTTGGACTAGATTATTATCTATCATTTTGTTTTTACAAATTAAACTGGGCCTAGAGTTTTCTAGCAAAGAATTTAAAAGTACCCTCACCCTCATTTCCATAGAATGGATCCCTGGGAAGTTAAAGGGTGCTTTTACACGACCCATAAGATCCGCTGGTCCCTTAAATTCGGACCAGAGATCTTAGGGGTTTGTCACTCTTCGTGCGTCTCCACGCTGGCTGCTGGCTGCGTGAGGGAAGGAGGGGAAAAAAGGACAAAAGAAGAAAACCTTACCTCCCCGGTGCCGGTGGGAGCAGCTGGGCGAGCCGTCGGTGACTTGCTCTTAAAGGGGCGGGAGGCAAAAAACAAAAACAAAAAGAAGCGAGGAGAGCCCAGCACATCCGCATTAAATATTTGTCACCATCAAAGAGCAGGTACAAGAAAAGTGCAGCTGGGTCGCGCTTAGGTGGGCGGGTCGCACTTAATTGTCTGCAAACTCTGGACCTGGTGGGGAAACATTTTTAAGGTCCGGAGCTTGCAGCCCTTTGCCACGGAGCTTAGGGGTCATGTATAAATGCCCAAAGTGGAGTATAGGTGCTGTAACTCAATAGAGTAGATTTTCTCTCTCACTCTTACTCACTAACTCTTTGCCACTGCATTTGATCTTAGGCTTTCTCCATGGGCCCCTCCATCTTATTCTCACTCTACTTTTCTCGTTCCTCCATTTGTCTCCCTTTTGGGTTAGCCTCCTGTACCCACAATAAAACAGGAGATAACTGATCCCCACCCCACCACCCATCCAAGAGGTCTTGTTCCTCTCTTCCCTTGAGTGTGTGCATTCCTTCATCTGGCTTTGTGTGTGTGTGTGTTGTTGTTACAGTTGTGACTGACTCTTTGTGACCCCATGTCCATGGAGGCTCCTTGGCAGGAATACTGGGGTGGTCTGCCAGTTCCTACTCCAGGTGCCTACAGCACCTGGTATTCTCTGGTGGTCTCCCATCCAAGTACTAACCAGGGCTGACCCTGCTTAGCTTCTGAAATCAGGCAAGATCGGATGTGCTTGGGGCAGTGTTGGCAAACCTATGGCATGGGTGCCAGAGGTGGCACTTGGAGACCTTTCTGGGGGCACCCAACATTGCCCCTTCAGAGCCACCTATATTCAGGTAAAATTGCTGTATTGGCACTTTGCGAAAAAAATAGTGGGTTTTGAATCGCAGTTTGGGCACTCGGTCTCTAAAAGGTTTGCCATCACTGGCTTAGGGCATTTACAAAGCATCTTCCTCTGGCTTAGCACGGTTGAAATGGGTTTTGTAACTTCTGCATCCATTTACTGTATCAGCTTCATGTCAGGTCATCCTAATGGACAAACTGTTGGTTAACCTGTGAGATATGGTTAAATGAAATAAAAGATTAAAATCAGGGGTTTGGTATGCCTCTTCTTCTTCTTCTTCTTCTTCTTCTTCTTCTTCTTCTTCTTCTTCTTCTTCTTCTTCTTCTTCTTCTTCTTCTT